>OY294069.1:92850320-93425320 GCA_958510875.1 Endomychus coccineus | reverse complement strand
TTGAATGTATAGATGGAATGTTATACAGTACGGAAATGATATCTTCTTCTGCATTTCTCAAACGCGATGTTTATAAGGAAATTACTTTCAAAAACGTTTATTCAAGCTGTCTGTACCTTACTTGATTGCTATATTACAAAATGCGATTTCAATCATCTTAAACATATATGGAAATTATTTTTAGTATACAAAATGGAGTTGGGAGACTTCAGTGGGGTATGGAATGTGAGGTTATACAGATTGTTTATGTATGGCGTTAGTCATGTGAATTTGAATGAAGCTGGCGCGATCTCCAACGAGACAGGTGTGTATGTGAGGTTATACAGAGTGTGCAGGTATAATGATGTCTATCACACAGGTCTTCAGCGAGGTATCTACCTTTGCAGGATTCTTCAATGAAATGTGGGGTTGTTTGTACATGCCGTTAGTCGCAGGGTTTTGTCTGAGTTATAATGATATCGTACGCGGCGCATTGTCTGCCCCCACAAGTCTTCAATAAGGGGTCATAACATCTAACATGCGATAGTTTACAAAAAATGCTGCTTCTCATAATAGCGATATTATGAAGCGTTTGCAGAAATAACTATTAAATCATCTAAGGACTTTTCGCTTGATTAGTACTAGCGAGTACAATATTCGTTATAATATTATGAGTATGCATCATTAGCTCACTTGAGCGATAAGGTTATGCTAAATCATCTCCAAGAGCAATGTATTCAACTTGGAATTATCGTAATGATGCGCGATCCTTCAATGTTAAAGTAGTTTCATAAGTTATCCGAAAGTAATATGAATATATATAAAATGTTTTTCCAAAATTAGTTCCTAAGTAAACATAATTCGCTATAATATTCATTCATGTATGTTTCATAAATTATCCGATATAAATCAAATAAGTTTATGCTAAATTTGTGCCAGGTTGAACAATATTCACTATCATATTTTGCGGTAGAGCTACAGCTGGTTCGAGAGATAAGAAAGTTACGCCGATCACCTTCAAACGCGATGAGAATACTTTATTTTAAATCACACATGTAGTATGTATATATTCGAATCATATTGATTGTAAATCGCATAATATGACCCGAAATCTAGCTGCTGCTGGGTGTAGCCCAATACCTATACAGAATCTAGACGAAGCGGTGTTACGCATCACGATGATTATTCGAACTGTCTGTACAGCTCGATTGCTATATAACAAAATACATTTTTAATCATCTTAAACATATAGATGTGCTAATATAATTTTTTCAGTATGCAAAAATAAACTAATAAAATATTTTTCATCGACACACATTTCTTCATAGGATAGTTAGCTTTTTATAAAATTCAATCAATTTCAATGGGAAACATATAAGCGAGGGAGTTTTATAGAGATCGAACTCATTTCCCCAACCACCCAAGAGGTAGAACTATGATGAGGAATAGATGTGGATAATGATAATAATCATATGAATATCTTCATAAGCGCTAATCTATATGACATTCAAACGCATGCTTCATAAAAGTCTGAATATTGAGTAGAGCTATAGTATCTTCATAAGCGATCATTATCAACATTCAGACACTTGTTTAGCACGTGATTCAACAGCCTATGACGTCATCATCGTTCACGAACTATGATGTGCTGATGAGGAATAAAATACCAATAATAATTATATAAATATCTCCATTAGCAATCTGTACTATTTTCCTTCACGAGCACGACTTTTACAAACTCCATACGTTCGCGTAAAAGATTATAATGATAAACACATTTTTGTTCACGGGTTTACATAATCATATGAATATCTTCATAAGCGCTAATCTATATGACATTCAAACACATGCTTCATAAAAGTCTGAACATTGAGTAGAGCTATAGTATCTTCATAAGCGATCATTATCAACATTCAGACACTTGTTTAGCATGTGATTCAACAGCCTATGACGTCACCATCGTTCACGAACTATGATGGTTCGATGAGGACTCAAACATTGAACAGATGAATCTTTGAGGTTAAATATCTGCTGTAGAAATTACCCCACTTTTATTACCTTTTATTTGAGAATATCGATATTTCCCATGTGACCGATTATTGCCTAAAGCTATTTTGTATTCAACATTGTTATCATTTGAGAGCCTACGAGGGCCTGTGTGTTGGATAATCTAAATGAATATGTTTGACTATTATCACCTGTAGAGACTCATTTGAGATTCTTCAAGTTTGAGATTGATAGCCCACATGAAGAAAGAAGCTTCAACGATTTGATAGGTTATTTATTATTTTCATATTCGCTATTCTGAATGTGACAACTTTATCAGCTTCAACACTCGAGATAAGAGAGAATATTTACCGCTGATGTAGGGAAAATCAATATGATGCATACAAATTGGGGTGGGTGAGAACATCAGACTATAGCTTTATGTGTATCGAAATACATAAGGATTTTGACGAGTAAGTGGTGTTTTATTGAATTGAAGATCCGGCGATCATAGTTTACGAACGATGATGACATCACTGCTTCAAGCCAATGACAGTAACTGATTCAACCCGGCGACCATAGTTTACGAACGATGATGACGTCACTGCTTCAAGCCAATGACAGTGACTGATTCAATCCGGCGACCATCGTTCACGAACGATGATGACGTCACTGCTTCAAGCCAATGACAGTAACTGATTCAACCCGGCGACCATCGTTCACGAACGATGATGACGTCACTACTCTAAGCCAATGACAGTAACTGATTCAACCCGGCGACCATAGTTTACGAACGATGATGACGTCACTGCTTCAAGCCAATGACAGTAACTGATTCAACCCGGCGACCATCGTTCACGAACGATGATGACGTCACTACTCTAAGCCAATGACAGTAACTGATTCAATCCGGCGACCATCGTTCACGAACGATGATGACGTCACTACTCTAAGCCAATGACAGTAACTGATTCAACCCGGCGACCATCGTTCACGAACGATGATGACGTCACTACTCTAAGCCAATGACAGTAACTGATTCAATCCGGCGACCATCGTTCACGAACGATGATGACGTCACTACTCTAAGCCAATGACAGTAACTGATTCAATCCGGTGACCATAGTTTACGAACGATGATGACGTCACTGCTTCAAACCGGTGACAGTAGCTAACTCAATCCGGCGACCATCGTTCACGAACGATGATGACGTCACTGCTTCAAGCCAATGACAGTAACTGATTCAACCCGGCGACCATAGTTTACGAACGATGATGACGTCATCATCATTCACGAACTATGATGGGCTAATGAGGAATAAAATGTGAATAATCATAATGTTTGTAATACATTCATGCACATGTTTTATCGCATGATTCAACACATGCTTTAACATTCAGACACGTGTTTCAACATTCAGACACATGCTTTAACATTCAGACACGTGTTTCAACATTCAGACACGTGTTTCAACATTCAGACACGTGTTTCAGCATTCAGACACGTGTTTCAGCATTCAGACACGTGTTTCAGACACGTGTTTCAACATTCAGACACGTGTTTCAGCATTCAGACACGTGTTTCAGCATTCGGACCTATTTAACATGTATTTGATACCTGATTTTGAGAGAGAAGTGTAGAAGTACCTAACCGCGTGATCGGACATACACAATATAACATCATCATCTAGTATATGAACAAATGCTTATTAACATATGTTCCAGTATGATTCCGATTTGCCTTCAGGAATGATGGAAATTGTTAAGCAAAAAGACTCGTTGAGTATTATGAACTTAGGGTCAAGCAATGAGAATGTTGAACAACCACAACGTCACAGCTCTTTGCTGCCTAATACTCTACGAACAATAATCTGTGGTCCAAGTAATTGTGGGAAAACAAATGTGATGTTATCTCTATTGTTAGATGCTAACGGCCTGAAATTTGAAAACGTGTACATATATTCAAAGTCTTTACACCAACCAAAATACCAGTTACTAAAGGAGATATTGAAGAAAATTGAGGGGCTTGGATATTTTCCTTGTACCGAAAGTGATGAGGTCATAGACCCCACAGAAGCGAGGCCTAATTCGATAATAATATTCGATGACGTGATGTTTGAGAAACAGCAGAAAATTCGTGCTTATTTTTCAAGAGGGAAACACAACTCAATTGATAGTTTCTATCTTTGTCAGTCTTTTGCTGAATGTCCAAAACATGGATTGCGCGACAATGCCAATTGCTTGATTATTTTCAAACAGGATGAACTCAATTTGAAGCATATATTCACCGATCATGTAAGTACCGACATGTCACTCGAAAAATTCAAAGAGATATGTAGCGTATGTTGGAAAGATGAATATGGATTCCTTATGATAAACAAAGACTGTGATATGAATAAAGGATGTTATCGCAAAGGTTTTGATAGTTATATATACATCTAACATGTATATATACTTTCATTTGAAATAGACAACCCGCTCAGCATGGACGTGGGTGTGAGTAACATGCTAAAGGAAAAACAACAATTGAAGAAAAAAATTTGGGAGTTAGCAAACGTTGTGAGGAAAAAATATATGGCTGTGAAATTGGGTAAAGCTGAAAATAAAATATGAGTTAATGCTGACCTGGTATGAAAATTACTCTTATCTAATTCAGTTAGTGGACTTTGCACTGCTCTTATCTATTTCATGTTTCGACACGAAAACTATTGACCTTTAGGTAACTTAATGCTGATTTGAAATGAAAATTACTCTTATCTAATTCAGTTAGTAACGCTCTTATCTATTTCATGTCTCGACACGAAAACTATTGACCTTGGGGTAACCAATCAAATCATCTCTACGATCGTATGTTGCGAAATGATAACCAATCAGATCATCTCCTTTCCGGGCGTTGTCACCTATAAATAGGGGCACGTGCCGCATCCTCGCTCATTATCATCGTAACATCTCTACTGTGCAGACGTGTTTGTATGTGAGTATCCTTTCTCTCTCTTATTCTGCTCTGTATAATTTTTTTGATTCTATTATCAGTTGTTTTTACAACTAAAGTAATTAGACATTCCTATCATATTTGAGCGCTTCAATTATCATTTTGAATTGCAGTTGTTTTCACGACTAATTCGTATCATATATATATATTCGAGTGCTTCAATTGTTTTACACTTTCAATGGAGAAGTTTTTAATAATTAAAGATAGCGTGAGGAAAATAAAGCGCTTCGGATTACAGGGGCGTACTCTTGAATTCAAAATTCGTGAGTTACCTCAATCTGGAGAACCTGTGAGCTTGATAAAAGATGCCCTGACAGGTATAATTCAGCGAGGAACAGAAGGTTTGAGACCTACCGATCAGGTGGGCTTCACATTCTGCTCAAAAGACTTCGCTCGTGGCCCGGGCTGGGTTGATTTCAAGGCGGCTAGCGAAGTTACAGTAGACGAAATATGGGCTAGGATTTCTTCAATTTATCAATCTAATTCTTGTGGGCTTAACACCGAGACCTTTTGTTTGGGCGTAACATCGATAAGAATGGCTGTAGGTAAAGGCCGGGGCGCTAACTACAATACATTTGACGAAGAATGTGCCCAGCGCAGAGGTATTATCACGATAAATAATAAAGATAATCTCTGCCTACCTCGAGCCCTAGCTGTAGCTATCGCTTATACGGAAAAAGATCCAGAGCTTGTAAAAATACGTAGGGATCGGGAAAAATGCAGAGAGGGCATGCCATCGAGTTAATTTCGGAGTCGGGTGTGATTATACCCGAGGAAGGCTGTCGGATACCGGAGCTGCAACAGTTCCAAGCTCACCTCTCTGCCTATAAAATCATCGTGTACCAGTATGGTACAAAAGGTCGTGACGTCATTTTCAAAGGCGACGGCCGTGGCCCCTCATTGAATTTACTTTTCAACGATGGTCATTACAACGTTATTACCTCACTCACAGCTGCTTTTTGCTGCGGTTATTTCTGCGAGGAGTGTCACACTCCTTACAATGCTAAGCGTGAACACAGATATGGGGGCACATGCTCAGGGTGCCGGCAGACCCCATCCTGCCCTGAGGCAAAGAAGCAGAAATGTGCGGATTGCTTACGGAATTTCAAGCTTTGAAAAAGCTTTGAAAAGCACAAAAAACAGGGGTCTGCAGGCAAATACACTGTTTGCGAGAGTGTCAGACTGTGCCCATTATGCCTCAAAACAATCAGGGCTGATCGTGAGCATTTCTGTGGAGAGATTTTCTGTAAAATCTGTAACAAACATGTGCCCGCTGATCACTTATGTTTCATTCAGCCTGACACCGGCAAGCCTAAGTGTGACGATCTGCTATTCCTATTCTACGATCTAGAGACACGCCAGGAAAAAGTTTTACCTGATGGCTCTCTATTGCACGAGCCGAATCTATGTGTCTTTAGACAATGCTGTGAGGTATGTATCGATATGGCAGATGACATTCGTATTTGTTCGAAATGCTGTGTAAGACTGCAAGTACTCCAAAAGAATCCCATAGAGAGACTGATGGAATATATATTGAATCAGCGTACATTTTTTTAAAAAGTAATTGTTATGGCTCATAATGGGGGCGGATTTGATCATCAGTTCATTCTAAATTATATTTTGACAAAACCCAATTTAAAACCCGAGCTGATTATGCGTGGCACCAAATTGATTTCTATGGTGGTGGGAAACGTAAAATTTTTAGATTCTTTGAATTATTTCCCCATGGCTTTATCAAAATTACCTAAAGCTTTCGGCTTTACTGAATTGAAAAAGGGGTACTTTCCGCATTTGTTCAATCGTATGGAAAATCAGAATTATGAAGGTCCCATCCCTTCAGTTGAATATTACGACCCGGACAATATGAAACCTGAAGATCGCGAAAAATTAATAGCCTGGCATACTGCCCAGGTGAATGAGAATTATACTTTTGATTTTCAGCGGGAGATCGTGGCCTACTGCATATCAGATGTGCAGATTTTGGCTCGGTCCTGTCTGAAATTTCGTCAACAGATGTTGACGGAGACTAACGTTTGCCCATTCACCGAAGCATGCACTATAGCCAGTGCGTGTAATAAAGTATTCCGTCGAAATTTCCTCAAACCAAACACCATTGGTATCATACCAAAAAATGGGTATCGTGCTAAGGATATTCAATCCAAAATAGCAATACAGTGGTTGTTGTGGGAGGAAAAGCAAAGAGGTATTGATATTCAGCATGCTGCAAAACATCGTGAGGCTGTCGTTGCAGGTGTGAAAGTTAATGGGTGGTGCCCGGAAACCAATCAGGTGTTCGAATTTCAAGGCTGTTACTACCACGGCTGCTTTCGATGTTTCAAAGGACAGCTTGATAAACCTTTGAGTGATAATCCCTCAGAAACATTCAACACCCGCTATGAATCCACACTTGCTAAAACTGACAGAATTCGCTCATTTGGATATGAGATAATTCAGATGTGGGAGTGTGAGTTCCGCAAAAATTTAATCTCAGGAGAGATTAAAGAGTATACGGAAAATCACCCCCTTCTTTCCGTTCTCCCCCTCAACCACAGAGATGCGTTCTTTGGAGGTAGGACTGGTAATACCGTTGAGTATTACACATGCTGTGAGGGAGAGAAAATCAAGTATCTTGATGTCTGTTCGCTGTATCCCTGGGTGTGTAAATATGGGAAATTTCCTATAGGACACCCCAAGGTGTATGTAGATGAGGAATGTAGCACCCTCAATTTACATGAAACTTCGGGCTTGATAAAATGCTCGATTCTGCCCCCGAGAGATCTTTATCTTCCGGTATTGTCCCTGAAGATGAATGATAAATTAATGTTCGTTCTATGCCAGCTGTGCGGTGAGAAAATGAACAAAGAGCCATGCGCTCATAATAAGGCGGAAAGAACGCTAACTGGGACATGGACGTTGGATGAGGTAATTAAGGCCCTAGAAAAGGGTTACGTCATCCAGAAAATCCATGAAATCTGGGTGTATGACACCACACAGTATGGCGAGAACGTAACAGGATTATTCACCGGAATGATGAACAAATTCATCAAAATAAAACAGGAATCCTCGGGTTGGCCTGGTAATTGTTGTAGTCAAGCCGAAAAAGATCGTTACATCGAAGAGTACCTTCTACGTGAAGATGTGATACTAGAGTTCCCCAACATTGTGAATAACCCTGGACTACGTTGTTTAGCTAAGTTGATGCTAAATTCGTTTTGGGGCAAGTTTGGTCAGAGAGAAAACCAGCCTAAGACCAAAATTATCAATCAGCCAGCAGAGTTATTCAACCTGCTCACTTCGCCCTCATTTGTGGTTAACACAGTGGTACCTGTTAATGAGGAGACCCTCATAGTAAATTACGAAGAGCGAGAGGAGGTTTTTTCACCACTTTCCACAGTAAATGTGGTTATAGCGGCCTTCGTAACAGCCCAAGCTCGCCTGAAATTGTACAGTTATTTGGAAAAACTGGAGAAAAGAGTCCTGTATTTTGATACAGATTCAATCATCTACGTTTCGAGAGAGGGTGAGTGGGAACCACCCACAGGGTCGTTTCTAGGAGAAATGACCGATGAGTTAGAATCCTATGGGCCCGGCTCATATATTGAGGCTTTTGCCTCGGGTCGCCCCAAAAACTACGCCTACAAGGTTTGGTCCACAGCAGCTGCAGAGTATATAAACACTTGTAAAGTTAAGGGTATATCCCTTAGTTATGCAGCATCTAAGGTTGTGAATTTCGACTCGATAGTCAAAATGATACTGGATAAGTCCGAGCCTGTATATATAACCTCCAGGCAAATTGGGCGCACGAAAGAACACGCAGTTATCTCTGTTGATGTCAGGAAAGAGTACAAACCTGTATCTCTGAAGCGCTTCTTTCCTAACGAAAATACATCTTATCCATATGGATATAAAAGAATAAAGGTTTAGCTGTACATACACTCAATATATTTTTGATATATATATAGAAATGTCTTTTTTTTACAATAAATATATATAGAATTGTTTCAAATACATTAGCAGTGAAACGATATTACACACGTTGAAACATTTTTCATTTATTTTGAGCTAATAGGTATGTCTTGAATCATCGTTTTGCCATCCTAGTGTATAAGTATAAAAAAGAGGCAATAAAAAAAAAAAGACCCAATGTTTAAAATAAAAGAGGCAACAAAACATAAAAAAAAGACCCAATATTCAAAAATTACAAAAGAGGCAATAAAAAAAAAAAGACCCAATAGGGGTGAGAAAAGGATGATTCAAACATTTCTATAGTGGATTAGGGCTAAAGGCGAAACCACTTGGAAAAACGCGCCTTAACCTTGTACCTCTTAGGGGTGGTGGGGAAAACAAGGTTTTTTCTATATATCAAACATTGATTATAAAATGATAATCCTATAAATTACGTTTCAGAATATTTTAATTTGTTCAGAAAAAAGCACTCACCCTGGGGGTGCTTGACTATCCCTCTGGTGTTGAGCAGGGTTCGGGGGACCCCCTTGGAGCAGCCTATATAAGATGATATAAATAATTAAACTTCAAAATGGTTGAATAATTTAAAACAAGACACTACTAATCTCAGGACTCGGTAAAATAGCTTCAGAATAATTACGGGGTAAAATATAAGAACTAGTACTCAAGCAGGAATTTTTTTTGATAATTTACTTTTTTCCTATCAAAATACCTGTAGTTGAAGTCTTCACATTTGTTTTATATTACTAATTCATCTGTGGAGAGTGTGGTGTTTTCACATTTATGAAATTTAGAAATTATTTATTCCATCTCTCCATACTCAAACGTGGCTTCAAAGCAATTTGCCCTGTAGCCCTGTTATGGTTTGTGGAAAAATATATATGAAACACCACACACTAAAAGAATAGACTAATTTGTAAATATTTTCTAAAAATTATATATTTTTAACTTATAAACTTAAAGTTATATATATATTTCTAAAATTATATATTTTTAACTTATAAACTTGAAGTAATATATATTTCAGGATCAAATTTAATAATTTAAAACAGGGCTCTGTATGTAGGAGGTTCAATATATACATATATATATATAGTGAAGAAACTGTGTTCAAATGGGAGTTTCGAATAATTTGCCTATCAATATAGGTATGAGTATATATGCTGTAATTCGTTGAAAATTCGCTCACTAACATATGGTGAAGCTCTTTTACCTCTATTTTTGACCTAAATATTTCTACTGCTTGCAATTTTATTCTGGCTCTCTAGATGGAATAAATAATTTCTAAATTGAATAACTTAAAACAAACCACTACTAATGTCTGGAAATATATATGTTCATCGAATAACATATAGAGAACACATTATAAGAAAATGTGTTCAAATAGAAAATTGTGAATAATTTAATTCTTTATATTACCATTTACCCTGTGAATGATAAAATAGTTGAAGTAATATATATATTTCAGGATCAAATTTAATAAGAAACTGTGTTCAAATGGGAATTTCGAATAATTTGCCTATCAATATAGGTATGAGTATATATGCTGTAATTCGTTGAAAATTCGCTCACTAACATATGGTGAAGCTCTTTAACCTCTGTATTTTTGACCTAAATATTTCTACTGCTTGCAATTTTATTCCGGCTCTCTAGATGTAATAAATAATTTCTAAATTGAATAATTTAAAACAAGTCTCTACTAATCTCAGGAAATATTAATTAAATAATTTCTAAATTGAATAATTTAAAACAAACCATTACTAATCTCTGGAAATATATATGTTCATCGAATAATAGATTGAGGGAAATATATATGATAATTATAAGAAAATGTGTTCAAATAGAAAATTGTGAATAATTTAATTCTTTATATTACCATTTACCCTGTGAATGATAAAATAGTTGAAGTAATATATATATATTTCAGGATCAAATTTAATAAGAAACTGTGTTCAAATGGGAATTTCGAATAATTTGCCTATCAATATAGGTATGAGTATATATGCTGTAATTCGTTGAAAATTCGCTCACTAACATATGGTGAAGCTCTTTAACCTCTGTATTTTTGACCTAAATATTTCTACTGCTTGCAATTTTATTCCGGCTCTCTAGACGGAATAAATAATTTCTAAATTGAATAATTTAAAACAAGTCTCTACTAATCTCAGGAAATATTAATAAAATAATTTCTAAATTGAATAATTTAAAACAAACCATTACTAATCTCTGGAAATATATATGTTCATCTAATAATATATATAGAGGGAAATATATATGATAATTATAAGAAAATGTGTTCAAATAGAAAATTGTGAATAATTTAATTCTTTATATTACCATTTACCCTGTGAATGATAAAATAGTTGAAGTTTTTATATTACTAACTCATGTGTGGTTAACTATGATAATTATAAGAAAATGTGTTCAAATAAGAAATTGTGAATAATTACCATTTACCCTGTGAATGATAAAATAGTTGAAGTTTCCAGAATGGTTTTACATGCAGGTAGAAAATTATATGGTGATGTTCTTTTTTAAACATGCTCAAATAAAAAATTCAGAATAATATTCAGACCCCTTTTTTTAAAAGGTTATTAAACTGTAGTTATATTTTCATGGAGTTGGATACTCTGTTTTTCGGCTCACACCTCATTCAATCTGAAAGAACCTATCTGTACATATTTCAGAAGGTTGGAACAAATCCTGACATTGAATAATTTTCATATTTTTTACCACCAAAATATATTCTGAGAATTCAAAAATATTTAACTATCGGCCAACTTCTTTTAGATTCATTATAACAATAGGGGTAAAAATATCAAAAGAGTGCTTACCTTCGAACACACACACACATGTTTAAGGCCCTGATAGGTCTTGAGAAATGAAGTCTTCAGCCTTTAGTTTCCATTATGAAGACCCCCGCAACTATGTAAATCCGTTCACACGGTTTTGAGCGGAAACCACTGGTTTGCTGTTGAACGGAGTTTGATATAATTTATCTATCCATTCGTTTTTATCGCGGGTACAATTTATAATCGGTTAAATATAATTATCGCATGTTTCATAATTGAAATAAGACACACCATCGTTTACGATAATAATAATTCTACAGTGTAATATATATTTAACAAATATACAAGGCTCGATCGTTTACTTATTGAGTAGAGTTCTTCCACCGAGCTGATGGACCTCAAACCATAATCTCTTGTCACCTATATATCTCATAAATGTTCACAAATATTCAACTAAATGTTAAAAGCGCTTATGTTCAGCCTATTCAGGTTATTTCCTATGATATAATATTAGATTCTTATTATATGAAATGAGTATATTGTAACTATATGTAGATATCAATAATAATAGCTACATGTGAACAGATATCAATAATATTACAGCTATATGTAAAATGAAACACACACACTAGCCATATAAGCTGCTTACAACATGTAATTATATTCAATGGTGTCTCACAAACAAGTAACTCACCTCTGTGAGAGAGTATACTGGAAAATTGTATATTTTCTATGTGTATTCTCTAAATGATGGCTGTACAAACAACCCCACATTTCATTGAAGGCTCCTGCAAGGTAGATACCTCGCTGAAGACCTGCGTGATAGACATCATTATACCTGCACACTCTGTATAACCTCACATACACACCTGTCTCGTTGGAGATCGCGCCAGCTTCATTCAAATTCACATGACTAACGTCATACATAAACAATCTGTATAACCTCACATTCCATACCCCATTGAAGTCTCCCAACTCCATTTTGTATACTAAAAATAATTTCCATATATGTTTAAGATGATTGAAATCGCATTTTGTAATATAGCAATCAAGTAAGGTACAGACAGCTTGAATAAACGTTTTTGAAAGTAATTTCCTTATAAACATCGCGTTTGAGAAATGCAGAAGAAGATATCATTTCCGTACTATATAACATTCCATCTATACATTCAAGGAGCAGCAGCCCTCCCATGATACCTCGATGAAGCCCCGGTCTCTTTCAAAAATCACGTGACTGACGACATGTACAAACAACACTATTTAAAAACCCTAGGACTGACGCTATGAAGCCTCACATTCCATACCTCGCTGTAGGCTACGTGACATACCTGCATGACTGATGTCATGTAAAACAATTACCTGCATCATATAGACTGCAATATACTCGCACTTATCACTCAGACCGGATACCCTGCGGTTATATCTACAACATTAAAATCGCTTGTTCTCAATTCCTCCATAGCTGAGCGGTTAAGGAGCTGGCTTTGGATTTCATTCCTCGGGTTCGATTCCCGTGTGTAGAAAAATATTTTGATGCTGCTTTACATTGAAGTTCTCCCTAACCTCACATATTGCTTGCTGTCTACCTTGAACGATCTTGTATATACAGGCTGATTACCACTACTTGGTCTCCATCATACAACCATAGCAGAAGGGCCCCTAGCGGTCAGAGACCACACACTAACCGTCTACCCTGTAACACCTAGATGTTAGAGGCGAGACCACACCCTAACCGTCTACCCAGGCCGGTAATACAGGGTCAGTACTTACCGATACCTGTCTGGGCATACCGCGCATGCACGAGTGTATCACTGGTTGCCTACATCTGATAAGGCTCTCTGTCTGGCCGCCCCAAGTGTCCGAACCCCTACTTACATTATTTTAATCTTATTAAGAATGCAGTTTATTTTTTTCTTGAAACCTCTCAACTGTTTGCTTGACAGAGTCTGTCGACCTACACAAATATGTTTATATGAGGCTGTGTAAAAACCATTCACATAGATAGAAACCATTGTTTTGTTAATTTATGTTGAACGGAATCTGCTCGTATATCAGACAGCCATTTTATCGTAGCCGCAATTTGTCAACTAAACATAATTATTGCAAGCTTCCATAAAGTGAGATAAGGTACATTAATAACGATTTATTTGTTTCGTACCACGATTCAAAACAGATATGATCCGCCCATTTAACTACGATTACTACTTGTTGCCATAGAGCGATAAGGTGCATTATTCTTATTAAGAATACAGATTATTTTTCGTGAATAGCATGGCCGGACACAAATATGTTTATATGCAGCTGAAATTCTCGCTCTCCTCATACCTTGCTTACCTCAAGCGACACCACAGCCTAGCGGGCGACACCTTAGCGGGCAGACACCACACCCTACCGATCAGAGGCGACACCACACCCAAGTGGTCAGAGGCGACACCATACCCCAGCCATGACCGCGCATGCGCGAGTGTCTCACCCAAAGCTGCCTGCTCATCTGACTGGCGGGCCCAAGTGACCCAATACCTACTGATTTATAATGAAATTACGAAAGAGTAATTGTACTGTGTAATAATCCGGGGGATTATTTATTTTTCACGATTGAATCAAAGTAGCGTAAGCAGGAGAAAACTCCCGAATATTAAGTTACTCTAAGTAAACCAGGAATACTAGACACATGAGAGTACAACTCAAATCGTTCCGTAGCATGTAGTTCCGTCCTTACGGGCATTCCAAAATCTAAAATTCTAAATTCCTGACAGGAACAGACTGTACATAGACATTCTGGATTCAACAATTAGAAGTTTATTCTGATTTAAATAATGAAATTCCTTGCCGGCGACATGAAGTCGCCACCCGATACCTTTTACAAGTTGTACGTGATTTTTAAGAATTAGAGCCTTCGAGGTGCTATTCCGCGGACCTTGCACTTTCTACGAAGACGAAGTTAATCACTTAGTCAGCAGGGTTTGGAGAAATCATTTTTTGTGGTCACTCACTGCCCCTCGATGTGGGAAAACAGGCAACTTCAAATACAGATTTGTGTGTTGGAGCAAAGTATACTTTGGTACAGCAAACCTCATTGGCTATAGTTGAAAGGTCTCGAGCTGGTAGGGAAACGAAATTTCGGCGGGATTTGAATTATAAAAATGAAAACTCGTAGAAAAAAAGCCAGTTCTTTTGTCGTGCCTTGTTGGGTAAGCCTAGTTCCTTGTACATATAGCTGAGTCTCTCTCAAAACCAGATCCATTAATTCTTTTAATTGATATTTTTAACTTAGTCATTTGATTGTTTTTTTGGTGTATTGCAAATTACAAGATTTCTATTTTTTCAACTACATTTTCCTTTGTTTATTACTCAAAGTCAATTAATTCATTCGAATCAATTTTTATCATTCTTAAAGTACTTTCATTCACCTTAGATAATTCCAAGTATCAGTTTCTAGAGAACTTACTTTTTACTTTAATATCATTTTCTATTTAGTGGAAATTGTTTGGTAATTAGAATCTAAAATAACCTGTAAAAGAAATTGTGAAGAACGTCATTGGTAACTTGATGATAGAAATCTAAAGTAATTTGATATTTTGGAAAATTTGTTTCCTTTGACGATTAGACAAATTGATCTGGGTGCGAGAGAGAGCTAGCTCCGGGGTGTAATCCATAACTTCACAAAAAGACGTCGCGTAATACATTTTGTGAAGGCCGTGCGTGAAGTGTAAACTCAGGTGTTATTGGTTTACTTTGTGGATTAAGGATTAAATACTGAGTCAGGGTAAGTCTATAGAACAAGCTATTTAGTCTGAATTCAAGTCAAGAATTTTGAGGTCATCACCCCCCTTTCTCGTTTTTGTGTTGGTATATAGAGGACTGTAACCATTAATAGAGTATTTTGAGGTAATAGAAGTGTATTGATCCATCTGCCGAATTTCTCATATTTGGTAGAACATATATGAGACCTACTTAAGATAGGTATAGTTGAAATTAGGGTTATCGTAGGTGTAAAGTCAATTACCTAATTATTTGTGGGACTATTGGGAAGGATCATTATTTAAAAGTTGTAATAAGGGTATTTTATTTAGAATTTGAAGGTTTCTTAAAAACCCCTACTGAGACAGCCATCAGCGGCGAATTTAAGAGAAAGTGTTAAGAGTTCATCTTGAAAACTAGGATTTTCATTATATTGTCAAATTTGTTGAATCAATTTAATAGATCAATATATACAAAGCGAACCAGGTAGTTGTCAAAAAAAAAGGCAACATAGCTGTTTGTTAGAGAATCACCCTTCTGGAATCTCAACCTTACTATCAGTGGCCCCTCTGGTCCATTTCATAACCTTAGTTACTCCATCAGAGTGGTATATTCAATTCAAAAGTAAGGTTAGCCTGCAAAGAAACAACTCTCTGGCTACGTTATATCAGGCGAATCAATAATTCACTGATTGAACATACTTGATAAAGTTTTATCAATTTATTATATATATATTTTATTTAAACCATTCAGAAACTTGCATCAAATTAATTTCGATTAATTTAAATTTTTATTTTTGTTTCTTGTTGACCATTCGTCATATTTTCCTCATTATGTATATATGAATGGGACTTAGTGTCTATATTTGTTAATTATTATTATTGTTTTTGTAAACGAATACTTTTTCCCAATATACAACTTATACTGTTCGCATTGTTCTTCATTGATACACCATCCCTTAGATAACGTTATAGTGGAAGAGAACAGTCCTGTCGTGATTGTCATTCCGAACATCTTCAACAACGGGAAGCTGTCATACTAGCCTAGTATATAAATCGGCCAGGAAAGGCCCCGCTACTAAACTATTTTATACCAAGTGCTACTGGAGAGGAACTCCTTCGAGTTTAGTTTCGTTCCCTGAACTATTCTCTAAAACATCTCAAAAGGGAACTGGTGGTAGCTAAATATAATCCATTCTACCAACGACAGGGCACTCCTTGTAGTGCAACCCTGCAATTATCACCCTCCGCAACCCTCGAGTTGCATAGTAAGGGTAGCTATTCTAGCATAGTCACAACAAGGTTTCCACTCTCCGTAGTAGCATATGATCCCATAAGGCTTTGACCTGAGGGAACAGTAAACAAACATAACCTAGTAATATCTTGAGCTGGACATGGTATACCTGGCTTGTGTGCAATAACCATATAAATAAGTTTAATAGTTGCTCCCAAGTACCAGCTTCCAGATTATTACAACTGCTCGAAATTCAAAAACACAGGAGAACTACTGTACTGATCAAAATTCAAAAACACAAGAGAGCGATCTTTTGTCTGCAACGGCTTTTATATGTTTCCCGAGGTTCTGGACAGGTCTGCTCCACCAATTCCTTATTTTGTGCTAAGGGTTTTTTACTTATGCTCCGAACAATGCTTGAAAGTGACGCTACTTTTTAGATCTAAAATTCGCGCACATGATATCTTGGTAGTTCCTCTCGGCGGAGTAAGCAAGTGTTATCGGAGTTTTTTGGTTGTTCGCCCTTCTTATACATAAGGTTGCACAAAGTTTGATGCGTTAACTTGGCCAGACCCCTGTTTTTGCAACATGTTTTATCGGAATGAAATGCAATTTTGAACGGGCATGAATTTGATTCATCTAGTTGAATAATTACACTTATTCGAAATTACAGAGATTTAGAAAAGTGACTATCACGGAATACACATTCGGAATTCATTCATATCTATTGAAATAATGAACTGTTCAAACTGAGATTACATGTAACATCCGTATTTATTGCCTGATCTAAAATAAATAATCTTTCAAAATTTAAGCTTCGTTACATCCCCCCCCAAGTTCGGTTAAAAATGAAAGAATCTGATTCTTTCATTCTTCAATTCTCATCTGAGAATTCATACGAAAAGAAAAAAAATCTAATACAAAGGTAAGATACCCTAATCTGAGGTTAAAACTTAAATTTCCTTCGTCGGGAACATCGCGGAATAGCAATATCTTACTTGGAACTGTAACCAACTTTTCGCCCAAATGACTAATTTTGGTGGAAGATTAGTTGTCCCCTAAGGTCACGGTACGGTCATGTACCTTAGCAGACCTGCCTGGGTTTCTATCAAGTAAGAAGGTCAGAGTTCTTCTAGTTTAGTTTTGTGGTTGGTATTTGAGAAATGCTCTTCCTACAGAAGAATAATGTCTTTGCCTTGAATAAAATGATGACAAACCTTTGTAGCTATTTATTAACAGAAATAAATCATTAACTATTTACAATATTATATACAATTATCAACAATCAAAATATCTATACAGAGTTTTCACTGGAAATGACAACAATTATGAGACAGTGATATTCGGTCATCCCTATATGATATACGCTATTCGATTATTAAATCCAAATGATTCCGCAAAAGTTTTTTTATCAGGCTCACTAACAGCTGGTATCTCGACTAGGTCAATATACCCTAACACGATGTAAGAAATGAAAATATCAAAATATCTATACAGAGTTTTCACTGGAAATGACAACAATTATGAGACAGTGATATTCGGTCGTCCCTATATGATATACGCTATTCGATTATTAAATCCAAATGATTCTATCAGGCTCACTAACAGCTAGTATCTCGACTAGGTCAATATACCCTAACACGATGTAAGAAATGAAAATATCAGATTGTACACGTCTTCCTGAATTCGACTCGGAAATCTGTTTACTTGAGAGGTGACCAGGCACCCGTGTACTACTGTGTCTCTCCTTATGACAATTTATTACGCCTCGGTTTATATTTTGGTTTAATAGAAATACGGAATCATGGTTCGGAAGAACAAATTACTATTAAATTGTTCACGGGGAATCTCTAACTTGAAAGGGAACTCAATCTCTTTACGGAAATTCTTAATTGTTAACTAAACTGGTATTCATCATTGCATTCATATGAAACGACTGTCAACACTGAATCGTCTCGTAGAATTTGATTGAAAATTAAAACAAAAATTGATTCTTCACGGAAAATATTATTAAATTATGAACGGAACAGCTCTTCTCAATATATTCAGGAAAACAATCGTCAACACTTGACTGTTTTCTAGAATTATCGAAAATAAACTCGGATTCAAATAGTGGCGGAAAATAATGAATAATTATGAACAGTACGGCACTTCCCAATATATTCAGGAAAACAATCGTCAACACTTTATTGTTTTCTAGAATTATTGAAATAAACTCAGATTCAAATAGTGACGGAAAATAATAAATAATTATGAACAGTACGGCGCTTCCCAATATATTCAGGAAAACAATCGTCAACACTTTATTGTTTTCTAGAATTATTGAAATAAACTCAGATTCAAATAGTGACGGAAAATAATAATTAATTATGAACAGTACGACGTTTCCCAATATATTCAGGAAAAACAATCGTCAACACTGGACTGTTTTCTAGAATTATTGAAATGTAAATTCGGCAATTGAATCTTTACGGAAAAATTATTAGTTAGCAAAGTCGAGAATATACTTACTCTCCATTTATCAGATTAAATGGAAAAACTCTACTTTCGGTATCTCGGGTTTACTGCTTCAGCTACGGTGGTCTCCTCGCAAGTCATTTTTAGATGGGAGACCGGCCTCCTTTTATACTCTGGAGTTGACACGTCATGTCATTGAGAATGTCGCCGGAACGCGGACTCGCTTATCAGGAGCTACACTCTGCTGTCGTGTTTTTATACACATAGTGTAACAAAGTTTGATTCCTTTATTTCGGTAGAGGTGACTTACTTGGGCAATAATATTAATTAGTAACGACGCTTCGTTACAGAACATAAAATGAAAATTCTGCTGCGGAACGGAGGACTGCACTTCTTCTTCGGAACGGACAAACATGAAACTTCTTCTGCTTAGGAAAACAAAACTTCTTCTTTAAAACGGAAAAACTCAAAACATCTTCGTTGGAACGGAAATACAAAAAGCTTCTTCTACAAAACGGAAAAACTTGACTTTTTCCTCTTCGGAATGGACAAAACTTAAAACATCTTCTTCAGAACGGAAACACAAAACTTCTTCTTCTTCGAAATGGAACTTAAAACTTCTGCTTCATCAGTACGGAAAATTTAAAACTGCTTCGGACTGGAAAACTTAACTTCCTCTTTGGAATGGACACTTGACTGCTTCTTCGGAACGGAACACTTGACCTCTTCATCGGATCGGAAAACTTAAAACATCAACTTCTTAAGAACGGAAAATTTGACATCTTCTTCAGAATGGGAACTTGAAGATTTCTTTGGAACGGACAAACTTGAAACTTCTTTTCGGAATGAAAATTTAAAACTTCTGCTTCGGAAAACAAAACTTCTTCTTTAAAACGGAAAAACTTAAAACTGCTTTGGACTGGAAAGCTTGACCTCTTCGTCGGGACGGAACACTTGACCTCTTCATCGGATCGGAAAACGGACAACTTCTTCTTCTTACCATTGATTTCGCTGACATGGGCACGTTCGGCAGCGTACGCACCGTGATTTCGGTGGTACTACAATGGCTGGTCTATAGCCGGATATGCATTTTCCTGTTGCCACATCGGAGGGAGCTGGTAACTGCGGTCCAGGCCTGTTCTGGTTTCGACGGATCCACCATATTTTGCTGTGCTTCGTCTAGCACAGTCTCAATGGAGTCGGACGGTTCATATGACATATTATTACCCTGTGAACATTGGATCATAATAAGTAATTGTACTACTACTGACATTTTGTCCATCGGTATCTATATTTTCGGTACTTCGATTCATTTCAACTTTACGGAATGCCAGGAACATTATACGGCTTCAGATCTTTGACATGGACTCGTTTCACTTGCTTGCCATCTTCGCCTTTCAGGTCGTAAATGACCGGAGAAATTACTTTGATTACCGTAAACGGACCAGTATATTTCGGAGCCAATTCAGCGGCAAAATGTCGCACACTAGAAGACAGATGATGCTCTACCTTCATTACTTTATCACCCACTTGACAACGCCAATCTCGACGACGGAGATTATAATAACGGCTTTGATGGGTAAAAGCACGGGATAACTGGACACGGACCAGTTGGAAAGTTTCGCGTAATTTCTCTAATCTAGTTCGGTGTTCTGAAATCTGTTCACGATTCGGATTGGTCGGAATATTTTCCTCGGTCTCCACCGGAGCGGTGAAGGAACGGACTATTGAATTCGGTACTTCAAGTTCTCGGCCAAAATTTGAAAAGGCAGGAGAAAAACCGGTGGATTCATGTGGGGCGGAATTTAAGGCAAATAGAAAATCGGGTAGAAAATTATCCCATTTTCTGTGGTCTCCATTGCAAAATTGTGCAATCATGGTTTTTAAAGTCCGGTTTGTTCTCTCCACGGGATTGCATTGTGGAGTATATGTAGGAGTGAGGCGAGACTTAATTCCAAACTCCTTCAGGAGTGTCTTGAAATTTTACTTTCGTTCTGCGTCCCATTGTCGCTGATAACGGTTTCCGGACAACCAAAACATGTCATGATTTCCTCGTAGAAAGCTTGAGTTACAGCCTGCGCGGTAGCTTTTCTCAACAGTTTACACTGTACCCACTTCGTAAAACGGTCCTGCATGACAAGAATAAAATTGTTTCCCTTGGCGGATCTTGGTAACGGTCCTACCAAATCGGTGCTTACACATTTCCAAGGAAACTGATTTACTGTCGGCTGCATAAATCCAGGCTTCTGCTGTTGAGACACTTTGAAAGCTTGGCACTGCGTACATCCACGCACGTACTTCGCTATATCGCGGAACATCCCCGGCCAATAATACATGTGGGATATTCGCGCAATCGTCTTGACAATACCTAAATGTCCTGCAGTCGGACTGTCATGGTTTTCTTTCAGAACGTTCAACCGGAGCGGTTTCGGAACACATAGCTTCCACGGATCTCTCATTTCCTGTTCGGACAAGTCATTCGAGTCCCAGAAGTGGCGGTACAACCGATTATCTTTAACACAATAATCCGGATACGCTTCTGGACTCTTTTCAACTTCGGCTTTCTTTGAATTGTACCAGTTACAATTCACGAGGTCATTCAGTACGAATAACTCTTGATTGTCATTTTTTTCCTCCTTGTTCGGTAACGGATCACATGACAGGGCATCAGCCACACGATTCAACACTCCTTTACGATATTTTATCTCAAAATCGTACTGCTGTAGGTAAATGCTCCACCGAGCCAATCTCCCACTCGGACTCTTTATTGAGTGCAGCCATTTCAATGACTGGTGGTCGCTCAATACGATAAATCTATATCCTTCCAAATACGGTCTCATTTTATCAACGCCTCACACAATAGCCAAACACTCCTTCTCGGTAACAGAGTAATTCTTCTGGGCGGGTGTTAACGTTCGGCTAGCGTAGGCAATGATTCGGTCGGCTCCCTCTATATTCTGTGTCAATGCCGCAGCAATTCCCACATGTGAAGCATCGGTTTGTAAAATAAACGGCCTGTTGAAGTCTGGACAAGCCAACACAGGGGCACTGGTCAACATATCTTTCAATTTGTTGAACGCGACTTGTTGTTCCTTCCCCCAACTCCAACGGCGATGCTTTTTCAACAAGACGGTTAACGGACTGATAGTTTTCGAAAACGACGGTATGAAACGGCGGTACCACGAAGCTATTCCTAAGAAATGACGGAGTGCCCTCACTGTCGACGGGCTTGGAATCTGCTGGATAGCTTCGATTTTCTCAGGGTCGGTATGAATACCCTCGGCGGTGACTGCATGGCCTAAATATTTTATCGACGTGCGGCAGAACTGGCATTTTTCCGGGTTTATCTTCAGATTAGCTTCCCTTAATCGCCGGAAAACCTCTCTTAAATTCGTGAGATGTTCCTCGAACGTCTCTCCCAGAACAATAATGTCGTCCAAATAAGGAAAGGCGTGTGGATCCATATCCGGTCCGATGATGGTATCCACCAGCCTCTGAAACGTTGCCGGTGCGGAATGTAAACCAAAGGCCATTACCTTGAATTGGAATAAGCCACGGCCTGGTACAGTAAATGCTGTTATGAGTTTACTTTCCGGTGTCAGCGGTATTTGCCAATACCCTTGCTTCAGGTCAATGCTAGTGATATATCTAGCTCGCCGGAGTTTGTCCAAAATGGCACTCATATAAGGCTGTGGATATGCATCTTTCACGGAGACTTTGTTTATCATCCGGAAATCAATGCAAAATCTCGGTTTTCCATCTTTCTTCTTCACCACCACAACGGGTGAACTCCACGGACTACTTGACGGCTCGATGACTTCCTCTGAAAGCATTCGATCAACTTCCTCGTTGATGATTGCTTGCATCCTCGGATTCTGCGGTCGGTAACGCTGCTTTATCGGATCGGAATTATTTGTCAATTTTATTTCGTGTTGAACCAGCGGCGTGGTTCCTTGAATTCTTTCAAAATATTTCATTTCTGTTTTCAGAAATCGGTTCAATTTATCCTGTTCAGTTTCCGACAATGTTGCTAGGTGTGTCTCCGCTTCATCACAGAAGCGCACACGTTTGACTGCCTTCGGCCCGGAACTAGCTTCATTGGAAACTTTCTCACAATTTGTCCCAATCAAATTGTCCTTATAATAAAAACTCCCCAGCGGATGGTAGATGTATTGTAAACAAACCGGAGCTCAAAATCTCCATTCCTATTATCATATCCGACAATAACGACGGTAAATGCACAAATTCTGCTTCAATCTCACCACATCCAAAATGCAATGAGATTCGGTATGCGGTAGTAATAGGAACCAAACTATCATTGGCCATCTTAGTGCCTACGGCCTTAATGGGGACTGATTGTAACCCGGAATCCTGACAAAACCTAACAACTGCGTCATTGATGAAAGAACGGGTGGCTCCGGTGTCCACGAGAGGCGAAAAAATTTTACCTAATACCCGGACTTTTATAAGCGGTCGGTTTTCAGCTAAAGTTTGAGCAGCGGTATTTTTAAAATTAATTCTTTCATCACACGGGGCTAGAACACTCTCATTTTTCACTTTATTGTTTTCGTCTCTATAGTGGTCTCTACTTTAACTTTACTCTCACAGTCATTCGGTAATTTCGGTTTATTATCGGTATTATCGGTATTGCAATTAACGGTATTTTCAACGGCGGTGAGTTTACACTTTGTATTATTATTTACGGCTGAGTCCTTATTCGCGGTACGGTTCATATCAGTGGTGCAGTGAGCGGTTTTCACTTCCTTCGTTGAGGCCTGTTCAACCGGGATCTGCTTCGGCCTCGCTACCTCGCAGTCCCGCGGACGTTTCCCTGTCCCGGACACGGATAATCTCGCGACATTATCCCAGGGCGGCGGCATCTTGAGCAAAATAATTTCGGCGGATTCCGACAATTATTTTTGCCATGCCCAGTTTCCCCACATCTCCAACATGAGATGGGCTGTATTGCGGTATTCGGCTTCCGCCTGGTAGGGCACTGCGTTCTGAAGTGGCCCCGGAGACCACAATCCCAACAAGTCTGCTCAGGGACATTCGGTATCCCGGACTTGACTGGCGATGACGGTTCAGGTGCAGGTTGAGTACCCGGCGCTGGCGGCTCCACAATCCTTACGGCTGGACTTGGAATTTGTGCCCTTACTGACACTGGAAGTATCCTCTTCTGCATGAGCTTCTGCTCAGCCTGCAGATTCTCATATTCTTTTGCCTGTAGCATTAACGACGGCACGTCGTTAAAAGTCCCTTGCCGGATAAATTGCCTATACTCCGGCAATAAATTTCGGTGCAACCAGAACAATTCCCGTTCTGCGGTCATCGCACCATGTCGCCTGATCAATGTCTGCATATCCACAACATATGCAGCGGCCATTTCATTCATGCGTTGATGCCTGCGGCTGATCTGTACCTCCAAATCAATGTGGTAATTGGCATCCATGAAAAATAGGGTAAAGTCTCTTTGGAAATCGGCAAATGTAGCCCAGCGGCTACGATTGTTCCGATACCACAATAATGCGGTTCCATCCAAAACTTCTGGTAACGATAACAAAAAGGAATCTTTCGGTGTATTCAGTTGCATAGCTATTTCGTCAAGGCGTTCCAGGAACGTAACGGGGTCTGACGTTTTATTCGGTATTGATACAATCTCGGAGCACTGTTCGGATTTTGAAAATTAAATCCCGGTACTTGTTGAATATGACTGAACGTAATATTATACCCTTGCGGAATAATAGTAACCGGAACATAGTGGGCGGGTACCTGCGGAACATTTGGTACATGCGGAACCTTAAGGGCTTGCGGAACTGTCGGTATTTGAGGAATGATCGGTGCTTGCGGAACGGTCGGTATTTGCGGAATGGTCAGTCCTTGCATCCATGCCGGTGCCACATCTGACTACGTGGTCCTATAAATCGGAGGGTTCATAGGATTCGGCGGGGAAGAATAGATCGGCGTTTGAATCGGTGGTGTCGTCGTTACCACCGTGTTCGTGTACGTCCCTGTATTCGTAGTGTACGTAGTTGCCCAATACGACGGCTGTACCATCGGTGTGCTCCTTATTGCCGGTCTTGACTGAACACCAGAAGGACTAAATGTCGGTAGTGTGTTTAGTACCACTTCGGTTGTCAATGCCTTGGTTAGCGATGCCATGGTACTGGCAATCTTTTCCAACATTCCACGCGGAAGGCGTATCATTCCTTTATGGACCCCCTTTACGCACCTACGGCGTAAATCTTCGGCGGATCCATTATGGTCAATGTCATGATTGGCCAACACTTCCTGAAGTTGTGCCTCCTTTAGGAAATGAATCCAGTTGACTTTCAAATCAACTTCGGTAGCTTCAGTTTGGCTTTCCTCGCTATTAGAGCAGAATTGCGCCATTTCGTCAAATTGAGCTACCATTTCTCCCATACTGGTATGCGCAGGATGCGGCGCCTTAAGTATAGCACCAGTGCACGTTCGGAACTCCATTTTATCCAATCCACTTCAAAATCAAAATTTTCAACCCCAAAAATAAATTGTTTTGTTCAGGGGTAGGTAACGGAAGAGGGTGCGGTCACCAAAACCAGTCCACACCTTCCTCCCAATAAGGCAGAAGCAATCAAATCACTTGCCCCAATTTGGGCAACGTAACTTTGATTTCAGGAGGTAACTCCAAAACAGTTGGGCCAATCCGCACAAAAATATTACCAACGGCTTCCTTGGTATCGATTTACTTGGAAAGGAGCTATGACTTGCCCAATCCGGGTTACTGTTGACTGGGAAAATCAAAGGGCAAAATAAGGGTAAAAATCGAAATTTGGGCAAAACACTGAGGTGTGATTAACAATTCTACACCTCACGGAACAATCGATTTTGCAGTCAGATTTTCGGTTAAGAACTTGATGTTTCCCCTGAAACGGGGGAGGGGGGGGGGGCGAATCGGAAAACTAATTTCACCAAACTACCTGGGTGAACACGGGGAACAAGTTTCCGTTGGAACTTTTCCAAATTTCCAAAATTCAAAAACAAACTCCCGGGGATGTTTCGAAAACGTATTCGAAACGTCGGGGACTAGAAGCTTGTTTTTCTGTCACTATATCTGAAATTTCATTCAAAACGGACTACCGGTTCAATTGCAATGAATTATTCAACATTTCACATTTCGGAATAAACAAAAAAAAATTCCCCCTCGGTCAATTTTCAAAAGTCCCTGCTCGGGGGCGCCATTTTATAACGTGTACCTTGTCGCTGTTCGGTATTTTGCTTATTTCAAATCCTCGGGCGCCAGATTTTTCTAAAGGGTAACTCCTTTTTGAAGATTTCTGCTAGGGTCTTCTTCACAAGTCTTGTCACTATGCTATCTATAGATAGCCTTGTCCCTAGGGTAGCTACAGTGAAGTATAACCAGAGTCCATTGGGCAGAAAACAGTATCAAAATTGTAGGCTTTAGTTACAATTGATACCTGGTTAAAACTTAGCTCGTTTGAAGATAGAGCAGAAATAATTTAATAAAACAGGGAATTCCAAATATTGAAATACATAATGATTATTATAAGTACACTTTCGGAATAATCAATATAAATGCAATTGAACGGTATCATTTCATGAAAATTCACCCAGACGGAAAATGTAATGAAGCTCAAACGGTATATGAAAACTCTTTCAACATATCTACTTTACGATGTGTTCGGTATCTAAATTCAATTCAGCGGTACGGAATCGGTTGAAAAATGATGCAGAATGATCAATTTGCGGAAAAGTACGAATCAAACAGGTCCTAGCGTAATGAGCGGTATTCGGTAAATTTTAGATAGCAACACTAATAAATGAAATGTTCAAATCACACTACGATATATTCGGTTATAAATTCGGTTGGTTTGGAAGATATTGTTTTGCACTAGTTTTCCGATTGTACGATATCAAATTTTACGGTATTTTCGGTTAATCACTCTAATTGAGTTTATTCTGTCATAACACCCACCCTGGTATTAGCTATCCACGGAATACCCGGTAATTGTATGACAGTGTTAGATTTCATACACTTGGCAGATTCAGAATCTAAACAATTAGGGCTTATACTTCCGGTATCAGCACGGCGTGCACAAACTCTAATTATCTTATCTGCAATAACCCCTATATCCACGGCAGAGGACTTCTCATAGTATTAAGGGAATTATTACGATTCTCAATCACACAACCGCCCCTAGCTTATACTTCCGGTATCAGCACGGCGTGCACAAACTGTTGGCGTTTTGGTCGTCTATGATACACTTATACTTCCGGTATCAGCACGGCGTGCACAAATATACCAAAGACGCCCCTGTCGTTCAAACATACACACTCTGTACGCACTATGCAATTACTGGAATATTTCAATTCGCGCGCGAATTCAGATCGTGCGCGGTCTGACCTATAACGGGATAAACTCAATTATTACAATTCAAATTACTGAATGCTACGGAACTCAGGTATCGTACAAACGTTCACCAATTACAATAACAATCATAAATTACTGAAATCAATATATCGTAATGCTCCAAAAATATAAACTTATTTGCTATCATTTACCTTCGGAAACAATTCACTTGCACGGAAAACTATTGTTAATTCACAGTTTTAAATCTGACTCAAACTCGGATAATTAACCCACTTTGATTCTTGTCTTAATCTCACTTCAACGGTACCGATTTATAATGAAATCACAAAAGAGTAATTGTACTGCTCGAAATTCAAAAACACAGGAGAGCTACTGTACTGATCAAAATTCAAAAACACAAGAGAGCGATCTTGTGTCTGTCATGGCTTTTATATGTTTCCCGAGGTTCTGGACAGGTCTGCTCCACCAATTCCTTATTTTGTGCCAAGGGTTTTTTACTCATGCCTCGAACAATGCTTAAAAGTGACGCTACTTTTTAGATCTGAAATTCGCGCACATGATATCTTGGTAGTTCCTCTCGGCGGAGTAAGCAAGTGTTATCGGAGTTGTTTGGTTGTTCGCCCTTTTTATACATAAGGTTGCACAAAGTTCGATGCGTTAACTTGGCCAGACCCCTGTTTTTGCAACAGATTTTATCGGAATGAAATGCAATTTTGAACGGGCATGAATTTGATTCATCTATTTGAATAATTACACTTATTCGAAATTACGGAGATTTAGAAAAGTGACTATCACGGAATACACATTCGGAATTCATTCATATCTATTGAAATAATGAACTGTTCAAACTGAGATTACATGTAACATCCGTATTTATTGCCTGATCTAAAATGAATAATCTTTCAAAATTTAAGCTTCGTTACACAAGGATGGTATCCAATCCATGAGGTAAAATTGTCCAAATATTGAATGAATAGAAGACTTCTTCGTAGTTGTCTGATATAGGGATGATGTGCTGCAGATGAATTTCTCCTAATGTAATCCCTTTCAGTTCTATGGAAGTATTTGATTTTTTGAATTCATCCGGGAGTTGTGGTATTTTGAAGTCAATCATTATGGGTATACTTCGAGATTAATCTAGGGGTTGAAGTTCTTCTCCATTAAATATAGTTTTGCATTCCTTTTCTGGTTTCAACAGCAGGATACCGTATGGTTTGTGGATTTTCTTTTCATCAGCACGTTGTATAGTTAGCATTGAGTCTAGATATTGATTTGTGTAGGATATTGGCTCTATATGGTCTTGTTCTGAGTGGATTGTTGTATAAACGCAATTACTTGGACTGTTTTTCTTCAAGATTTCATCTTCACAGGTTTTATTGGCATTTGTTATCAATTTCAATGGACAATGATATGTTCCACTCATAGTACGTATGTCAAATAGAGGTTTAATGTTATTTTCCGATTTAATCAAGAATTTGGAATTTGGAATTATCGTGAAATAATTATTTTCTACTTTTGTCGGCAACGGTTCCAAATAGTACAATTCGTAAGGGGTGGTATTTGCTATAGGAATAGTTAGGAAATAGAGAATACGGTTTTTGTTATGATGGCAATGAACAGTTATTAAAGATTCATAATTGAGAATATTTTGGATAGTAGCAGCAAGGGGTAACTCGTTGTAGTACGGTACTAATTTTTTTAATTCATCGAGTAAATCAATTGTTTTTATTATACACCTGTGAAAAAGTGAATTTTCTATTTCTACTAAAAGTTGCCAAATTTCATTGTACGTCATAAGAAATTGGTTGAATATGTCCTGTTCACGTAATATTTCGATTTCTCTTGTATTATTTAAGACATTTTCAGTAACTTTCATAATTTCATTTTTCAATAATTGCTCATTATATTGAATATGTTGAATCGAAAAGTTGAATCGCTTCAATACGTCATTATTCACAGAATATTGATTTATTATTTGATTTTGTAAATTTTGTTGTTTATTTTCCAGATGTTGAATTATTTGGTTAATTCGACTCGCGTCATTCGCGTCCATGTTTTCCGTAAAGAATTTGATAACAGATCCTAACGCATCAATAAGGCCTCTTTTTTCACGATTTAATGTTTTTGGATAAATATTTGATAGCTTTTCGTTGAGTAAGTTTATTTTGTGTGCAACTATTTTATCGTAATTTTCAACTACCATGTAGTGTTCATGTTGACAGAGGGTAGTTGCGATTGTTCTGGAATGACTGTTTTAGTTTTTCAATTTGATTGATTATGATCGATATGTCAAATTAATATTCTAGCGTGTGTTATGATTCCTGCAGTCTTGCAGGGCCTAGGTATACTGGCATCAACCCAGGACCATGTGTAATATTTTGAATTGTTATTGTTGAGAGTCCGATTCCGAAGACGGATCTGCAACAGATTTGATTTTTACTATTTTTGTAGGTCGTTTAATATTTGAAAGGTGAATATTTTCAGATGTATTAGTATGTCGTGGTACTATTTCCCCAGTTTTCCTTTGTGGGTCTATTTCCGTAATATTTTCTATTTTATATTTATTATTTATTTTCCTAAATTTTTGTTTGTCTTTGACAAAAGCACGTTGAGGTATATTCGGAACGTCTTCTCTCTCTTTATTCAATTTGGTAATAATTTTGTCTTTATTCACACCAATTTTTTCTTTAATTTGTTCATAGAGAAATTTTGTATTATCTCTGTGTTGCTGGTTGTAATTTGATACTATATGCTTTTCAATATCTATGTCGAAAGGGTTTGTATTTTCTAAATGACCATTGATAATTTCAAAGGGAGTAAATTTTGTTGTTGAATGCCTTGTGTTATTGTAGGCTAAAATGCGTATCTTACTTTATTATTTATTAATTCATGTTTAAAGTCCTCTCTATTGTTAAGGATACGGATATGTTCGATAAGTGTGGAATGGAATCTTTCCACTATACCATTTGACTCAGGATGCTGTGAACTTATGAAGTGAATGTCGATCTTGTGTAGTTTTAATAATTCTTGTAGTAAGTCAATCTTGAATTCGCATCCATTATCAGAAATTATTTGCATTGGTATACTGTGATGGCAAAAGTAAGTTACGAAATTTTATTTGCGATTTCAGTCCTTTGTAAAGAATTCAAGGGGTAAGCTTGCGCGTACTTAGAAAACGAATCAACTATTGTTAAAAATTTTTGTTTTTCCAATGTCAGGGTATCTATGTGAACGATTTCGAATGGCTTCGATGCGGTAGGTGTTATGTTGAATTTTAATTTAAGAGGATGTATATCATATTTAGCTAATCTACAAGGATCACATTCATTTATGAAATTTTGTATTGTTTGTTGCATTTTGGGCCAAAAATAACGTTCTTTCAGTCGAGTATAAATTTCCTCAATAACACGATGGTTTGTTTTACCAGTGTGATATCTAAATAGAATATCGACTTCTCAATATCCTCTAGCAGCTTTGTGCATCGAATTAATATAATTTCAGAGTTTCCAAAATGTCTCTGTAATACGTTGCTGAACGTTTCATAAATTGGGGATTGGAAATTAATATAATAATTGACTTTAGGAACTAAATATTCTTTAATAAAATGAACTATATCGTTTTCGTAATTATTTTTTGAAATTTGTAAGATAAACCGTTGGTATTGTTTATCGAATAGTGTATTATTAATAATAATAATAATAATAATAATAATAATATCTATTTGGTGCTATTACAATAAAAGGTTTACACAGGTCAAATAAGGTAGATAATGTTGCTAAGCGCACAAATAAAAATCAAATAAATAAGGTAAGAATACAAATATACGTTCAAATGTACACGGAACAGAGATAAAAATAACTTATATGAGAGTGTATCAATGAATGGTACGCTGTGATTAGGATATTCTTTGAAACAATAGAAGAAAGATTTCTTAACAGATCAATATTTTTTGTTAATTTGCTAGATACTATATTTATATGTGGTTCCCATAGCAACTTAGAATCCATGTATACTCCTAAAAACCTTACCGGATTTGGGTTATCTGTAATATCTATAGTTCTAAGGCTAAAAATAAGTTTCTTTGTTTTCCCCTCATTTAGCATTAACTGATTAGCTGTGAACAATCAGATATTTTCGACTGCATTTCCTCCAACTCACCAATCAAGGTGCTCGAATTATTATTTTTAATTGCTGCAGTTGCATCATCTGCGAATATTGTAAACTGACAGTTTGGAAAATTATATGGTAAATCATTTAAATAAATTATGAAAAGTATAGGGCCTAAAATTGAGCCTTGTGGTATCCCTCTTTTTAATTCCTGTATGTCAGATTCATCATGCTTTAATACAACTTTCTGTTTTCTGTTATATGAAAAACTTTTAATAAGATCTATGCTATTATCACTAAAGTTATGATATTTAAGCTTGTTAATTAGTAGGTCAAAGGAGACACAATCGAATGCCTTACTAAGATCACAGAATAGAACTCTGGTAAAGTTTCCATTTTCGTACCCTTCATTAATAAATTCTGTTAAAGAGTTTATAGTCAAGCTAGTGGACAAACCACTTCTAAATCCAAATTGAGCTTCGTTTAGGAGGTTGCTGCTTTCTAAAAATTTTGAGATTTCTGAATTTATGGCTCGCTCTAATATTTTCGAAAATATCGGTAATATTGATATTGGCCTAAAGTTTGAAGGTACATTTGAGGAATCCGCTTTGTGAATAGGAATTACTCTCGCTATTTTCAAACATTCAGGAAATTCTTTGTTTGTTATACATAAATTTAATAATTTTGTAAAAGGAACAATAATAATGTTACCAATAGTCTTTAGTATCTTTGTGTTAAAACCATATATTTCTTAAGTATTGGAATTTTTCATACTATAAATAATGTCTCTTACTCGTATATAAGTTAATAGGTTAAAATTAAGACTTATTTCAAGTTGTTTATGAGCGATTTCTTTTGCATGGTCTATCAGGAGAATAATTTACTTCGGTGATTAATATTTGATTTTTTAAATAATTCAGAGGTTTTTCCAGTATAGGTATCCCAATTGGTGGATTTTCTGCGTTAGAGTGAATAGTTTTGGCTGATTCACTATCGTAGTTATAATCGTGTTCAGTACCGGTTTCAACAATCATAGATTGATTATCGTTATCATTCCCATCACTGTCGAGATCTTCGTTTAAACTTTCCCTTATACTGAAATATGGTTTCGTTAACATGGCACTCGATTAGGGATCAGCCACTCTGTTCAAAGTACCCTTCTTATACATTATGTTCCAATCGAACTCTTCTAATTTTAGACGCCACCGGAGGAGTTTCGAATTTGGTTCTTTCAACGAAAACAACCACTGGAGAGGTTTGTGGTCTGTTATGATATTAAATTTGCGTCCAAATAGGTATGGGCGAAAATACTTAGTTGCCCATACGATGGCTAATAGCTCCCTCTTTATAGTTGAGTCATTCACTTCGTGATCGTTCAAGGTGCGACTGGCATAGGCGATCGGTAGATCTTTCCTAATAGGTCCTTGCGATAATAATGCACCTAGGGCGAAATTGGAGGCGTCTGTAGTTAGATGGGATACTTCGTTGAATTCGGGGTACTGAAGTATCGGCTCATTTGTAAGCAAATTCTTACAACATTCAAAACATTGTCGGTATTCTGGTTTATTTATGTCAATTACAGCATTTTTTTAAGCATGTTGTCAAGGGGTTTTCAATTTTAGCAAAATGGGGTATAAATTTCCGATAATACCCCAATAATCCTAAAAATCCTGGTATTGGGTAGTTTAAAATATTTTTAATTTTTTCGGGATTGGGCTTTACACCGTCGGGTGTAACTATATGACCCAGATAGCCGACTTCCTTCCGAAGAAATTAGGATTTATCTAGTTGTACCTTGAAGTTCGATTCTCGAAGTCTTTCAAATAGAAGTTTCAAGTTTTTTATGTGTTTTTGAGGACTCGTACTAAAGACGATTATGTCGACTAGGTAAACCAGACAAATGACATTATTGAGTCCTCTAAGAATATCTTCCATAGCCCGTTGCAATGTTGCAGGGGCATTTTTCAGCCCAAAAGGCATTCGCAGATATTCAAAGTGACCGATTTCGGTATTGAATGCAGTTTTTGGTACATCATCAGGATTCATTTCTATCTGGTGAAATCCTGATGCTAAATCTAGTGTGGTAAAATACTGGCAGCTAAGAGATCTGTTCTATTCAGTATCGGATATTTATCGTCGATGGTCTTATCGTTTAATTTTCGATAATCCACGACGATACGCCATCCCAGACGCATCAGTTCTTTTTGGAACGACCCAGATGGGGTAGGACCAAGGTGAATAGGAGGGCTGAATTAATTTTGTTCGAGCATCTCATCAATTTGTTTTCTTACTTCCTGGCGGGGAATTTCAGGGTATCTGTAAGATTTAGTATATACTGAGGTTTCATCTTTTGTTCGAATATGATGTTTAATTCGATCAGTAAATGTTAGTTTTTGGTCTTTCTGTTTGAAAATGCTAGAATAATCTCTCAGAAGGTGGGTGAGAGCATTTTTCTCTTCATTATTCAAGTGTTCTGTGCGGAATTTCGAAAGGTTTATATAATTTGTCTCAATATGGCATAACTGAGGGGTAGGTTTACGGTAATAAATTTCATAACTACAATTCGGAAGAATAAGTGAACTATCTTTAATGTTCACTATTGCTTTTAATTTTTTCAAACTATCCATACCTAAAAGCCAATCAAAATGATCATGAAATTTGAAAAGATGAAATTTTAAGTTGACTTCTGATTTGAATAAAGTGAAATAGTTAATGAATATTTTTCAACACTAATGCCATGTATGGTCGATATTCTAAAAGACCCTTTATCAAATTTTGATATAATTCACTGGCTAAGCCAGGGTTTATAAATGGCTTAGTACTAGCTGTATCAATTAGAATTTTTCTTTTTGTGTATGAATCTAAAATGTATGGTAACTCGGATGCGTTAGTCGTTAAATTCATGAGTTCTATTGGTTTTGTATTTTTTCCGAGGCGCTTTGCTCTAAAAAATCATTGTACGGAGTATAAATCTTCTTCGTTATATTCTGTAGCGTTTAGTGGATTATTGTCATAATTTATTTCAATGTGTGGGTCATTAGTATCCTCACAGTGTTCATCGTTTACATTAAAAAGTTCTTCAGCACGTAATTTTTGTTGTGGGTACGATTGCCTAAAGTTGGTACGAAACGTGTTGTTAGTAGATGTGCTCATTGGTGTAATTCTATTATTTTGAGCTGAAGTAAATTTTGAACGATTATGTTGTTGATAGTTCGTTTTGGGTGTTTGATTATAATTTTGTGGTCCTCTGAAATTTTGAGGTTGTGAATTGGAATTGAAATTTTGTGGATTCGTTGGGTTTAAAATTAAATCCTGGATTAAAATTAGACACAAAGTTTTGTTATGGTCTCATAACTTGTCTCGGCTTTTGCGAATTGAAATTCTGAAGCTTATTAACTTTTGAGAGTTAATTTCTTTCTGATAAGTATTAGTGAGCAAATTTAATGCGGTTTCCAAATCATCGGGATCTTTGGTTCTCATGAGAGAGCCTAATGGATCTTTCAATCAGTTTAATAGTGTTTTTAGGGCAACTTTTCGGAAGTGATTATTAAGTCCATCATTAACACCGTAACTTAAATTTGCAAATGCAATCTGTGAACATAACAGTTTTTGTATCTTTTTATAGTTCTCGAACGGAGTATCGTTCCCTTGTTCAAGTTTAATTCATTCCCACTCCTCATGTTTTTATTTGCTGAATAAATTGCAGCTTCACCGTGAATTTTAGATCTAATTCGTGAAGTAATATAACCATTACGATGATTCAATGGATTCTGAGCATCGTAAAAATAATTGATTACTTTTTCAGATTCTTGAATAAAATAAGGCAATAATTCTGATTCGCCTTTAAATATTGGTACTATTTCTAAATATTATTTCAATTCTGAGATTGATATCTGTTGTTCTACCATTTTGGGATTATTAAATTTATTTGTTAACAATAAACGTAATTGATATTTGAGACTAGTTGAGTCTATATTATCTCCGCTAATATAGCCAAATTCCAAATTACTACAGAGTGTGAACTTTCGGAACCTCTATAAGACAGACTATACTTACAGTGAGACAAAAAACTTTCCCAGCATTCTACAGATGACGATAGGTTGGCTTCTGTAACGTGGCTTCAAATTTGATCCAATAACCAATAGTTTGATTTATTTTTCTGATTCAACACTGACGAACCGTTGAAACGGACCAGGACCTTTTCGCGGAACTGTTCAGCGCGATCCAATACCGACTACGCTAATTATTTAATTCCCTTAGAGGGTTTTCTTCATCATCGTTCGTGATATGGTTGGAATACCTGTGGAGAATTTCGAAACATAAAATTTTGAAATGTCGGTAAAGCTATTTTATCAGTATAGTTGGATGTGAAAATTCACCAATTCATCCTGAAATGGTGAAAATGGCTCGATAGGAATTTGATTTTGTGAACATTTGAAAAATCATTCAAATTGTCTGTTTGAATTCAGTTCCGTTATCACATATTATATTTTCTGGAATTTTATAGGTTGTAATAAACTGTAGGAGAGACTGATATACATGTAGTCCAGATAGGCTTGGTAAGATATACGCTTGTCCAAATCGTGAAGAACTATACAGATTGTTAAAACTATTGAATTTTCAAATTTGAACGTGTCTATATGAATAGTTTCAAATGGTTTTTTGGGGGTAGGAGTCAATTGGAGTTTTATTAGAGGTGGATGTCGTTCATATTTGACTTGTTGGCAAATAGAACAGTTATTGATATATTTTGTGACGTCGTCATTTAATTTAGGCCAATAATATTTTAATTTGATTTCATTGATGGTTTCATGAATGCCTCTATGATTTGTAATACCTTCATGAATAGACTTTATTAGATTTTGTTGCCTATTTTCCGTAGTAACATCAACTAAGAGTTTGTTGGATTTTAAAATTTTGAAGGTGGCATTTTTGAAAATCTGTGGAAGGAAAGTACACATTTCTTTATATAAATTTTGATTTTCATCATTTTGAAAGTAAACAGTATATTGTCTTTTAGGACTACCAAATTCTTTCAAGAACTCTATTACATGTTTTTGAAAACTTTCTTTCGTTACATAAATGTACCATCTTGTTCGATTCACAGGATCTTTGAATATCCTTTTTGTTTCTAATCTAGGGTTTTCATGAACTTGAATGATAAATAATTGACAGAGAAAATAGTTTACTGGTTTATCGGTAATTTTAATTTCCAATATGGGATTTTCCGCACTAGTATGTATTGTTTCGTCGTCATTGTTTTCATCGGGGTCTACTTGTCCGATCATTGAAATGTTGTCTGGTTGGTTACTTGTTGAAGGTTCATTAGTATTATCAAGGATTGGATTTTTATTGTATTCTTGCATATATTGTAAAATAGGGGGAATATTATCTTGTACGTCTGTCGGATAAATTTCTACTCTAGATAAGGCGTCGGCATTAGTGTTCGTCATTCCTCTCAGTCTCGATCGGACCAAACGGGAATTTGGTTCCTTCAAGGACATGAGCCATTGAAGCGGTTTGTGATCGCATAACTAAGAGTTCTTTCTCTATAGTTAGTTGAATAGTTACGTTATGAGTCGTTCACTGTGCGTGATGCAAAGGCAATAGCTTTGTCGGCCCCTATGGGTCCTTGAGATAGGATTGCGCTTATAGCAACGTTGCTAGCGTTTTGATATAAATAGGATCGTTAATATTTATCTGGGCTCCTTTTTTTCAAACATGTAGTGAATGGCTGTGTGATTTTAGCGAAATTCTGAATGAATTTCCTGTAATAGCCCAGGGGTCCGAGAAATCCTTTGATTTCTTTGGTTGTCTTAGGAATTGGGTAGTTTATGATTGCTTTAATTTTGTCTGGGTTTGGTTTGATGCCCTCTGGGGTGATAATGTGACCTAAGAACGCGACCTCTTTTCTCAGAAATTCTGACTTATCGAGCTGCACTTTTAGATTACTTTCTCTCAATCTCTGAAATACGAGTTTGAAGTTTACCATATGTTCTTGGAGGGATGTCGAAAATATAATGATATCGTCTATGTAAACAAAACAAATAACATTCTGTAAGCCTTTCAATACAATATCCATTACCCTTTGGAAAGTGGAGGGAGCATTCTTCAACCCAAATGGCATGCGCGAGTATTCATAATGTCCGTTATCTACATATTGAACGCTGTTGTTTTTATATCATCAGAGCACATCTCTATTTGATGAAAGCCGCTTGTTAAATCTAATGTAGTGAAATACTGGCATCTGCCTAATTTGTCAAGAATGTCGGAAATGTTAGGGATAGGATATTGGTCGTCAGTTGTTTTGTCATTAATCTTTCGATAGTCAACCACGATGCGCCACTTTTTCTTGCCAGATGCATCTGATTTTTTCGGGACTATCCAGATAGGGGATGACCATGGAGAGTCACTGGGTCTAATGATACCTTGTTTAAGCATGTCATTGATTTGTTTTTCAACCTCTGGTTTATGGATGAATGGATATCGATAAGATTTTGTATAGATTGGTGTCTCATCTGTAGTATTTATTTTATGTTTTACCTGGTTATTGAAAGTTAATTCAGCGTCGAGCCACGCGTATGACTTTTGGTGAAGTGCGTCCAACCTATACCGAAAGACTGAGGATGGCACAACTGATACCTTTTGACCAACGTCGACTACGTGGGGACCTCATCATATCTTTCCGTATAGCTAAGTATAATTATGCTAATCAGAAAGAATTGTTTGTTTTCAACAATGATTCGCGGTTACGTGGTCACACTCTCAAATTAAAAAAGGAGAAATATGCCACAAGGCAGAGACAATATTTTTTGGTGAATCGTATTTTCGAAACATGGGATAACTTACCCAACGATGTTGTGAATTCTGACTCAGTGAATAGTTTTAAAAACAAAATAGACATTTGCTTATTTGCTTAATTGTTTCTTTTTCTTTTCTTTTTTGCATGCATTAACTTGATCTCTTTAGTTTTTAGGCTTAAATAGGACTCTGTCCTCAGCCTTTATTTACATGTAATAATAATAATAATAATAAAATAATTTTCACGGTGGAAAATGTCAGAATACGATTGGATTAGATTCATGAGTTGATTTTTTTCTTCAAGATTCATATGTTCTGTACGAATAAATGGTGTCATATCATACTTGGGTGTGTTATCATGATTCATATCTTGTATGGTCATATGAAATAGTTCGAAGTTATTTTGATCGAAAGCTGTGAGTGGTACGGGAGAATACAAGAAAATTTCTCGTAAGTCACTGGTGTTATTATGAATTTCTACAGGAGCATAACCGGAATGAGCCGTTGTCAGACATTCGCGGCTTGTACAATGAAAAATTTCTGTTTCAGGAATAGTTATATTGCCTTCAGGTAATGTTACTGGAATTTTCCCGGATTCGATTGAGAATGGTTTTAGTCTTGCGAAAAATAGGAGTTTTCCTTTTGTTTCGTAATGACTTAAAGGAAGTTCTACAATAGGTGTTTTTAGAAGGGAGTTTTGAATGTCTAGTTGTACATTGAAAGCTTTCAGAGTATCAGACCCTATTAAACAGTCGAAAAAATGATGAAATTTGAACAAGTAAAATTTAATTTTTTTGTTTGAATTGAACTCATTGAAAGCAGGGATTTCTGCGCAATAGTTTTCATGAGTTGTTTTAAATATAGAAGAGATAGTGAACGGTTCCTTTTTTATATAGTCGTGAAAATAGTTTTCAGCAATTTCAGGATCTAGGAAAGATTTTGTAGCTCCAGTATCTATTAACAATTTCAAAGGTGGGTTCGAAATTTGGATATATGGAAGATCTTCATGATCATAAAGTGAATGTATTTCTATGTGGTGGGCTCTTGAGATTCTGTCAACTGAAAATTTGGATTCAATTCGACATTTTCTGCCGATTGATATTGTGTTTCATAATTTTCATCTTGAGAACATGTTGTTTCATAGGAAGTGGTTGATTCAGTTTGAAAATCTGCAACCGGGTGTCGATAGTCGTAGTATTGATTATCGGTATTAATTTGTTCGTCGTAATAATTTGGCTCTAGATTATTAAGTTCTTCTGAAGTAAAAGTCTGTTTTGGTTGTGAATATGCGTTAAATGGGGTGTCATTTCCGGTTCTTGGGAATGTTCCGTGTGAAATTCCACTCATGTGTATTGGTCGAACTGCCTAATTTTGTGTATTTGATTTCGAAATATTAGTCGGATTTTGAGAAGTTCTTTGGTTTCCAAAAACTTGTCTATTTGAAAAATATCTTTGTGGAAGGGCTGGCCTTAGCTGTATTTGAATGGGACCTCGTGGGAAATTGTTTCCAGTATTTAATCGAGGTGCATAGATCGGGGGTAATTGGAAACTAGCACGGGGATAATTTTGGTAGTTGTTTTGGGAATGATTTACATGTCCCTGATTATATTTCGAATTCGGGTTGGATTTATTTGATTGATATTGGTTACCCATTGCTTTTTGTAAATAACGAATATTAGTTTCTGAAATAATATATTGCCTAGCTTCTGCCGAGTCATTTGGTTTCATTGCCCTAATTGTTGAACCTAGTGGTTCTTTTAAACCGGCGAGAAATAGTTTCAAAGCATGAGTGTTATAAAATGTTTTCCTCACATGTTTTGTATCTTGATTAATTTCATGTGTATCTAGGTAATTGTGAAGAGCGCTTAAGTTAGACATAATACGAGTATAAAATTGCAATGGTGTTTCGTTATTAGTCTGCCGTAACTGATCCAGATCAAATAACAATCCATTTTCATCTCTTTGATCAACGAAATGAGCAATTAAAGCTGATTTCACTGATGCCAATCTTTAGCGATACAAATACTATATTCTTCGCGAGCCTTACCTATTAATTTCGCATAAATTCCATAAAAATAGTAGTATTTTGAACGTTATTTTAATTTGTGGGGTTTTTATCCCAATATGTATTAATTAAAGTATTAGCAGTATCTAAATATGATGATAATTCTAACGGATTGCCGTCAAATTTGAGAACTATCTCTAAAAGTCTGCTATCAAAATTTGGCGTTGCCATCTTGGCTGTATTATTTTTTGAAATACTTAAATTAGAGAATGATATGTTAATATCTAAATCTAAGATTGAACTATTTAATGCAGTATTTTCTATATCTAACTCGCAATCGATATCTTCACTTGAATGAGATGAGAATGCGAGGAGAATGACATTAAAACAGCTTCTTTCATCGTCTTCACCACTTCAACCAAGTTTTCCACGATGGATCTTAGGTTCTTCCGAATAAACAGACGGGTTATTTGCGATAAATGCCCTTTCAGAAATCCTCGTCGACTGCGCCACTTTATGTTTTTAAAAAGTTTATTAACATTTATTAAATGAATTTCACAATATAAAATATACGTGTTAATTGTTACAAGTCTATGTCGATTCTGATTCTTGTTCCTGTCTCATGCCAGTGGATTCCGAGATTTGATATAATAACGCTGATGCTGGAGTCAGCGGAATATCGTGGGAACGGGGATCGCCTTACATAACTAGGGTGGCGCATGAGTCGAGAGATGTTCTCTGGCACGTATAAGACCGTGTTCTCTGACAACTGTCATTGTTGACTTGTAAACACAAGGAATATCGACGTTTTTAGAAAAAAATTACAAAACCGTGCATTGTGCCGAAATGCAAAACGGAGTACAAAAGTGTAAACCAAAAAACTTCTGTTTTTAAAGTGCCGAAAGATGCGGAAATGCGAAAAAAGTGGATGCTTGCGATTCCGGGAAGAAATCGTTTTAACGAGGTCTTTTATGAAGTTATTTTTAAGGTGAGTAATACATTTTGACAAGAGTAACAGTTCTATTCCTCTCTCAAATCAGAATAGTAAATATTGCGTTACGAGAAAGATTATTTTACTCAAAATGTGCGGTTATTATTCAATCTTTGTAATTTGAACGATATGGTGCAATCCTGACAACAAACTTTGATCCATGCGCCAGCTGGCGGCTGAGCGAGGGACTACGAGTTTGGCGACATGTAAGAGACTCATGTCAAACGTAGAGATACCAGACCTATATATAGGACCGTGGTTTCAACATAATTTATAGATCGCGCGCACAGATACAGCTATGACAGTTCATAAATTCCCCCTTAACAGTTCATAGATCCGCTATGACAGCTCCACCACGACACTTCCGCCATGACAGTTCATCGTTCGACTTACACCTACCATGACAGTTCATACAGATGCGATGGCACCTCCTCGGAGATGTTCACGTGATTGACGTCAAAACACATCCTAGAAACAACCTGTAATAAACACCATCTATTCCATATAGAGTCAAAGTATAAAGGTCTGCTGGAGCCTCCCTACCATCGTTTCTCGCGCTAGGTGACGTCACCTAGCTCCTCCAATCACAGCCTTGCTATCATCGGCTCGTCACCGGCACGTAACAACATCATATTATGTCGTCGTCAATAACATTAAATAAACGAAATAAACGACCAATCAGCTTGCACTCGAATTTTAAAAAGAGTAGAAGGGAGGCTCCAGCAGACCTTTATACTTTGACTATGATTCCATAACCTCCACATTATGGTTTCGTAGTCTGTGACCTTGTTTGACATAGGTTAGGTCTATGCACCTAGACCAGCCAGCAGTTCACCAGAATTTTGAAAATGGCCAGGATAAAAATTTTTAGGATAGCGACTACTAACTTGAGTGTATCTTGAACCTGTGTTTGTTGAAGACTTTGTTCTCTTACTAGAAGCTGTATCTGATACGCTAAAGGGATGTGATATAAATGGCACTAATTAACCCGAAAGGGCACGGAATACCGGTGTGAACTTGGCAGCCAAATTTTAGCAGCCAAATCTCCGGAAACAGCCGAACGACCATAGGCGTCGAAATTTAATAATCAGAAAAATTGAAACAATGAGAATGTATTCTTTAAAGTTTTCCTCTACTCTTTGACAATTTGAAATCATTCTTTTATGCCAAAGGGAGTTGAACAACATATTTATAAAAATACCTACTAAAATAATTAATGATAGTCTATCTATAAATAGGAAAACTATGTATAAAAGGAAAGTCATTCTGAAGAAAACGGGAAGCCAGCTTGGAATTGATGAAGAAAATTGATAACTATATGGCAAAACTTCGTACAAAAGGAAAATCTCTTCGGTCCCGTCGAAGGGTTATTATTGCTACCCTTATTATTATAAAAATTGATTTCATGCTGAAGGAAACGAGGAGCCAGCTTGGCATCGATACAGAAAATTCATAAGTATATGGCAAAACTTCGTACAAGAGGAAAATCTCTTCGGTGTCGTCGAAGGGTTATTATTGCTACCCTTATTATTATAAAAATTGATTTCATGCTGAAGGAAACGAGAAGCCAGCTCGGTATTGATACAGAAAATTCATAGCTATATGACAAAACTTCGTACAGAAGGAAAATCTCTTCGGTGCCGTCGAAGGGTTATTATTGCTACCCTTATTATTATAAAAATTGATTTCATGCTAGAGGAAACGAGAAGCCAGCTTGGTATTGATACAGAAAATTCATAACTATATGGCCAAACTTCGTACAAGAGGAAAATCTCTTCGGTGCCGTCGAAGGGTTATTATTGCTACCCTTATATTATTATAAAAATTGATTCCATGCTGAAGGAAACGAGAAAACGAGAAGCCAGCTTGGTATTGATACAGAAAATTCATAACTATATGGCAAAACTTCGTACGAAAGGAAAATCTCTTCGGTGCCGTCGAAGGGTTATTATTGCTACCCTTATTATTATAAAAATTGATTTCATGCTGAAAGAAACGAGAAGTCAGCTTGGTATTGATACAGAAAATTGATAACTATATGGCAAAACTTCGTACAGAAGGAAAATTTATTCGTTGCCGTCAAAGGGTTATTATTGCTACCCTTATTATTATAAAAATTGATTTCATGCTAAAGGAAATGAGAAGCCAGCTTGATATTGATACAGAAAATTGATAACTATATGGCAAAACTTCGTACGAAAGGAAAATCTCTTCGGTGCCGTCGAAGGGTTACTATTGCTACCCTTATATTATTATAAAAATTGATTTCATGCTGGAGGAAACGAGAAGCCAGCTTGATATTGATACAGAGAATTCATAACTATATGGCATAACTTCGTACAAAAGGAAAATCTCTTCGGTGCCGTCGAAGGGTTATTATTGCTACCCTCATATTATTATAAAAATTGATTCCATGCTGAAGAAAACGAGAAGCCAGCTTGGTATTCATACAGAAAATTCATAACTATATGGCAAAACTTCGTACGAAAGGAAAATCTCTTCGATGCCGTCGAAGGGTTATTATTGCTACCCTTATTATTATAAAAATTGATTTCATGCTGAAGGAAACGAGAAGCCAGCTTGGTATTGATTCAAAAAATTGATAACTATATGGCAAAACTTCGTACAGAAGGAAAATTTCTTCGTTGCCGTCAAAGGGTTATTATTGCTACCCTTATTATTATAAAAATTGATTTCATGCTAAAGGAAACGAGAAGCCAGCTTGATATTGATACAGAAAATTGATAACCATATGGCAAAACTTCGTACGAAAGGAAAATCTCTTCGGTGCCGTCGAAGGGTTATGATTGCTACCCTTATTATTATAAAAATCGATTTCATGCTGAAGGAAATGAGAAGGCAGCTTGATATTGATACAGAAAATTGATAACTATATGGCAATACTTCGTACAAAAGGAAAATCTCTTCGGTGCCGTCGAAGGGTTATTATTGCTACCCTTATTATTATAAAAATTGATTTCATGCTGAAGGAAACGAGAAGCCAGCTTGATATTAGTACAGAAAATTCATAACTATATGGCAAACTTCGTACAAGAGGAAAATCTCTTCGGTGCCGTCGAAGGGTTATTATTGCTACCCTTATTATTATAAAAATTGATTTCATGCTGAAGGAAACGAGAAGCCAGCTTGATATTAGTACAGAAAATTCATAACTATATGGCAAAACTTTGTACAAAAGGAAAATTTCTTTGATGCCGTCGAAGGGTTATTATTGCTACCATTATTATTATAAAAATTGATTTCATGCTGGAGGAAACAAGAAGCCAGCTTGGTATTGATACAGAAAATTCATAACTATGAGGCAAAACTTCATACGGAAAGAAAATCTCTTCGGTGCCGTCGAAGGGTTATTATTGCTACCCTTATTATTATTAAAATTGATTTCATGCTGGAGGAAACGAGAAGCCAGCTTGGTATTGATACAGAAAATTCATAACTATAAGGCAAAACTTCATACGGAAAGAAAATCTCTCCGGTGCCGTCGAAGGGTTATTATTGCTACCCTTATTATTATAAAAATTGATTTCATGCTGGAGGAAACGAGAAGCCAGCTTGGTATTGATACAAAAAATTCATAACTATAAGGCAAAACTTCATACGGAAGGAAAATCTCTTCGGTGCCGTCGAAGGGTTATTATTGCTACCCTTATTATTATAAAAATTGATTTCATGCTGAAGGAAACGAGAAGCCAGCTTGATATTGATACAGAATATTGATAACTATATGGCAAAACTTTGAACAGAAGGAAAATCTCTTCGGTGCCGTCGAAGGGTTATTATTGCTACCCTTATTATTATAAAAATTGATTTCATGCTGAAGGAAACGAGAAGCCAGCTTGATATTGATACAGAAAATTGATAACTATATCGCAAAACTTCGCATAAAAGGAAAATCTCTTCGGTGCCGTCGAAGGATTATTATTGCTACCCTTATTATTATAAAAATTGATTTCATGCTGAAGGAAACGAGAAGCCAGCTTGGTATTGATACAGAAAATTCATAACTATATGGCAAAACATCGTACGAAAGGAAAATCTCTTCGGTGCCGTCGAAGGGTAATTATTGCTACCCTTATTATTATAAAAATTGATTTCATGCTGAAGGAAACGAGAAGCCAGCTTAGTACAGAAAATTCATAACTATATGGCAAATTTTTGTACAAGAGGAAAATCTCTTCGGTGCCGTCGGAGGGTTATTATTACTACCTTTATTATTATAAAAATTGATTTCATGCTGAAGGAAACGAGAAGCCAGCTTGATATTGATACAGAAAATTGATAACTATATCGCAAAACTTCGTACAAAAGGAAAATCTCTTCGGTGCCGTCGAAGGGTTATTATTGCTACCCTTATTATTATAAAAATTGATTTCATGCTGAAGGAAACGAGAAGCCAGCTTGGTATTGATACAGAAAATTCATAACTATATGGCAAAACATCGTACGAAAGGAAAATCTCTTCGGTGCCGTCGAAGGGTAATTATTGCTACCCTTATTATTATAAAAATTGATTTCATGCTGAAGGAAACGAGAAGCCAGCTTGATATTGATACAGAAAATTGATAACTATACGGCAAAACTTGCTACGGAAGGAAAATCTCTTCGGTGCCGTCGAAGGGTTATTATTACTACCCTTATTATTATAAAAATTGATTTCATGCTGGAGGAAACGAGAAGCCAGCTTAGTACAGAAAATTCATAACTATATGGCAAATTTTTGTACAAGAGGAAAATCTCTTCGGTGCCGTCGGAGGGTTATTATTACTACCCTTATTATTATAAAAATTGATTTCATGCTGAAGGAAACGAGAAGCCAGCTTGGTATTGATACAGAAAATTCATAATTATATGGCAAATCTTCGTACGAAAGGAAAATCTCTTCGGTGCCGTCGAAGGGTAATTATTGCTACCCTTATTATTATAAAAATTGATTTCATGCTGAATGAAACGAGAAGCCAGCTTGATATTGATACAGGGAATTGATAACTGTATGGCAAAACTTCGTACAAAAGGAAAATCTCTTCGGTGCCGTCGAAGGGTTATTATTGCTACCCTTATTATTATAAAAACTGATTTCATGCTGAAGGAAACGAGAAGCGAGCTTGATATTGATACAGAAAATTGATAACTAAATGGCAAAACTTCGTACAAAAGGAAAATCTCTTCGGTACCGTCGAAGGGTTATTATTGCTACCCTTATTATTATAAAAATTGATTTCATGCTGAAGGGAACGAGAAGCCAGCATGATATTGATACAGAAAATTGATAACTATATGGCAAAACTTCGTACAGAAGGAAAATCTCTTCGGTGCCGGCGAAGGGTTATTATTGCAACCCTTATCATTATAAAAATTGATTTCATGCTGAAGCAAACGAGAAATCAGCTTGATATTGATACAGAAAATTGATAACTATATGGCAAAACTTCCTACGAAAGGAAAATCTCTTCGGTGCCGTCGAAGGGTTATTATTGCTACCCTTATTATTATAAAAATTGATTTCATGCTGAAGGAAACGAGAAGCCAGCTTGATATTGATACAAAAAATTGATAACTATATGGCAAATCTTCCTACAGGAGGAAAATCTCTTCGTTGCCGTCGAAGGGTTATTATTACTACCCTTATTATTATAAAAATTGATTTCATGCTGAAGGAAACGAGAAGCCAGATTGGTATTAGTACAGAAAATTCATAACTATATGGCAAATTTTCGTACAAGAGGAAAATCTCTTCGGTGCCGTCGAAGGGTTATTATTACTACCCTTATTATTATGAAAATTGATCTCATGCTGGAGGAAACGAGAAGCCAGCTTGGTATTAATACCGAAAATTCATAATCATATGGCAAATCTTCGTACAAAAGGAAAATCTCTTCGGTGCCGTCGAAGGGTTATTATTACTACCCTTATTATTATAAAAATTGATTTCATGCTGAAGGAAACGAGAAGCCAGCTTGGTATTGATACACAAAATTGATAACTATATGGCAAAACTTCGTACAAAAGGAAAATCTCTTCGGTGCCGTCGAAGGGTTATTACTGCTACCCTTATTATTATAAAAATTGATTTCATTTTGAAGGAAACCAGGAGCCAGCTTGATATTGATACAGAAAATTGATAACTATACGGCAAAACTTGCTACGGAAGGAAAATCTCTTCGGTGCCGTCGAAGGGTTATTATTACTACCCTTATTATTATAAAAATTGATTTCATGCTGAAGGAAACGAGAAGCCAGCTTGGTATTGATACAGAAAATTCATAACTATATGGCAAAACATCGTATGAAAGGAAAATCTCTTCGGTGCCGTCGAAGGGTAATTATTGCTACCCTTATTATTATAAAAATTGATTTCATGCTGAAGGAAACGAGAAGCCAGCTTGATATTGATACAGAAAATTGATAACTATACGGCAAAACTTGCTACGGAAGGAAAATCTCTTCGGTGCCGTCGAAGGCTTATTATTACTACCCTTATTATTATAAAAATTGATTTCATGCTGGAGGAAACGAGAAGCCAGCTTAGTACAGAAAATTCATAACTATATGGCAAATTTTTGTACAAGAGGAAAATCTCTTCGGTGCCGTCGGAGGGTTATTATTACTACCCTTATTATTATAAAAATTGATTTCATGCTGAAGGAAACGAGAAGCCAGCTTGGTATTGATACAGAAAATTCATAATTATATGGCAAATCTTCGTACGAAAGGAAAATCTCTTCGGTGCCGTCGAAGGGTAATTATTGCTACCCTTATTATTATAAAAATTGATTTCATGCTGAATGAAACGAGAAGCCAGCTTGATATTGATACAGGGAATTGATAACTGTATGGCAAAACTTCGTACAAAAGGAAAATCTCTTCGGTGCCGTCGAAGGGTTATTATTGCTACCCTTATTATTATAAAAACTGATTTCATGCTGAAGGAAACGAGAAGCCAGGTTGATATTGATGCAGAAAATTCATAACTATATAGCAAAACTTCGTACAGAAGGAAAATTCCTTCGGTTCCGTCAAAGGGTTATTATTACTACCCTTATTATTATAAAAATTGATTTCATGCTGAAGGAAACGAGAAGCCAGCTTGGTATTGATACAGAAAATTGATAACTATATGGAAAAACTTCGTACAGAAGGAAAATCTCTTCGGTGCCGTCGAAGGGTTATTATTGCTACCCTTATTGTTATAAAAATTGATTTCATGCTGAAGAAAACGAGAAGCCAGCTTAGCACAGAAAATTCATAACTATATGGCGAAACTTCGTACAAGAGGAAGATCTCTTCGGTGCCTTCGAAGGGTTATTATTACTACCCTTATTATTATAAAAATTGATTTCATGCTGAAGGAAAGGAGGAGCCAGCTTGGTATTGATACAGAAAATTCATAATTATATGACAAAACTTCGTACAAAAGGAAAATCTCTTCGGCGCCGTCGAAGGGTTATTATTACTACCCTTATTATTATAAAAATTGATTTCATGCTGAAGGAAACGAGAAGCCAGCTTGGTATTGATACAGAAAATTCATAACTATATGGCAAAACTTCCTACAGAAGGAAAATCTCTTCGGTGCCGACGAAGGGTTATTATAACTACCCTTATTATTATAAAAATTGATTTCATGCTGAAGGAAACGAGAAGCCAGCTTAGTACAGAAAATTCATAACTATATGGCAAAACTTCGTACAAGAGGAAAATCTCTTCGGTGCCGTCGAAGGGTTATTATTACTACCCATATTATTATAAAAATTGATTTCATGCTGAAGGAAACGAGAAGCCAGCTTGGTATTGATACAGAAAATTCATAATTATATGGCAAAACTTCGTACAGAAGGAAAATCTCTTCGGTGGCGTCGAAGGGTTATTATTACTACCCTTATTATTATAACAATTGACTTCATGCTGAAGGAAACGAGAAGCCAGCTTGGTATTGGTACACAGAATTGATAACTATATGGCAAAACTTCGTACAAAAGGAAAATCTCTTCGGTGCCGTCGAAGGGTTATTATTACTACCCTTATTATTATAACAATTGATTTCATGCTGAAGGAAACGAGAATCCAGCTTGGTATTGATACACAAAATTGATAACTATATGGCAAAACTTAGTACAGAAGGAAAATCTCTTCGGTGCCGTCGAATTGTTATTATTGCTACCCTTATTATCATAAAAATTGATTTCATTTTGAAGGAAACCAGGAGCCAGCTTGATATTGATACAGAGAATTCATATCTATATGGCAAAACTTCGTACAAAAGGAAAATTTCTTCGGTGCCGTCAAAGGGTTATTATCACTACCCTTATTATTATAAAAATTGATTTCATGCTGAAGGAAACGCGAAGCCAGCTTGGTATTGATACAGAAAATTCATAACTATATGGCAAAACTTTGTACAAAAGGAAAATTTCTTTGATGCCGTCGAATGGTTATTATTGCTACCATTATTATTATAAAAATTGATTTCATGCTGGAGGAAACAAGAAGCCAGCTTGGTATTGATACAGAAAATTCATAACTATGAGGCAAAACTTCATACGGAAAGAAAATCTCTTCGGTGCCGTCGAAGGGTTATTATTGCTACCCTTATTATTATTAAAATTGATTTCATGCTGAAGGAAACGAGAAGCCAGCTTGTTATTGATACAGAAAATTCATAACTATAAGGCAAAACTTCATACGGAAAGAAAATCTCTCCGGTGCCGTCGAAGGGTTATTATTGCTACCCTTATTATTATAAAAATTGATTTCATGCTGGAGGAAACGAGAAGCCAGCTTGGTATTGATACAAAAAATTCATAACTATAAGGCAAAACTTCATACGGAAGGAAAATCTCTTCGGTGCCGTCGAAGGGTTATTATTGCTACCCTTATTATTATAAAAATTGATTTCATGCTGAAGGAAACGAGAAGCCAGCTTGATATTGATACAGAATATTGATAACTATATGGCAAAACTTTGAACAGAAGGAAAATCTCTTCGGTGCCGTCGAAGGGTTATTATTGCTACCCTTATTATTATAAAAATTGATTTCATGCTGAAGGAAACGAGAAGCCAGCTTGATATTGATACAGAAAATTTATAACTATATCGCAAAACTTCGCACAAAAGGAAAATCTCTTCGGTGCCGTCGAAGGGTAATTATTGCTACCCTTATTATTATAAAAATTGATTTCATGCTGAAGGAAACGAGAAGCCAGCTTAGTACAGAAAATTCATAACTATATGGCAAATTTTTGTACAAGAGGAAAATCTCTTCGGTGCCGTCGGAGGGTTATTATTACTACCCTTATTATTATAAAAATTGATTTCATGCTGAAGGAAACGAGAAGCCAGCTTGGTATTGATACAGAAAATTCATAATTATATGGCAAATCTTCATACGGAAGGAAAATCTCTTCGGTGCCGTCGAAGGGTTATTATTGCTACCCTTATTATTATAAAAATTGATTTCATGCTGAAGGAAACGAGAAGCCAGCTTGATATTGATACAGAATATTGATAACTATATGGCAAAACTTTGAACAGAATGAAAATCTCTTCGGTGCCGTCGAAGGGTTATTATTGCTACCCTCATTATTATAAAAATTGATTTCATGCTGAAGGAAACGAGAAGCCAGCTTGATATTGATACAGAAAATTTATAACTATATCGCAAAACTTCGCACAAAAGGAAAATCTCTTCGGTGCCGTCGAAGGGTTATTATTGCTACCCTTATTATTATAAAAATTGATTTCATGCTGAAGGAAACGAGGAGCCAGCTTGGTATTGATACAGAAAATTCATAACTATATGGCAAAACATCGTACGAAAGGAAAATCTCTTCGGTGCCGTCGAAGGGTAATTATTGCTACCCTTATTATTATAAAAATTGATTTCATGCTGAAGGAAACGAGAAGCCAGCTTAGTACAGAAAATTCATAACTATATGGCAAATTTTTGTACAAGAGGAAAATCTCTTCGGTGCCGTCGGAGGGTTATTATTACTACCTTTATTATTATAAAAATTGATTTCATGCTGAAGGAAACGAGAAGCCAGCTTGATATTGATACAGAAAATTGATAACTATATCGCAAAACTTCGTACAAAAGGAAAATCTCTTCGGTGCCGTCGAAGGGTTATTATTGCTACCCTTATTATTATAAAAATTGATTTCATGCTGAAGGAAACGAGAAGCCAGCTTGGTATTGATACAGAAAATTCATAACTATATGGCAAAACATCGTACGAAAGGAAAATCTCTTCGGTGCCGTCGAAGGGTAATTATTGCTACCCTTATTATTATAAAAATTGATTTCATGCTGAAGGAAACGAGAAGCCAGCTTGATATTGATACAGAAAATTGATAACTATACGGCAAAACTTGCTACGGAAGGAAAATCTCTTCGGTGCCGTCGAAGGGTTATTATTACTACCCTTATTATTATAAAAATTGATTTCATGCTGGAGGAAACGAGAAGCCAGCTTAGTAGAGAAAATTCATAACTATATGGCAAATTTTTGTACAAGAGGAAAATCTCTTCGGTGCCGTCGGAGGGTTATTATTACTACCCTTATTATTATAAAAATTGATTTCATGCTGAAGGAAACGAGAAGCCAGCTTGGTATTGATACAGAAAATTCATAATTATATGGCAAATCTTCGTACGAAAGGAAAATCTCTTCGGTGCCGTCGAAGGGTAATTATTGCTACCCTTATTATTATAAAAATTGATTTCATGCTGAATGAAACGAGAAGCCAGCTTGATATTGATACAGGGAATTGATAACTGTATGGCAAAACTTCGTACAAAAGGAAAATCTCTTCGGTGCCGTCGAAGGGTTATTATTGCTACCCTTATTATTATAAAAACTGATTTCATGCTGAAGGAAACGAGAAGCCAGCTTGATATTGATACAGAAAATTGATAACTAAATGGCAAAACTTCGTACAAAAGGAAAATCTCTTCGGTGCCGTCGAAGGGTTATTATTGCTACCCTTATTATTATAAAAATTGATTTCATGCTGAAGGGAACGAGAAGCCAGCATAATATTGATACAGAAAATTGATAACTATATGGCAAAACTTCGTACAGAAGGAAAATCTCTTCGGTGCCGTCGAAGGGTTATTATTGCAACCCTTATCATTATAAAAATTGATTTCATGCTGAAGCAAACGAGAAATCAGCTTGATATTGATACAGAAAATTGATAACTATATGGCAAAACTTCCTACGAAAGGAAAATCTCTTCGGTGCCGTCGAAGGGTTATTATTGCTACCCTTATTATTATAAAAATTGATTTCATGCTGAAGGAAACGAGAAGCCAGCTTGATATTGATACAAAAAATTGATAACTATATGGCAAATCTTCCTACAGGAGGAAAATCTCTTCGGTGCCGTCGAAGGGTTATTATTACTACCCTTATTATTATAAAAATTGATTTCATGCTGAAGGAAACGAGAAGCCAGATTGGTATTAGTACAGAAAATTCATAACTATATGGCAAAACTTCGTACAAAAGGAAAATCTCTTTGATGCCGTCGAAGGGTTATTATTGCTACCATTATTATTATAAAAATTGATTTCATGCTGGAGGAAACAAGAAGCCAGCTTGGTATTGATACAGAAAATTCATAACTATGAGGCAAAACTTCATACAGAAAGAAAATCTCTTCGGTGCCGTCGAAGGGTTATTATTGCTACCCTTATTATTATTAAAATTGATTTCATGCTGAAGGAAACGAGAAGCCAGCTTGGTATTGATACAGAAAATTCATAACTATAAGGCAAAACTTCATACGGAAAGAAAATCTCTTCGGTGCTGTCGAAGGGTTATTATTGCTAGCCTTATTATTATAAAAATTGATTTCATGCTGGAGGAAACGAGAAGCCAGCTTGGTATTGATACAAAAAATTCATAACTATAAGGCAAAACTTCATACGGAAGGAAAATCTCTTCGGTGCCGTCGAAGGGTTATTATTGCTACCCTTATTATTATAAAAATTGATTTCATGCTGAAGGAAACGAGAAGCCAGCTTGATATTGATACAGAAAATTGATAACTATATGGCACAACTTTGTACAAAAGGAAAAACTCTTCGATGCCGTCGAAGGGTTATTGTTGCTACCCTTATTATTATAAAAATTGATTTCATGCTGAAGGAAACGAGAAGCCAGCTTGATATTGATACAGAAAATTGATAACTATATGGCACAACTTTTTACGAAAGGAAAAACTCTTCGATGCCGTCGGAGGGTTATTGTTGCTACCCTTATTATTATAAAAATTGATTTCATGCTGAAGGAAACGAGAAGCCAGCTTGATATTGATACAGGAAATTGATAACTGTATGGCAAAACTTCGTAAAAAAGGAAAATCTCTTCGGTGCCGTCGAAGGGTTATTATTGCTACCCTTATTATTATAAAAACTGATTTCATGCTGAAGGAAACGAGAAGCCAGCTTGATATTGATACAGAAAATTGATAACTATATGGCAAAACTTCGTACAAAAGGAAAATCTCTTAGGTGCCGTCGAAGGGTTATTATTGCTACCCTTATTATTATAAAAATTGATTTCATGCTGGAGGAAACGAGAAGCCAGCTTGGTATTGATAAAAAAAATTCATAACTATAAGGCAAAACTTCATACGGAAGGAAAATCTCTTCAGTGCCGTCGAAGGGTTATTATTGCTACCCTCATTTTTATAAAAATTGATTTCATGCTGAAGGAAACGAGAAGCCAGCTTGATATTGATACAGAAAATTGATAACTATATGGCAAAACTTCCTACAGAAGGAAAATCTCTTTGGTGCCGTCGAAGGGTTATAATTACTACCCTTATTATTATAAAAATTGATTTCATGCTGGAGGAAACGAGAAGCCAGCTTAGTACAGAAAATTCATAACTATATGGCAAATTTTTGTACAAGAGGAAAATCTCTTCGGTGCCGTCGGAGGGTTATTATTACTACCCTTATTATTATAAAAATTGATTTCAGGCTGAAGGAAACTAGAAGCCAGCTCGGTATTGATACAGAAAATTCATAATTATATGGCAAATCTTCGTACGAAAGGAAAATCTCTTCGAAGCCGTCGAAGGGTAATTATTGCTACCCTTATTATTATAAAAATTGATTACATGCTGAAGGAAACGAGGAGCCAGCTTCATATTGATACAGAAAATTGATAACTATATGGCACAACTTTGTACAAAAGGAAAATCTCTTCGGTGCCGTCAAAGGGTTATTATTGCTACCCTTATTATTATAAAAATTGATTTCATGCTGAAGGAAACGAGAAGCCAGCTTGATATTGATACAGGAAATTGATAACTGTATGGCAAAACTTCGTACAAAAGGAAAATCTCTTCGGTGCCGTCAAAGGGTTATTATTGCTACCCTTATTACTATAAAAATTGATTTCATGCTAAAGGAAACGAGAAGCCAGCTTGATATTGATACAGAAAATTGATAACTATATGGCAAAACTTCGTAGGAAAGGAAAATCTCTTCGGTGACGTCGAAGGGTTATGATTGCTACCCTTATTATTATAAAAATTGATTTCATGCTGAAGGAAACAAGAAGCCAGCTTAGTACAGAAAATTCATAACTATATGGCAAATTTTTGTACAAGGGGAAAATCTCTTCGCTGCCGTCGGAGGGTTATTATTACTACCCTTATTATTATAAAAATTGATTTCATGCTGAAGGAAACGAGAAGCCAGCTTGGTATTGATACAGAAAATTCATAATTATATGGCAAATCTTCGTACGAAAGGAAAATCTCTTCGGTATCGTCGAAGGGTAATTATTGCTACCCTTATTATTATAACAATTGATTTCATGCTGAAGGAATCGAAAAGCCAGCTTGATATTGATACAGAAGATTGATAACTATATGGCAAAACTTCGTACAAAGGGAAAATCTCTTCGGTGCCGTCAAAGGGTTATTATTGCTACCCTTATTATTATAAAAATTGATTTCATGCTGAAGGAAACGAGAAGCCAGCTTGATATTGATACAGGAAATTGATAACTGTATGGCAAAACCTCGTACAAAAGGAAAATCTCTTCGGTGCCGTCGAAGGGTTATTATTGCTACCCTTATTATTTTAAAAATTGATTTCATGCTAAAGGAAACGAGAAGCCAGCTTGATATTGATACAGAAAATTGATAACTATATGGCAAAACTTCGTACGAAAGGAAAATCTCTTCGGTGCCGTCGAAGGGTTATTATTGCTACCCTTATTATTATAAAAATTGATTTCATGCTGAAGGAAACGAGAAGCCAGCTTGATATTAGTACAGAAAATTCATAACTATATGGCAAAACTTCGTACAAAAGGAAAATCTCTTTGATGCCGTCGAAGGGTTATTATTGCTACCATTATTATTATAAAAATTGATTTCATGCTGGAGGAAACAAGAAGCCAGCTTGGTATTGATACAGAAAATTCATAACTATGAGGCAAAACTTCATACAGAAAGAAAATCTCTTCGGTGCCGTCGAAGGGTTATTATTGCTACCCTTATTATTATTAAAATTGATTTCATGCTGAAGGAAACGAGAAGCCAGCTTGGTATTGATACAAAAAATTCATAACTATAAGGCAAAACTTCATACGGAAGGAAAATCTCTTCGGTGCCGTCGAAGGGTTATTATTGCTACCCTTATTATTATAAAAATTGATTTCATGCTGAAGGAAACGAGAAGCCAGCTTGATATTGATACAGAAAATTGATAACTATATGGCACAACTTTGTACAAAAGGAAAAACTCTTCGATGCCGTCGAAGGGTTATTGTTGCTACCCTTATTATTATAAAAATTGATTTCATGCTGAAGGAAACGAGAAGCCAGCTTGATATTGATACAGAAAATTCATAACTATAAGGCAAAACTTCATACGGAAAGAAAATCTCTTCGGTGCCGTCGAAGGGTTATTATTGCTACCCTTATTATTATAAAAATTGATTTCATGCTGGAGGAAACGAGATGCCAGCTTGGTATTGATACAAAAAATTCATAACTATAAGGCAAAACTTCATACGGAAGGAAAATCTCTTCGGTGCCGTCGAAGGGTTATTATTGCTACCCTTATTATTATAAAAATTGATTTCATGCTGAAGGAAACGAGAAGCCAGCTTGATATTGATACAGAAAATTGATAACTATATGGCAAAACTTCCTACAGAAGGAAAATCTCTTCGGTGCCGTCGAAGGGTTATTATTACTACCCTTATTATTATAAAAATTGATTTCATGCTGGAGGAAACGAGAAGCCAGCTTAGTACAGAAAATTCATAACTATATGGCAAATTTTTGTACAAGAGGAAAATCTCTTCGGTGCCGTCGGAGGGTTATTATTACTACCCTTATTATTATAAAAATTGATTTCAGGCTGAAGGAAACTAGAAGCCAGCTCGGTATTGATACAGAAAATTCATAATTATATGGCAAATCTTCGTACGAAAGGAAAATCTCTTCGAAGCCGTCGAAGGGTAATTATTGCTACCCTTATTATTATAAAAATTGATTACATGCTGAAGGAAACGAGGAGCCAGCTTGATATTGATACAGAAAATTGATAACTATATGGCACAACTTTGTACAAAAGGAAAATCTCTTCGGTGCCGTCAAAGGGTTATTATTGCTACCCTTATTATTATAAAAATTGATTTCATGCTGAAGGAAACGAGAAGCCAGCTTGATATTGATACAGGAAATTGATAACTGTATGGCAAAACTTCGTACAAAAGGAAAATCTCTTCGGTGCCGTCAAAGGGTTATTATTGCTACCCTTATTACTATAAAAATTGATTTCATGCTAAAGGAAACGAGAAGCCAGCTTGATATTGATACAGAAAATTGATAACTATATGGCAAAACTTCGTAGGGAAGGAAAATCTCTTCGGTGACGTCGAAGGGTTATGATTGCTACCCTTATTATTATAAAAATTGATTTCATGCTGAAGGAAACAAGAAGCCAGCTTAGTACAGAAAATTCATAACTATATGGCAAATTTTTGTACAAGAGGAAAATCTCTTCGCTGCCGTCGGAGGGTTATTATTACTACCCTTATTATTATAAAAATTGATTTCATGCTGAAGGAAACGAGAAGCCAGCTTGGTATTGATACAGAAAATTCATAATTATATGGCAAATCTTCGTACGAAAGGAAAATCTCTTCGGTATCGTCGAAGGGTAATTATTGCTACCCTTATTATTATAACAATTGATTTCATGCTGAAGGAAACGAAAAGCCAGCTTGATATTGATACAGAAAATTGATAACTATATGGCAAAACTTCGTACAAAAGGAAAATCTCTTCGGTGCCGTCAAAGGGTTATTATTGCTACCCTTATTATTATAAAAATTGATTTCATGCTGAAGGAAACGAGAAGCCAGCTTGATATTGATACAGGAAATTGATAACTGTATGGCAAAACCTCGTACAAAAGGAAAATCTCTTCGGTGCCGTCGGAGGGTTATTATTGCTACCCTTATTATTTTAAAAATTGATTTCATGCTAAAGGAAACGAGAAGCCAGCTTGATATTGATACAGAAAATTGATAACTATATGGCAAAACTTCGTACGAAAGGAAAATCTCTTCGGTGCCGTCGAAGGGTTATTATTGCTACCCTTATTATTATAAAAATTGATTTCATGCTGAAGGAAACGAGAAGCCAGCTTGATATTAGTACAGAAAATTCATAACTATATGGCAAAACTTCGTACAAAAGGAAAATCTCTTTGATGCCGTCGAAGGGTTATTATTGCTACCATTATTATTATAAAAATTGATTTCATGCTGGAGGAAACAAGAAGCCAGCTTGGTATTGATACAGAAAATTCATAACTATGAGGCAAAACTTCATACAGAAAGAAAATCTCTTCGGTGCCGTCGAAGGGTTATTATTGCTACCCTTATTATTATTAAAATTGATTTCATGCTGAAGGAAACGAGAAGCCAGCTTGGTATTGATACAGAAAATTCATAACTATAAGGCAAAACTTCATACGGAAAGAAAATCTCTTCGGTGCCGTCGAAGGGTTATTATTGCTACCCTTATTATTATAAAAATTGATTTCATGCTGGAGGAAACGAGAAGCCAGCTTGGTATTGATACAAAAAATTCATAACTATAAGGCAAAACTTCATACGGAAGGAAAATCTCTTCGGTGCCGTCGAAGGGTTATTATTGCTACCCTTATTATTATAAAAATTGATTTCATGCTGAAGGAAACGAGAAGCCAGCTTGATATTGATACAGGAAATTGATAACTGTATGGCAAAACTTCGTAAAAAAGGAAAATCTCTTCGGTGCCGTCGAAGGGTTATTATTGCTACCCTTATTATTATAAAAACTGATTTCATGCTGAAGGAAACGAGAAGCCAGCTTGATATTGATACAGAAAATTGATAACTATATGGCAAAACTTCGTACAAAAGGAAAATCTCTTCGGTGCCGTCAAAGGGTTATTATTGCTACCCTTATTACTATAAAAATTGATTTCATGCTAAAGGAAACGAGAAGCCAGCTTGATATTGATACAGAAAATTGATAACTATATGGCAAAACTTCGTAGGAAAGGAAAATCTCTTCGGTGTTGTCGAAGGGTTATGATTGCTACCCTTATTATTATAAAAATTGATTTCATGCTGAAGGAAACAAGAAGCCAGCTTAGTACAGGAAATTCATAACTATATGGCAAATTTTTGTACAAGAGGAAAATCTCTTCGCTGCCGTCGGAGGGTTATTATTACTACCCTTATTATTATAAAAATTGATTTCATGCTGAAGGAAACGAGAAGCCAGCTTGGTATTGATACAGAAAATTCATAATTATATGGCAAATCTTCGTACGAAAGGAAAATCTCTTCGGTATCGTCGAAGGGTAATTATTGCTACCCTTATTATTATAACAATTGATTTCATGCTGAAGGAATCGAAAAGCCAGCTTGATATTGATACAGAAAATTGATAACTATATGGCAAAACTTCGTACAAAGGGAAAATCTCTTCGGTGCCGTCAAAGGGTTATTATTGCTACCCTTATTATTATAAAAATTGATTTCATGCTGAAGGAAACGAGAAGCCAGCTTGATATTGATACAGGAAATTGATAACTGTATGGCAAAACCTCGTACAAAAGGAAAATCTCTTCGGTGCCGTCGAAGGGTTATTATTGCTACCCTTATTATTTTAAAAATTGATTTCATGGTAAAGGAAACGAGAAGCCAGCTTGATATTGATACAGAAAATTGATAACTATATGGCAAAACTTCGTACGAAAGGAAAATCTCTTCGGTGCCGTCGAAGGGTTATTATTGCTACCCTTATTATTATAAAAATTGATTTCATGCTGAAGGAAACGAGAAGCCAGCTTGATATTAGTACAGAAAATTCATAACTATATGGCAAAACTTCGTACAAAAGGAAAATCTCTTTGATGCCGTCGAAGGGTTATTATTGCTACCATTATTATTATAAAAATTGATTTCATGCTGGAGGAAACAAGAAGCCAGCTTGGTATTGATACAGAAAATTCATAACTATGAGGCAAAACTTCATACAGAAAGAAAATCTCTTCGGTGCCGTCGAAGGGTTATTATTGCTACCCTTATTATTATTAAAATTGATTTCATGCTGAAGGAAACGAGAAGCCAGCTTGGTATTGATACAAAAAATTCATAACTATAAGGCAAAACTTCATACGGAAGGAAAATCTCTTCGGTGCCGTCGAAGGGTTATTATTGCTACCCTTATTATTATAAAAATTGATTTCATGCTGGAGGAAACGAGAAGCCAGCTTGATATTGATACAGAAAATTGATAACTATATGGCACAACTTTGTACAAAAGGAAAAACTCTTCGATGCCGTCGAAGGGTTATTGTTGCTACCCTTATTATTATAAAAATTGATTTCATGCTGAAGGAAACGAGAAGCCAGCTTGATATTGATACAGAAAATTCATAACTATAAGGCAAAACTTCATACGGAAAGAAAATCTCTTCGGTGCCGTCGAAGGGTTATTATTGCTACCCTTATTATTATAAAAATTGATTTCATGCTGGAGGAAACGAGAAGCCAGCTTGGTATTGATACAAAAAATTCATAACTATAAGGCAAAACTTCATACGGAAGGAAAATCTCTTCGGTGCCGTCGAAGGGTTATTATTGCTACCCTTATTATTATAAAAATTGATTTCATGCTGAAGGAAACGAGAAGCCAGCTTGATATTGATACAGAAAATTGATAACTATATGGCACAACTTTGTACAGAAGGAAAAACTCTTCGATGCCGTCGAAGGGTTATTGTTGCTACCCTTATTATTATAAAAATTGATTTCATGCTGAAGGAAACGAGAAGCCAGCTTGATATTGATACAGAAAATTGATAACTATATGGACAATTTTTGTACAAGAGGAAAATCTCTTCGCTGCCGTCGGAAGGTTATTATTACTACCCTTATTATTATAAAAATTGATTTCATGCTGAAGGAAACGAGAAGCCAGCTTGGTATTGATACAGAAAATTCATAATTATATGGCAAATCTTCGTACGAAAGGAAAATCTCTTCGGTATCGTCGAAGGGTAATTATTGCTACCCTTATTATTATAACAATTGATTCCATGCTGAAGGAAACGAAAAGCCAGCTTGATATTGATACAGAAAATTGATAACTATATGGCAAAACTTCGTACAAAAGGAAAATCTCTTCGGTGCCGTCAAAGGGTTATTATTGCTACCCTTATTATTATAAAAATTGATTTCATGCTGAAGGAAACGAGAAGCCAGCTTGATATTGATACAGGAAATTGATAACTGTATGGCAAAACCTCGTACAAAAGGAAAATCTCTTCGGTGCCGTCGAAGGGTTATTATTGCTACCCTTATTATTTTAAAAATTGATTTCATGCTAAAGGAAACAAGAAGACAGCTTGATATTGATACAGAAAATTGATAACTATATGGCAAAACTTCGTACGAAAGGAAAATCTCTTCGGTGCCGTCGAAGGGTTATTATTGCTACCCTTATTATTATAAAAATTGATTTCATGCTGAAGGAAACGAGAAGCCAGCGTGATATTAGTACAGAAAATTCATAACTATATGGCAAAACTTCGTACAAAAGGAAAATCTCTTTGATGCCGTCGAAGGGTTATTATTGCTACCATTATTATTATAAAAATTGATTTCATGCTGGAGGAAACAAGAAGCCAGCTTGGTATTGATACAGAAAATTCATAACTATGAGGCAAAACTTCATACAGAAAGAAAATCTCTTCGGTGCCGTCGAAGGGTTATTATTGCTACCCTTATTATTATTAAAATTGATTTCATGCTGAAGGAAACGAGAAGCCAGCTTGGTATTGATACAGAAAATTCATAACTATAAGGCAAAACTTCATACGGAAAGAAAATCTCTTCGGTGCCGTCGAAGGGTTATTATTGCTACCCTTATTATTATAAAAATTGATTTCATGCTGGAGGAAACGAGAAGCCAGCTTGGTATTGATACAGAAAATTGATAACTATATGGCACAACTTTGTACAAAACTAAAAACTCTTCGATGCCGTCGAAGGGTTATTGTTGCTACCCTTATTATTATAAAAATTGATTTCATGCTGAAGGAAACGAGAAGCCAGCTTGATATTGATACAGAAAATTGATAACTATATGGCACAACTTTGTACAAAACTAAAAACTCTTCGATGCCGTCGAAGGGTCATTGTTGCTACCCTTAATATTATAAAAATTGATTTCATGCTGAAGGAAACGAGAAGCCAGCTTGATATTGATACAGAAAATTGATAACTATATGGCACAACTTTGTACAAAAGGAAAAACTCTTCGATGCCGTCGAAGGGTTATTGTTGCTACCCTTATTATTATAAAAATTGATTTCATGCTGAAGGAAACGAGAAGCCAGCTTGATATTGATACAGAAAATTGATAACTATATGGCACAACTTTGTACAAAACCAAAAACTCTTCGATGCCGTCGAAGGGTTATTGTTGCTACCCTTATTATTATAAAAATTGATTTCATGCTGAAGGAAACGAGAAGCCAGCTTGATATTGATACAGAAAATTGATAACTATATGGCACAACTTTGTACAAAAGGAAAAACTCTTCGATGCCTTCGAAGGGTTATTGTTGCTACCCTTATTATTATAAAAATTGATTTCATGCTGAAGGAAACGAGAAGCCAGCTTGATATTGATACAGGAAATTGATAACTGTATGGCAAAACTTCGTAAAAAAGGAAAATCTCTTCGGTGCCGTCGAAGGGTTATTATTGCTACCCTTATTATTATAAAAATTGATTTCATGCTGAAGGAAACGAGAAGCCAGCTTGATATTGATACAGAAAATTGATAACTATATGGCACAACTTTGTACAAAACTAAAAACTCTTCGATGCCGTCGAAGGGTTATTGTTGCTACCCTTATTACTATAAAAATTGATTTCATGCTGAAGGAAACGAGAAGCCAGCTTGATATTGATACAGAAAATTGATAACTATATGGCAAAACTTCGTACAAAAGGAAAATCTCTTCGGCGCCGTCGAAGGGTTATTATTACTACCCTTATTATTATAAAAATTGATTTCATGCTGAAGGAAACGAGAAGCCAGCTTGATATTGATACAGAAAATTAATAAATATATGGCAAAACTTCGTACGAAAGGAAAATCTCTTCGGTGCCGTCGAAGGGTTATTATTACTACCCTTATTATCATAAAAATTGAATTCATGCTGAAGGAAACGAGAAGCCGGCTTGGTATTGATACAAAAAATTCATAATTATATGGCAAAACTTCGTACGAAAGGAAAATTTCTTCGGTGCCGTCGAAGGGTTATTATTACTACCCTTATTATCATAAAAATTAAATTCATGCTGAAGGAAACGAGAAGCCGGCTTGGTATTGATACACAAAATTCATAACTATATGGCAAAACTTCGTACAGAAGGAAAATCTCTTCGGTGTCGTCGAAGGGTTATTATTGCTACCCTTATTATCATAAAAATTGATTTCATTTTGAAGGAAACCAGAAGCCAGCTTGATATTGATACAGAAAATTCATAACTATATGGCAAAACTTCGTACAGAAGGAAAATCTCTTCGGTGCCGTCGAAGGGTTATTATTGCTACCCTAATTATTATAAAAATTGATTTCATGCTGAAGGAAACGAGAAGCCAGATTGATATTGATACAGAATATTGATAACTATATGGCAAAACTTTGTACAAAAGGAAAATCTCTTCGGTGCCGTCAAAGGGTTATTATTGCTACTATTTTTATTATAAAAATTGATTTCATGCTGAAGGAAACGAGAAGCCAGCTTGATATTGATACAGAAAATTGATAACTATATGGCAAAACTTCGTAAGAAAGGAAAATCTCTTCGGTGCTGTCGAAGGGTTATTATTGCTACCCTTATTATTATGAAAATTGATTTCATTTTGAAGGAAACCAGAAGCCAGGTTGATATTGATGCAGAAAATTCATAACTGTATGGCAAAACTTCGTACAGAAGGAAAATTTCTTCGGTGTAGTCAAAGGGTTATTATTACTACCCTTATTATCATAAAAATTGAATTCATGCTGAAGGAAACGAGAAGCCAGCTTGGTATTGATACACAAAATTCATAACTATATGGCAAAACTTCCTACAGAAGGAAAATCTCTTCGATACCGTCGAAGGGTTATTATTACTACCCTTATTATTATAAAAATTGATTTCATGCTGGAGGAAACGTGAAGCCAGCTTAGTACAGAAAATTCATAACTATATGGCAAAACTTCGTACAAGAGGAAGATCTCTTCGATGCCTTCGAAGGGTTATTATTACTACCCTTATTATTATAAAAATTGATTTCATGCTGAAGGGAAGGAGAAGCCAGCTTGGTATTGATACAAAAAATTCATAATTATATGGCAAAACTTCGTACAAAAGGAAAATCTCTTCGGCGCCGTCGAAGGGTTATTATTACTACCCTTATTATTATAAAAATTGATTTCATGCTGAAGGAAACGAGAAACCAGCTTAGTACAGAAAATTCATAACTATATGGCAAAACTTCGTACAAGAGGAAAATCTCTTCGGTGCCGTCGAAGGGTTATTATACTACACCTATTATTATAAAAATTGATTTCATGCTGAAGGAAACGAGAAGCCAGCTTGGTATTGATACAGAAAATTCATAATTATATGGCAAAACTTCGTACAGAAGGAAAATCTCTCCGGTGCCGTCGAAGGGTTATTATTACTACCCTTATTATTATAACAATTGATTTCATGCTGAAGGAAACGAGAAGCCAGCTTGGTATTGGTACACAGAATTGATAACTATATGGCAAAACTTCGTACAAAAGGAAAATTTCTTCGGTTCCTTCGAAGGGTTATTATTGCTACCCTTATTATCATAAAAATTGATTTCATTTTGAAGGAAACCAGAAGCCAGCTTGATATTGATACAGAAAATTCATATCTATATGGCAATACTTCGTACAAAAGGAAAATTTCTTCGGTGCCGTCAAAGGGTTATTATCACTACCCTTATTATTATAAAAATTGATTTCATGCTGAAGGAAACGCGAAGCCAGCTTGGTATTGATACAGAAAATTCATAACTATATGGCAAAACTTGGTACAAAAGGAAAATTTCTTCGGTGCCGTCAAAGGGTTATTATTGCTACCCTAATTATTATAAAAATTGATTTCATGCTGAAGGAATCGAGAAGCCAGATTGATATTGATACAGAATATTGATAACTATAGGGCAAAACTTTGTACAAAAGGAAAATCTCTTCGGTGCCGTCGAAGGGTTATTATTGCTACCCTTATTATTATAAAAATTGATTTCATGCTGAAGGAAACGAGAAGCCAGCTTGATATTGATACAGAAAATTGATAACTATATGGCAAAACTTCGTACGGAAGGAAAATCTCTTCGGTGCTGTCGAAGGGTTATTATTGCTACCCTTATTATTATAAAAATTGATTTCATGCTGAAGGAAACGAGAAGCCAGCTTGATATTGATACAGAAAATTGATAACTATATGGCAAAACTTCCTACAGAAGGAAAATCTCTTCGGTGCCGTCGAAGGGTTATTATTACTACCCTTATTATTATAAAAATTGATTTCATGCTGGAGGAAACGAGAAGCCAGCTTAGTACAGAAAATTCATAACTATATGGCAAATTTTTGTACAAGAGGAAAATCTCTTCGGTGCCGTCGGAGGGTTATTATTACTACCCTTATTATTATAAAAATTGATTTCAGGCTGAAGGAAACTAGAAGCCAGCTCGGTATTGATACAGAAAATTCATAATTATATGGCAAATCTTCGTACGAAAGGAAAATCTCTTCGAAGCCGTCGAAGGGTAATTATTGCTACCCTTATTATTATAAAAATTGATTACATGCTGAAGGAAACGAGGAGCCAGCTTGATATTGATACAGAAAATTGATAACTATATGGCACAACTTTGTACAAAAGGAAAATCTCTTCGGTGCCGTCAAAGGGTTATTATTGCTACCCTTATTATTATAAAAATTGATTTCATGCTGAAGGAAACGAGAAGCCAGCTTGATATTGATACAGGAAATTGATAACTGTATGGCAAAACTTCGTACAAAAGGAAAATCTCTTCGGTGCCGTCAAAGGGTTATTATTGCTACCCTTATTACTATAAAAATTGATTTCATGCTAAAGGAAACGAGAAGCCAGCTTGATATTGATACAGAAAATTGATAACTATATGGCAAAACTTCGTAGGGAAGGAAAATCTCTTCGGTGACGTCGAAGGGTTATGATTGCTACCCTTATTATTATAAAAATTGATTTCATGCTGAAGGAAACAAGAAGCCAGCTTAGTACAGAAAATTCATAACTATATGGCAAATTTTTGTACAAGAGGAAAATCTCTTCGCTGCCGTCGGAGGGTTATTATTACTACCCTTATTATTATAAAAATTGATTTCATGCTGAAGGAAACGAGAAGCCAGCTTGGTATTGATACAGAAAATTCATAATTATATGGCAAATCTTCGTACGAAAGGAAAATCTCTTCGGTATCGTCGAAGGGTAATTATTGCTACCCTTATTATTATAACAATTGATTTCATGCTGAAGGAAACGAAAAGCCAGCTTGATATTGATACAGAAAATTGATAACTATATGGCAAAACTTCGTACAAAAGGAAAATCTCTTCGGTGCCGTCAAAGGGTTATTATTGCTACCCTTATTATTATAAAAATTGATTTCATGCTGAAGGAAACGAGAAGCCAGCTTGATATTGATACAGGAAATTGATAACTGTATGGCAAAACCTCGTACAAAAGGAAAATCTCTTCGGTGCCGTCGGAGGGTTATTATTGCTACCCTTATTATTTTAAAAATTGATTTCATGCTAAAGGAAACGAGAAGCCAGCTTGATATTGATACAGAAAATTGATAACTATATGGCAAAACTTCGTACGAAAGGAAAATCTCTTCGGTGCCGTCGAAGGGTTATTATTGCTACCCTTATTATTATAAAAATTGATTTCATGCTGAAGGAAACGAGAAGCCAGCTTGATATTAGTACAGAAAATTCATAACTATATGGCAAAACTTCGTACAAAAGGAAAATCTCTTTGATGCCGTCGAAGGGTTATTATTGCTACCATTATTATTATAAAAATTGATTTCATGCTGGAGGAAACAAGAAGCCAGCTTGGTATTGATACAGAAAATTCATAACTATGAGGCAAAACTTCATACAGAAAGAAAATCTCTTCGGTGCCGTCGAAGGGTTATTATTGCTACCCTTATTATTATTAAAATTGATTTCATGCTGAAGGAAACGAGAAGCCAGCTTGGTATTGATACAGAAAATTCATAACTATAAGGCAAAACTTCATACGGAAAGAAAATCTCTTCGGTGCCGTCGAAGGGTTATTATTGCTACCCTTATTATTATAAAAATTGATTTCATGCTGGAGGAAACGAGAAGCCAGCTTGGTATTGATACAAAAAATTCATAACTATAAGGCAAAACTTCATACGGAAGGAAAATCTCTTCGGTGCCGTCGAAGGGTTATTATTGCTACCCTTATTATTATAAAAATTGATTTCATGCTGAAGGAAACGAGAAGCCAGCTTGATATTGATACAGGAAATTGATAACTGTATGGCAAAACTTCGTAAAAAAGGAAAATCTCTTCGGTGCCGTCGAAGGGTTATTATTGCTACCCTTATTATTATAAAAACTGATTTCATGCTGAAGGAAACGAGAAGCCAGCTTGATATTGATACAGAAAATTGATAACTATATGGCAAAACTTCGTACAAAAGGAAAATCTCTTCGGTGCCGTCAAAGGGTTATTATTGCTACCCTTATTACTATAAAAATTGATTTCATGCTAAAGGAAACGAGAAGCCAGCTTGATATTGATACAGAAAATTGATAACTATATGGCAAAACTTCGTAGGAAAGGAAAATCTCTTCGGTGTTGTCGAAGGGTTATGATTGCTACCCTTATTATTATAAAAATTGATTTCATGCTGAAGGAAACAAGAAGCCAGCTTAGTACAGGAAATTCATAACTATATGGCAAATTTTTGTACAAGAGGAAAATCTCTTCGCTGCCGTCGGAGGGTTATTATTACTACCCTTATTATTATAAAAATTGATTTCATGCTGAAGGAAACGAGAAGCCAGCTTGGTATTGATACAGAAAATTCATAATTATATGGCAAATCTTCGTACGAAAGGAAAATCTCTTCGGTATCGTCGAAGGGTAATTATTGCTACCCTTATTATTATAACAATTGATTTCATGCTGAAGGAATCGAAAAGCCAGCTTGATATTGATACAGAAAATTGATAACTATATGGCAAAACTTCGTACAAAGGGAAAATCTCTTCGGTGCCGTCAAAGGGTTATTATTGCTACCCTTATTATTATAAAAATTGATTTCATGCTGAAGGAAACGAGAAGCCAGCTTGATATTGATACAGGAAATTGATAACTGTATGGCAAAACCTCGTACAAAAGGAAAATCTCTTCGGTGCCGTCGAAGGGTTATTATTGCTACCCTTATTATTTTAAAAATTGATTTCATGGTAAAGGAAACGAGAAGCCAGCTTGATATTGATACAGAAAATTGATAACTATATGGCAAAACTTCGTACGAAAGGAAAATCTCTTCGGTGCCGTCGAAGGGTTATTATTGCTACCCTTATTATTATAAAAATTGATTTCATGCTGAAGGAAACGAGAAGCCAGCTTGATATTAGTACAGAAAATTCATAACTATATGGCAAAACTTCGTACAAAAGGAAAATCTCTTTGATGCCGTCGAAGGGTTATTATTGCTACCATTATTATTATAAAAATTGATTTCATGCTGGAGGAAACAAGAAGCCAGCTTGGTATTGATACAGAAAATTCATAACTATGAGGCAAAACTTCATACAGAAAGAAAATCTCTTCGGTGCCGTCGAAGGGTTATTATTGCTACCCTTATTATTATTAAAATTGATTTCATGCTGAAGGAAACGAGAAGCCAGCTTGGTATTGATACAAAAAATTCATAACTATAAGGCAAAACTTCATACGGAAGGAAAATCTCTTCGGTGCCGTCGAAGGGTTATTATTGCTACCCTTATTATTATAAAAATTGATTTCATGCTGGAGGAAACGAGAAGCCAGCTTGATATTGATACAGAAAATTGATAACTATATGGCACAACTTTGTACAAAAGGAAAAACTCTTCGATGCCGTCGAAGGGTTATTGTTGCTACCCTTATTATTATAAAAATTGATTTCATGCTGAAGGAAACGAGAAGCCAGCTTGATATTGATACAGAAAATTCATAACTATAAGGCAAAACTTCATACGGAAAGAAAATCTCTTCGGTGCCGTCGAAGGGTTATTATTGCTACCCTTATTATTATAAAAATTGATTTCATGCTGGAGGAAACGAGAAGCCAGCTTGGTATTGATACAAAAAATTCATAACTATAAGGCAAAACTTCATACGGAAGGAAAATCTCTTCGGTGCCGTCGAAGGGTTATTATTGCTACCCTTATTATTATAAAAATTGATTTCATGCTGAAGGAAACGAGAAGCCAGCTTGATATTGATACAGAAAATTGATAACTATATGGCACAACTTTGTACAGAAGGAAAAACTCTTCGATGCCGTCGAAGGGTTATTGTTGCTACCCTTATTATTATAAAAATTGATTTCATGCTGAAGGAAACGAGAAGCCAGCTTGATATTGATACAGAAAATTGATAACTATATGGACAATTTTTGTACAAGAGGAAAATCTCTTCGCTGCCGTCGGAAGGTTATTATTACTACCCTTATTATTATAAAAATTGATTTCATGCTGAAGGAAACGAGAAGCCAGCTTGGTATTGATACAGAAAATTCATAATTATATGGCAAATCTTCGTACGAAAGGAAAATCTCTTCGGTATCGTCGAAGGGTAATTATTGCTACCCTTATTATTATAACAATTGATTCCATGCTGAAGGAAACGAAAAGCCAGCTTGATATTGATACAGAAAATTGATAACTATATGGCAAAACTTCGTACAAAAGGAAAATCTCTTCGGTGCCGTCAAAGGGTTATTATTGCTACCCTTATTATTATAAAAATTGATTTCATGCTGAAGGAAACGAGAAGCCAGCTTGATATTGATACAGGAAATTGATAACTGTATGGCAAAACCTCGTACAAAAGGAAAATCTCTTCGGTGCCGTCGAAGGGTTATTATTGCTACCCTTATTATTTTAAAAATTGATTTCATGCTAAAGGAAACGAGAAGACAGCTTGATATTGATACAGAAAATTGATAACTATATGGCAAAACTTCGTACGAAAGGAAAATCTCTTCGGTGCCGTCGAAGGGTTATTATTGCTACCCTTATTATTATAAAAATTGATTTCATGCTGAAGGAAACGAGAAGCCAGCGTGATATTAGTACAGAAAATTCATAACTATATGGCAAAACTTCGTACAAAAGGAAAATCTCTTTGATGCCGTCGAAGGGTTATTATTGCTACCATTATTATTATAAAAATTGATTTCATGCTGGAGGAAACAAGAAGCCAGCTTGGTATTGATACAGAAAATTCATAACTATGAGGCAAAACTTCATACAGAAAGAAAATCTCTTCGGTGCCGTCGAAGGGTTATTATTGCTACCCTTATTATTATTAAAATTGATTTCATGCTGAAGGAAACGAGAAGCCAGCTTGGTATTGATACAGAAAATTCATAACTATAAGGCAAAACTTCATACGGAAAGAAAATCTCTTCGGTGCCGTCGAAGGGTTATTATTGCTACCCTTATTATTATAAAAATTGATTTCATGCTGGAGGAAACGAGAAGCCAGCTTGGTATTGATACAGAAAATTGATAACTATATGGCACAACTTTGTACAAAACTAAAAACTCTTCGATGCCGTCGAAGGGTTATTGTTGCTACCCTTATTATTATAAAAATTGATTTCATGCTGAAGGAAACGAGAAGCCAGCTTGATATTGATACAGAAAATTGATAACTATATGGCACAACTTTGTACAAAACTAAAAACTCTTCGATGCCGTCGAAGGGTCATTGTTGCTACCCTTAATATTATAAAAATTGATTTCATGCTGAAGGAAACGAGAAGCCAGCTTGATATTGATACAGAAAATTGATAACTATATGGCACAACTTTGTACAAAAGGAAAAACTCTTCGATGCCGTCGAAGGGTTATTGTTGCTACCCTTATTATTATAAAAATTGATTTCATGCTGAAGGAAACGAGAAGCCAGCTTGATATTGATACAGAAAATTGATAACTATATGGCACAACTTTGTACAAAACCAAAAACTCTTCGATGCCGTCGAAGGGTTATTGTTGCTACCCTTATTATTATAAAAATTGATTTCATGCTGAAGGAAACGAGAAGCCAGCTTGATATTGATACAGAAAATTGATAACTATATGGCACAACTTTGTACAAAAGGAAAAACTCTTCGATGCCTTCGAAGGGTTATTGTTGCTACCCTTATTATTATAAAAATTGATTTCATGCTGAAGGAAACGAGAAGCCAGCTTGATATTGATACAGGAAATTGATAACTGTATGGCAAAACTTCGTAAAAAAGGAAAATCTCTTCGGTGCCGTCGAAGGGTTATTATTGCTACCCTTATTATTATAAAAATTGATTTCATGCTGAAGGAAACGAGAAGCTAGCTTGATATTGATACAGAAAATTGATAACTATATGGCACAACTTTGTACAAAACTAAAAACTCTTCGATGCCGTCGAAGGGTTAGTTGCTACCCTTATTACTATAAAAATTGATTTCATGCTGAAGGAAACGAGAAGCCAGCTTGATATTGATACAGAAAATTGATAACTATATGGCAAAACTTCGTACAAAAGGAAAATCTCTTCGGCGCCGTCGAAGGGTTATTATTACTACCCTTATTATTATAAAAATTGATTTCATGCTGAAGGAAACGAGAAGCCAGCTTGATATTGATACAGAAAATTAATAAATATATGGCAAAACTTCGTACGAAAGGAAAATCTCTTCGGTGCCGTCGAAGGGTTATTATTACTACCCTTATTATCATAAAAATTGAATTCATGCTGAAGGAAACGAGAAGCCGGCTTGGTATTGATACAAAAAATTCATAATTATATGGCAAAACTTCGTACGAAAGGAAAATTTCTTCGGTGCCGTCGAAGGGTTATTATTACTACCCTTATTATCATAAAAATTAAATTCATGCTGAAGGAAACGAGAAGCCGGCTTGGTATTGATACACAAAATTCATAACTATATGGCAAAACTTCGTACAGAAGGAAAATCTCTTCGGTGTCGTCGAAGGGTTATTATTGCTACCCTTATTATCTTAAAAATTGATTTCATTTTGAAGGAAACCAGAAGCCAGCTTGATATTGATACAGAAAATTCATAACTATATGGCAAAACTTCGTACAGAAGGAAAATCTCTTCGGTGCCGTCGAAGGGTTATTATTGCTACCCTAATTATTATAAAAATTGATTTCATGCTGAAGGAAACGAGAAGCCAGATTGATATTGATACAGAATATTGATAACTATATGGCAAAACTTTGTACAAAAGGAAAATCTCTTCGGTGCCGTCAAAGGGTTATTATTGCTACTATTTTTATTATAAAAATTGATTTCATGCTGAAGGAAACGAGAAGCCAGCTTGATATTGATACAGAAAATTGATAACTATATGGCAAAACTTCGTAAGAAAGGAAAATCTCTTCGGTGCTGTCGAAGGGTTATTATTGCTACCCTTATTATTATGAAAATTGATTTCATTTTGAAGGAAACCAGAAGCCAGGTTGATATTGATGCAGAAAATTCATAACTGTATGGCAAAACTTCGTACAGAAGGAAAATTTCTTCGGTGTAGTCAAAGGGTTATTATTACTACCCTTATTATCATAAAAATTGAATTCATGCTGAAGGAAACGAGAAGCCAGCTTGGTATTGATACACAAAATTCATAACTATATGGCAAAACTTCCTACAGAAGGAAAATCTCTTCGATACCGTCGAAGGGTTATTATTACTACCCTTATTATTATAAAAATTGATTTCATGCTGGAGGAAACGTGAAGCCAGCTTAGTACAGAAAATTCATAACTATATGGCAAAACTTCGTACAAGAGGAAGATCTCTTCGATGGCTTCGAAGGGTTATTATTACTACCCTTATTATTATAAAAATTGATTTCATGCTGAAGGGAAGGAGAAGCCAGCTTGGTATTGATACAAAAAATTCATAATTATATGGCAAAACTTCGTACAAAAGGAAAATCTCTTCGGCGCCGTCGAAGGGTTATTATTACTACCCTTATTATTATAAAAATTGATTTCATGCTGAAGGAAACGAGAAACCAGCTTAGTACAGAAAATTCATAACTATATGGCAAAACTTCGTACAAGAGGAAAATCTCTTCGGTGCCGTCGAAGGGTTATTATACTACACCTATTATTATAAAAATTGATTTCATGCTGAAGGAAACGAGAAGCCAGCTTGGTATTGATACAGAAAATTCATAATTATATGGCAAAACTTCGTACAGAAGGAAAATCTCGCCGGTGCCGTCGAAGAGTTATTATTACTACCCTTATTATTATAACAATTGATTTCATGCTGAAGGAAACGAGAAGCCAGCTTGGTATTGGTACACAGAATTGATAACTATATGGCAAAACTTCGTACAAAAGGAAAATTTCTTCGGTTCCTTCGAAGGGTTATTATTGCTACCCTTATTATCATAAAAATTGATTTCATTTTGAAGGAAACCAGAAGCCAGCTTGATATTGATACAGAAAATTCATATCTATATGGCAATACTTCGTACAAAAGGAAAATTTCTTCGGTGCCGTCAAAGGGTTATTATCACTACCCTTATTATTATAAAAATTGATTTCATGCTGAAGGAAACGCGAAGCCAGCTTGGTATTGATACAGAAAATTCATAACTATATGGCAAAACTTGGTACAAAAGGAAAATTTCTTCGGTGCCGTCAAAGGGTTATTATTGCTACCCTAATTATTATAAAAATTGATTTCATGCTGAAGGAATCGAGAAGCCAGATTGATATTGATACAGAATATTGATAACTATAGGGCAAAACTTTGTACAAAAGGAAAATCTCTTCGGTGCCGTCGAAGGGTTATTATTGCTACCCTTATTATTATAAAAATTGATTTCATGCTGAAGGAAACGAGAAGCCAGCTTGATATTGATACAGAAAATTGATAACTATATGGCAAAACTTCGTACGGAAGGAAAATCTCTTCGGTGCTGTCGAAGGGTTATTATTGCTACCCTTACTATTATAAAAATTGATTTCATGCTGAAGGAAACGAGAAGCCAGCTTGGTATTGATACAGAAAATTGATAACTATATGGCAAAACTTCGTACAGAAGGAAAATTTCTTCGTTGCCGTCAAAGGGTTATTATTGCTACCCTTATTATTATAAAAATTGATTTCATGCTAAAGGAATCGATAAGCCAGCTTGATATTGATACAGAAAATTGATAACTATATCGCAAAACTTCGTACAAAAGGAAAATCTCTTCGGTGCCGTCGCAGGGTTATTATTACTACCCTTATTATTATAAAAATGGATTTCATGCTGAAGGAAACGAGAAGTCAGCTTGATATTGATACAGAAAATTGATAACTATATGGCAAAACTTCGTAAAAGAGGAAAATCTCTTCGGTGCCGTCGAAGGGTTATTATTGCTACCCTTATTATTATAAAAATTGATTTCATGCTGAAGGAAACGAGAAGCCAGCTTGATATTGATACAGAAAATTGATAACTATATGGCACAACTTTGTACAAAAGGAAAAACTCTTCGATGCCTTCGAAGGGTTATTGTTGCTACCCTTATTATTATAAAAATTGATTTCATGCTGAAGGAAACGAGAAGCCAGCTTGATATTGATACAGGAAATTGATAACTGTATGGCAAAACTTCGTAAAAAAGGAAAATCTCTTCGGTGCCGTCGAAGGGTTATTATTGCTACCCTTATTATTATAAAAATTGATTTCATGCTGAAGGAAACGAGAAGCTAGCTTGATATTGATACAGAAAATTGATAACTATATGGCACAACTTTGTACAAAACTAAAAACTCTTCGATGCCGTCGAAGGGTTATTGTTGCTACCCTTATTACTATAAAAATTGATTTCATGCTGAAGGAAACGAGAAGCCAGCTTGATATTGATACAGAAAATTGATAACTATATGGCAAAACTTCGTACAAAAGGAAAATCTCTTCGGCGCCGTCGAAGGGTTATTATTACTACCCTTATTATTATAAAAATTGATTTCATGCTGAAGGAAACGAGAAGCCAGCTTGATATTGATACAGAAAATTAATAAATATATGGCAAAACTTCGTACGAAAGGAAAATCTCTTCGGTGCCGTCGAAGGGTTATTATTACTACCCTTATTATCATAAAAATTGAATTCATGCTGAAGGAAACGAGAAGCCGGCTTGGTATTGATACAAAAAATTCATAATTATATGGCAAAACTTCGTACGAAAGGAAAATTTCTTCGGTGCCGTCGAAGGGTTATTATTACTACCCTTATTATCATAAAAATTAAATTCATGCTGAAGGAAACGAGAAGCCGGCTTGGTATTGATACACAAAATTCATAACTATATGGCAAAACTTCGTACAGAAGGAAAATCTCTTCGGTGTCGTCGAAGGGTTATTATTGCTACCCTTATTATCATAAAAATTGATTTCATTTTGAAGGAAACCAGAAGCCAGCTTGATATTGATACAGAAAATTCATAACTATATGGCAAAACTTCGTACAGAAGGAAAATCTCTTCGGTGCCGTCGAAGGGTTATTATTGCTACCCTAATTATTATAAAAATTGATTTCATGCTGAAGGAAACGAGAAGCCAGATTGATATTGATACAGAATATTGATAACTATATGGCAAAACTTTGTACAAAAGGAAAATCTCTTCGGTGCCGTCAAAGGGTTATTATTGCTACTATTTTTATTATAAAAATTGATTTCATGCTGAAGGAAACGAGAAGCCAGCTTGATATTGATACAGAAAATTGATAACTATATGGCAAAACTTCGTAAGAAAGGAAAATCTCTTCGGTGCTGTCGAAGGGTTATTATTGCTACCCTTATTATTATGAAAATTGATTTCATTTTGAAGGAAACCAGAAGCCAGGTTGATATTGATGCAGAAAATTCATAACTGTATGGCAAAACTTCGTACAGAAGGAAAATTTCTTCGGTGTAGTCAAAGGGTTATTATTACTACCCTTATTATCATAAAAATTGAATTCATGCTGAAGGAAACGAGAAGCCAGCTTGGTATTGATACACAAAATTCATAACTATATGGCAAAACTTCCTACAGAAGGAAAATCTCTTCGATACCGTCGAAGGGTTATTATTACTACCCTTATTATTATAAAAATTGATTTCATGCTGGAGGAAACGTGAAGCCAGCTTAGTACAGAAAATTCATAACTATATGGCAAAACTTCGTACAAGAGGAAGATCTCTTCGATGCCTTCGAAGGGTTATTATTACTACCCTTATTATTATAAAAATTGATTTCATGCTGAAGGGAAGGAGAAGCCAGCTTGGTATTGATACAAAAAATTCATAATTATATGGCAAAACTTCGTACAAAAGGAAAATCTCTTCGGCGCCGTCGAAGGGTTATTATTACTACCCTTATTATTATAAAAATTGATTTCATGCTGAAGGAAACGAGAAACCAGCTTAGTACAGAAAATTCATAACTATATGGCAAAACTTCGTACAAGAGGAAAATCTCTTCGGTGCCGTCGAAGGGTTATTATACTACACCTATTATTATAAAAATTGATTTCATGCTGAAGGAAACGAGAAGCCAGCTTGGTATTGATACAGAAAATTCATAATTATATGGCAAAACTTCGTACAGAAGGAAAATCTCTCCGGTGCCGTCGAAGGGTTATTATTACTACCCTTATTATTATAACAATTGATTTCATGCTGAAGGAAACGAGAAGCCAGCTTGGTATTGGTACACAGAATTGATAACTATATGGCAAAACTTCGTACAAAAGGAAAATTTCTTCGGTTCCTTCGAAGGGTTATTATTGCTACCCTTATTATCATAAAAATTGATTTCATTTTGAAGGAAACCAGAAGCCAGCTTGATATTGATACAGAAAATTCATATCTATATGGCAATACTTCGTACAAAAGGAAAATTTCTTCGGTGCCGTCAAAGGGTTATTATCACTACCCTTATTATTATAAAAATTGATTTCATGCTGAAGGAAACGCGAAGCCAGCTTGGTATTGATACAGAAAATTCATAACTATATGGCAAAACTTGGTACAAAAGGAAAATTTCTTCGGTGCCGTCAAAGGGTTATTATTGCTACCCTAATTATTATAAAAATTGATTTCATGCTGAAGGAATCGAGAAGCCAGATTGATATTGATACAGAATATTGATAACTATAGGGCAAAACTTTGTACAAAAGGAAAATCTCTTCGGTGCCGTCGAAGGGTTATTATTGCTACCCTTATTATTATAAAAATTGATTTCATGCTGAAGGAAACGAGAAGCCAGCTTGATATTGATACAGAAAATTGATAACTATATGGCAAAACTTCGTACGGAAGGAAAATCTCTTCGGTGCTGTCGAAGGGTTATTATTGCTACCCTTACTATTATAAAAATTGATTTCATGCTGAAGGAAACGAGAAGCCAGCTTGGTATTGATACAGAAAATTGATAACTATATGGCAAAACTTCGTACAGAAGGAAAATTTCTTCGTTGCCGTCAAAGGGTTATTATTGCTACCCTTATTATTATAAAAATTGATTTCATGCTAAAGGAATCGATAAGCCAGCTTGATATTGATACAGAAAATTGATAACTATATCGCAAAACTTCGTACAAAAGGAAAATCTCTTCGGTGCCGTCGCAGGGTTATTATTACTACCCTTATTATTATAAAAATGGATTTCATGCTGAAGGAAACGAGAAGTCAGCTTGATATTGATACAGAAAATTGATAACTATATGGCAAAACTTCGTAAAAGAGGAAAATCTCTTCGGTGCCGTCGAAGGGTTATTATTGCTACCCTTATCATTATAAAAATTGATGTCATGCTGAAGGAAACGAGAAGGCATCTTGATATTGATACAGAAAATTGATAACTATGAGGCAAAACTTCATACAGAAAGGAAATCTCTTCGGTACCGTCGAAGGGTTATTATTGCTACCATTATTATTATAAAAATTGATTTCATGCTGGAGGAAACAAGAAGCCAGCTTGGTATTGATACAGAAAATTCATAACTATGAGGTAAAACTTCATACAGAAAGAAAATCTCTTCGGTGCCGTCGAAGGGTTATTATTGCTACCCTTATTATTATTAAAATTGATTTCATGCTGAAGGAAACGAGAAGCCAGCTTGGTATTGATACAGAAAATTCATAACTATAAGGCAAAACTTCATACGGAAAGAAAATCTCTTCGGTGCCGTCGAAGGGTTATTATTGCTACCCTTATTATTATAAAAATTGATTTCATGCTGGAGGAAACGAGAAGCCAGCTTGGTATTGATACAAAAAATTCATAACTATAAGGCAAAACTTCATACGGAAGGAAAATCTCTTCGGTGCCGTCGAAGGGTTATTATTGCTACCCTTATTATTATAAAAATTGATTTCATGCTGAAGGAAACGAGAAGCCAGCTTGATATTGATACAGAAAATTGATAACTATATGGCACAACTTTGTACAAAAGGAAAAACTCTTCGATGCCGTCGAAGGGTTATTGTTGCTACCCTTATTATTATAAAAATTGATTTCATGCTGAAGGAAACGAAAAGCCAGCTTGATATTGATACAGAAAATTGATAACTATATGGCACAACTTTGTACAAAAGGAAAAACTCTTCGATGCCGTCGAAGGGTTATTGTTGCTACCCTTATTATTATAAAAATTGATTTCATGCTGAAGGAAACGAGGACCCAGCTTGATATTGATACAGGAAATTGATAACTGTATGGCAAAACTTCGTAGGAAAGGAAAATCTCTTCGGTGCCGTCGAAGGGTTATTATTGCTACCCTTATTATTATAAAAACTGATTTCATGCTGAAGGAAACGAGAAGCCAGCTTGATATTGATACAGAAAATTGATAACTGTATGGCAAAACTTCGTACAGAAGGAAAATCTCACCGGTGCCGTCGAAGGGTTATTATTGCTACCCTTATTATTATAAAAATTGATTTCATGCTGGAGGAAACGAGAAGCCAGCTTGGTATTGATACAAAAAATTCATAACTATAAGGCAAAACTTCATACGGAAGGAAAATCTCTTCAGTGCCGTCGAAGGGTTATTATTGCTACCCTTATTATTATAAAAATTGATTTCATGCTGAAGGAAACGAGAAGCCAGCTTGATATTGATACAGAAAATTGATAACTATATGGCAAAACTTCCTACAGAAGGAAAATCTCTTCGGTGCCGTCGAAGGGTTATAATTACTACCCTTATTATTATAAAAATTGATTTCATGCTGGAGGAAACGAGAAGCCAGCTTAGTACAGAAAATTCATAACTATATGGCAAATTTTTGTACAAGAGGAAAATCTCTTCGGTGCCGTCGGAGGGTTATTATTACTACCCTTATTATTATAAAAATTGATTTCAGGCTGAAGGAAACTAGAAGCCAGCTCGGTATTGATACAGAAAATTCATAATTATATGGCAAATCTTCGTAAGAAAGGAAAATCTCTTCGAAGCCGTCGAAGGGTAATTATTGCTACCCTTATTATTATAAAAATTGATTACATGCTGAAGGAAACGAGGAGCCAGCTTCATATTGATACAGAAAATTGATAACTATATGGCACAACTTTGTACAAAAGGAAAATCTCTTCGGTGCCGTCAAAGGGTTATTATTGCTACCCTTATTATTATAAAAATTGATTTCATGCTGAAGGAAACGAGAAGCCAGCTTGATATTGATACAGGAAATTGATAACTGTATGGCAAAACTTCGTACAAAAGGAAAATCTCTTCGGTGCCGTCAAAGGGTTATTATTGCTACCCTTATTACTATAAAAATTGATTTCATGCTAAAGGAAACGAGAAGCCAGCTTGATATTGATACAGAAAATTGATAACTATATGGCAAAACTTCGTAGGAAAGGAAAATCTCTTCGGTGACGTTGAAGGGTTATGATTGCTACCCTTATTATTATAAAAATTGATTTCATGCTGAAGGAAACAAGAAGCCAGCTTAGTACAGAGAATTCATAACTATATGGCAAATTTTTGTACAAGAGGAAAATCTCTTCGCTGCCGTCGGAGGGTTATTATTACTACCCTTATTATTATAAAAATTGATTTCATGCTGAAGGAAACGAGAAGCCAGCTTGGTATTGATACAGAAAATTCATAATTATATGGCAAATCTTCGTACGAAAGGAAAATCTCTTCGGTATCGTCGAAGGGTATTTATTGCTACCCTTATTATTATAACAATTGATTTCATGCTGAAGGAAACGAAAAGCCAGCTTGATATTGATACAGAAAATTGATAACTATATGGCAAACCTTCGTACAAAAGGACATTCTCTTCGGTGCCGTCAAAGGGTTATTATTGCTACCCTTATTATTATAAAAATTGATTTCATGCTGAAGGAAACGAGAAGCCAGCTTGATATTGATACAGGAAATTGATAACTGTATGGCAAAACCTCGTACAAAAGGAAAATCTCTTCGGTGCCGTCGAAGGGTTATTATTGCTACCCTTATTATTTTAAAAATTGATTTCATGCTAAAGGAAACGAGAAGCCAGCTTGATATTGATACAGAAAATTGATAACTATATGGCAAAACTTCGTACGAAAGGAAAATCTCTTCGGTGCCGTCGAAGGGTTATTATTGCTACCCTTATTATTATAAAAATTGATTTCATGCTGAAGGAAACGAGAAGCCAGCTTGATATTAGTACAGAAAATTCATAACTATATGGCAAAACTTCGTACAAAAGGAAAATCTCTTTGATGCCGTCGAAGGGTTATTATTGCTACCATTATTATTATAAAAATTGATTTCATGCTGGAGGAAACAAGAAGCCAGCTTGGTATTGATACAGAAAATTCATAACTATGAGGCAAAACTTCATACAGAAAGAAAATCTCTTCGGTGCCGTCGAAGGGTTATTATTGCTACCCTTATTATTATTAAAATTGATTTCATGCTGAAGGAAACGAGAAGCCAGCTTGGTATGGATACAGAAAATTCATAACTATAAGGCAAAACTTCATACGGAAAGAAAATCTCTTCGGTGCCGTCTGTAATGAGGCTGTTATTAGTTAGGAACTCTTATTTAAGTCATAGATGGTATTCAGACACTTGTTGTGCCAACAGGTCCTATGAACTATATGAACTAAATAAAGGTTACAATTAAGCAACTATCATTGACTAAGCATATGCATCGATCGTCGACCTGATGGTCAACGGACATTGACCAGCTGACGCTGCACCGATCAAACATTAGGTAAATGTATGAATATATGTAAAGAATAGTTGAATTGGAACGAGGATACTAAGAACATCTAAATAAATGCCTTAGACCAAGTACACCGATCTTTTATTATTATATGGCGATCCTACCAGAGGCACTTTTAAAAATGCCAACTGCGAACGGAAAATAGTGAAATTGTCAAAAATCGGAAACTCCAAAATTGGAATCATAATGTGCGGTTCGAGGTATAATAATCGAGAGAACATCGAGATTCTTGCAGCAGGAACTGGATCAAACAACGCCAATCAGGAAAACACATTTTCAAGAAACGAATGGATGACGGTGTCAATTTTGGCTATAATTTTGTTGGTAATCGTGTTCTACATCTATAACAAATGGCAACAAAAGTGGCGTGCATCGGTTAATCGAGAAATCGAGATGCAGGAGTTGCGGAAGTCGAGATCATTACTGGACAATGATCAAAAATGAAATAACGAGATGACGACATTGCCTAAATCCATCAGCGACGGATCCACCTCGTCAGCCACAGCAGCGTTCAACAACCACCAAAACAATGCAGTGATTTAAGTGATGTTCAAAAAGTTGAGTGATGAGTTAAGTGTCGCGTGCATAAAAATCAAAAACATAAAAACAAACCTACTAAAAGACAATCAAGAGAAAAGGAATGACATTGGAGTAGTAGAACGTAAGTTTATAGATGTTAATTCAATTGAAAATAAATGTAACGAATTGTACACTCAATATGAAAAAGATGTAATAGTTCATGGTATCAAAAAAGATACAGAAAGGTTGATAATCAATATATTTCATGATATAAATTCAATAATAAGTGAGTGTAAAGAAATATTAAGAATTAGGAAAGAAACTATCGGAATATCTTATGTAAAGAGCGATCAAACAAGTAATAGTATCGAAAGCATAGATAAATCACAAAAATTAGATAATATGGCAGATTTTGACTTCAAAATAGCAGCTACTGTGCTTCCAAAAACCACGAATCAGGAATCAGTTAAAAGTTTAATTAGGGGTATAAATTTATACGAGCCCAGTCTTAACCAAGCCGGTAAGAGACATATAGTTAATTATGTTTTGAACAGTTGTTTGTCAACCAGGGACAGCGCCCGAATGAAAAGAAATTATAACACATTGGCAGAACTGATCAGTGATTTGGAAAGTAAATTTTTAACAAAACAAAGTGCGAATGTTATCTCTACAAAACTTTTCGCGATGAAGCAAGGCAATCTCTCTTTGAACGACTTTGGCGAAAAAATTTGTACATTAATGTCTGAGTTAACAATTGCCCAAGCAGAAGGTGACGCAGCCAAATTGAAAATATTCATGGAAGCAAACGAAAAGACAGCAATAAATGTTTTTGCAAACGGAATTCGTGACCCAGAGTTGAGGGTGACCATGAAAAGCAAGAATTTACAAACGATAACGGATGCGATTAGTTCGGCTAATGAAGAAAACGCCCTGATTCTGTCTAATCAGAGATCGAATCATGTAGTCATGTATGCTGACAGAGCGCAAAGTAATGTTAAGAGTAGATATTTCAATAATAATTCTAGAGGTAGATTTAATTCAAATAGGGGTCACCAAAATAACATATATAGGGGAAAACCTCAAACAAATTTTAATAGAAATAGAAATTTCATAACTAACAATACTTATCAAAATAATAACAGGGGAAACAGACTCAGTCGTGGAACGGGAAACGGAAGCCGCAGAGTGTATGTTGCGGGTGAACAACAATACGCGGAAAACGGTGACGAATTTTTTCGTGACCAGCGAAATTAGGGAAATTATTTTAAGTGTTAATGGCCTAAATTTTGTTAAGTTAAGGTACGGCAATACAGATGTTGACCTATTAGTTGATACAGGAGCATCCATTAGTATATTTTTTAAGGAAAGTTTAGTTGAAGGCTTACAAAATATTAATAATAATGATAAAATTAAAATCTCAGGTATTTCAGGAATTGTCGAATCTGAGGGATCAGCATTTATCACGTTACACTCAAATCAAGGTTCAATAAACCAAAAGTTCATAATAATGAAATCATTTGATAAAAACATTGATGGAATTTTAGGATCAGATTTCTTTCAACATTATAAAGCATCAATAAATTATGAAAGTTCTAAATTATCATTGTACAGTTTAAATCAAAACAATTATAAAATAAATTTGCAAATGCATTCAAAGCATAAAAATTCAATTATAATTCCAGCACGTTGCGAAATTATAAAACAATTCAAAACAAACAAGGTCAATAGTTCAATAGTTTGTAATGAAGAAATTGGAGAAGGAATATTCGTAGCCGGATCAATCGCGCGCAGATCCAGTGAAGGAGAAATCCCTATTCAATTTTTGAATACAACTGATAAAGACATAGAAATAAAAAACTATGTCCCGAAATTATTAGATGCTGAAAATTACGAAATCATTTCGTTTTCAAAAAATGATATCAAAACAGTAGAACGAATAGACAACATATTGAGTAAAGTTGATTTATCTCATTTGAAAAAGGAAGAAAAATATGCTATTCAACGAATTTGTGCAAAATATGCTGACGTCTTTCAGTTAGAGAATGATCCTTTAACTACGACAAACATTTATAAACATAAATTACAACTTGAAGATAAAGTGACACCCACTTATTGTAAATTCTATAGATTACCATATGCTCAAAAATCACAAATAGATAAAGAAATAAATAAGATGCTAGACGATGGAATAATTGAACCTACAAGGTCAGCTTGGTCAGCACCTTTATTAATAGTACCGAAAAAAGCTAATGGAAACGAAGAAAAGCTATGGCGTGTGGTCATTGATTTTAGATTACTAAATAAAAAGATTAAAGATGATAAATTTCCACTTCCAAATATCAACGAAATATTAGATTCCTTATCGGGAGCGATGTATTTCTCGCATTTAGATCTTTCTCAAGGTTATTATCAAATCGAATTAGATAAAAATAGTCGTCAATATACAGCATTTACAACTAATAAAGGGCAATATCAAATGACAAGGTTGCCAATGGGAATCAAAATAGCCCCGAGTGTTTTTTCGAGAGCCATGACAATTGCAATGTCTGGTCTCAATTATGAAAGTTGTTTTATTTATTTAGACGATTTAATAGTTTTTGGAAATTGTCTTGAAAAACATAACATAAATTTGATAAAAGTAATGTCAAGACTAAGAAAAGTGAATCTCAAACTAAACCCAAGAAAATGTGAATTTTTGAAAAAAGAAATTCTATATCTAGGTCATTTAATTTCAGCGGGAGGTATTTCTCCTGACCCAGAAAAAGTCAAAACAATTAAACAATACCCTGTTTCATCTGATGCAAACTCGACCAAACGATTTGTAGCTTTTGCGAATTATTATAGATCATTTATTCAAAATTTTGCTCAAATCACAAATCCGTTAAATAAATTATCAAGAAAAAACACGCCTTTCGTATGGACAGAAGAATGTCAAAAAGCATTTGAGACATTGAAGCAAAAATTAATTAACCCCCCAGTTTTAGATTATCCAGATTTATCAGAATCAAACACTTTCATTTTGAAAACTGACGCGTCGGGTACAGCTTTAGGGGCGGCCCTTTTTAATAAAAACGATAAACCAGTAGCGTATGCAAGTCGGGCATTAAATCCAGCTGAATCACGGTATTGTACAATAGAAAAAGAATTATTGGGTATAGTTTGGGCAGTAAAACATTTTCGACCTTATTTGTATGGAAAGAAATTTATAATTCAAACAGATCATCGTCCCTTAGTATCTTTGTTTAACATGACTGATCCATCTAGCCGATTAACAAAATTTAGACTGATATTAGAAGAATATGATTTTAAGATAGAATATATTAAAGGGAAAACAAATGTAACCGCTGATGCTTTGTCAAGAATTACAATTACATCTGATGAACTCAAAAAAGCACAAAATCATACAACCGCAGTATTAAATGTAATAACAAGAGCCCGTAGAAAACAATTAGATCAGGAAAAAGAAAAATCAAAATCAAAAATAGTAAGCAATAAGGATAGGATTGGCCATCCAGGAATTGTTGAATTACTTAAAAAACCAAAGAACGCCACAGAATTAAAAATTGTTAACAATAAGTTATTTGAAGAATTTAAAAATAAAGAAGGAATGAAAATGTTAGAGAGGAATATCTTGATAAACACTAGTGTAGAAAAAATATTTATGAGATGGAGTGATGCATCTTTAGCGTTTGAGCTTCGGTCATCGTTAAAGGCCCTCCGAAAATTGTGCACAAAAGAAAAAATAAATGAATTAGTTCTCATAAAAAATGAAGAAAATATTATAAACCTTGCAAGGGAAATAAAGAAACATTCCGATATATTAGGCGATATCAATATTACAATACTACGAGGCAGAAGAACAATATACAATCCTGAATTACAAAAATTATTATTAAATGATTACCACATTTTGGCAACAGGCGGTCATTCGGGAATATCTAGAATGTATAATACAATCAAGCAACATTATTTTTGGAAAGGTCTTTATAAAGATGTAAAAAAGTTTGTCAGTGAATGTGACGAATGTCAACGCTATAAAAATTCTGTACCGAATATTCAACCCCTTTCCATAACAACAACAGCATCAGTAGCATTTGAAGAAATTAGTTTAGATTTAATGGGTCCGATATCAGCCGATATTGAAAATAAGAAATACATCTTAACAATACAATGCGATCTGTCAAAATACGTTGAAGCCTACTCGCTGGAGAATAAAGAGGCCGAAACCGTAGCCAGAGCGCTGGTCAATAACTTCATCTTGCGATATGGAATTCCCAATACGGTCCTGCACGACCAAGGTAAAGAATTCATGTCAGCAGTTTTCACGGAATCGTGTAAAATTCTTGGCATCAAGCAATTACATTCAACTGCTTACCACCATGAAACATTAGGAGCCATAGAAAATTCACACAAGAATCTGGGAGCTTTTCTTAGAATGCAAACTGCAAAATATACAGAAGCATGGAGTAATTGGGTACCTTTCTGGTGTTTTAGCTATAACACAAGAGTGCATACGGAAACAAAATACACCCCCTTTGAGTTAGTATTTGGTAGAGTAGCATCACTACCTTCAAATTTGGGAAAAATTGATCCATTGCATTCATTCGATGATTATCCTAAAGAACTCAAATTTAGATTGCAACAAGCTAGCGCTGAAGCGGAACAAAATCTGCTGAAATCAAAATTGAAAAGGAAAAACTTGTTTGATCAATCGAAACAAAATTGTAATAGAAATGTAAGTTTTAAAATATGAGAGTTAGTTTTAGTTAAAAATGAAAGCACCAATAAAATGGACGAGATATTTAAAGGACCTTATCAAGTGCTAAGAGATGAATCTCCAAATTTAGTTATTAGAAATAAAAATAAAGAATTAATAGTGCATAAAAACAGAGTGAAGAAATATTTGACAAAAACCAGTGGAAGTGATAGCAATTAAGCAATTAACCATAGTTTTACGAGTACAAAAAAAAAATATTTTTTTTTCTTTGCACCCCCGGAGGTGTAATGAGGCTGTTATTAGTTAGGAACTCTTATTTAAGTCATAGATGGTATTTAGACACTTGTTGTGCCAACAGGTCCTATGAACTATATGAACTAAATAAAGGTTACAATTAAGCAACTATCATTGACTAAGCATATGCATCGATCGTCGACCTGATGGTCAACGGACATTGACCAGCTGACGCTGCACCGATCAAACATTAGGTAAATGTATGAATATATGTAAAGAATAGTTGAATTGGAACGAGGATACTAAGAACATCTAAATAAATGCCTTAGACCAAGTACACCGATCTTTTATTATTATATGGCGATCCTACCAGAGGCACTTTTAAAAATGCCAACTGCGAACGGAAAATAGTGAAATTGTCAAAAATCGGAAACTCCAAAATTGGAATCATAATGTGCGGTTCGAGGTATAATAATCGAGAGAACATCGAGATTCTTGCAGCAGGAACTGGATCAAACAACGCCAATCAGGAAAACACATTTTCAAGAAACGAATGGATGACGGTGTCAATTTTGGCTATAATTTTGTTGGTAATCGTGTTCTACATCTATAACAAATGGCAACAAAAGTGGCGTGCATCGGTTAATCGAGAAATCGAGATGCAGGAGTTGCGGAAGTCGAGATCATTACTGGACAATGATCAAAAATGAAATAACGAGATGACGACATTGCCTAAATCCATCAGCGACGGATCCACCTCGTCAGCCACAGCAGCGTTCAACAACCACCAAAACAATGCAGTGATTTAAGTGATGTTCAAAAAGTTGAGTGATGAGTTGAGTGTCGCGTGCATAAAAATCAAAAACATAAAAACAAACCTACTAAAAGACAATCAAGAGAAAAGGAATGACATTGGAGTAGTAGAACGTAAGTTTATAGATGTTAATTCAATTGAAAATAAATGTAACGAATTGTACACTCAATATGAAAAAGATGTAATAGTTCATGGTATCAAAAAAGATACAGAAAGGTTGATAATCAATATATTTCATGATATAAATTCAATAATAAGTGAGTGTAAAGAAATATTAATATATTATTATACTACACCTATTATTATAAAAATTGATTTCATGCTGGAGGAAACAAGAAGCCAGCTTGGTATTGATACAGAAAATTCATAACTATGAGGCAAAACTTCATACAGAAAGAAAATCTCTTCGGTGCCGTCGAAGGGTTATTATTGCTACCCTTATTATTATTAAAATTGATTTCATGCTGAAGGAAACGAGAAGCCAGCTTGGTATTGATACAGAAAATTCATAACTATAAGGCAAAACTTCATACGGAAAGAAAATCTCTTCGGTGCCGTCGAAGGGTTATTATTGCTACCCTTATTATTATAAAAACTGATTTCATGCTGGAGGAAACGAGAAGCCAGCTTGGTATTGATACAAAAAATTCATAACTATAAGGCAAAACTTCATACGGAAGGAAAATCTCTTCGGTGCCGTCGAAGGGTTATTATTGCTACCCTTATTATTATAAAAATTGATTTCATGCTGAAGGAAACGAGAAGCCAGCTTGATATTGATACAGAAAATTGATAACTATATGGCACAACTTTGTACAAAAGGAAAAACTCTTCGATGCCGTCGGAGGGTTATTGTTGCTACCCTTATTATTATAAAAATTGATTTCATGCTGAAGGAAACGAGAAGCCAGCTTGATATTGATACAGAAAATTCATAACTATAAGGCAAAACTTCATACGGAAAGAAAATCTCTTCGGTGCCGTCGAAGGGTTATTATTGCTACCCTTATTATTATAAAAATTGATTTCATGCTGGAGGAAACGAGAAGCCAGCTTGGTATTGATACAAAAAATTCATAACTATAAGGCAAAACTTCATATGGAAGGAAAATCTCTTCGGTGCCGTCGAAGGGTTATTATTGCTACCCTTATTATTATAAAAATTGATTTCATGCTGAAGGAAACGAGAAGCCAGCTTGATATTGATACAGAAAATTGATAACTATATGGCACAACTTTGTACAAAAGGAAAAACTCTTCGATGCCGTCGAAGGGTTATTGTTGCTACCCTTATTATTATAAAAATTGATTTCATGCTGAAGGAAACGAGAAGCCAGCTTGATATTGATACAGAAAATTGATAACTATATGGCACAACTTTGTACAAAAGGAAAAACTCTTCGATGCCGTCGAAGGGTTATTGTTGCTACCCTTATTATTATAAAAATTGATTTCATGCTGAAGGAAACGAGAAGCCAGCTTGATATTGATACAGGAAATTGATAACTGTATGGCAAAACTTCGTAAAAAAGGAAAATCTCTTCGGTGCCGTCGAAGGGTTATTATTGCTACCCTTATTATTATAAAAACTGATTTCATGCTGAAGGAAACGAGAAGCCAGCTTGATATTGATACAGAAAATTGATAACTATATGGCAAAACTTCGTACAAAAGGAAAATCTTTTCGGTGCCGTCGAAGGGTTATTATTGCTACCCTTATAATTATAAAAATTGATTTCATGCTGGAGGAAACGAGAAGCCAGCTTGGTATTGATACAAAAAATTCATAACTATAAGGCAAAACTTCATACGGAAGGAAAATCTCTTCAGTGCCGTCGAAGGGTTATTATTGCTACCCTTATTATTATAAAAATTGATTTCATGCTGAAGGAAACGAGAAGCCAGCTTGATATTGATACAGAAAATTGATAACTATATGACAAAACTTCCTACAGAAGGAAAATCTCTTCGGTGCCGTCAAAGGGTTATAATTACTACCCTTATTATTATAAAAATTGATTTCATGCTGGAGGAAACGAGAAGCCAGCTTAGTACAGAAAATTCATAACTATATGGCAAATTTTTGTACAAGAGGAAAATCTCTTCGGTGCCGTCGGAGGGTTATTATTACTACCCTTATTATTATAAAAATTGATTTCAGGCTGAAGGAAACTAGAAGCCAGCTCGGTATTGATACAGAAAATTCATAATTATATGGCAAATCTTCGTACGAAAGGAAAATCTCTTCGAAGCCGTCGAAGGGTAATTATTGCTACCCTTATTATTATAAAAATTGATTACATGCTGAAGGAAACGAGGAGCCAGCTTCATATTGATACAGAAAATTGATAACTATATGGCACAACTTTGTACAAAAGGAAAATCTCTTCGGTGCCGTCAAAGGGTTATTATTGCTACCCTTATTATTATAAAAATTGATTTCATGCTGAAGGAAACGAGAAGCCAGCTTGATATTGATACAGGAAATTGATAACTGTATGGCAAAACTTCGTACAAAAGGAAAATCTCTTCGGTGCCGTCAAAGGGTTATTATTGCTACCCTTATTACTATAAAAATTGATTTCATGCTAAAGGAAACGAGAAGCCAGCTTGATATTGATACAGAAAATTGATAACTATATGGCAAAACTTCGTAGGAAAGGGAAATCTCTTCGGTGACGTCGAAGGGTTATGATTGCTACCCTTATTATTATAAAAATTGATTTCATGCTGAAGGAAACAAGAAGCCAGCTTAGTACAGAAAATTCATAACTATATGGCAAATTTTTGTACAAGAGGAAAATCTCTTCGCTGCCGTCGGAGGGTTATTATTACTACCCTTATTATTATAAAAATTGATTTCATGCTGAAGGAAACGAGAAGCCAGCTTGGTATTGATACAGAAAATTCATAATTATATGGCAAATCTTCGTACGAAAGGAAAATCTCTTCGGTATCGTCGAAGGGTAATTATTGCTACCCTTATTATTATAACAATTGATTTCATGCTGAAGGAAACGAAAAGCCAGCTTGATATTGATACAGAAAATTGATAACTATATGGCAAAACTTCGTACAAAAGGAAAATCTCTTCGGTGCCGTCAAAGGGTTATTATTGCTACCCTTATTATTATAAAAATTGATTTCATGCTGAAGGAAACGAGAAGCCAGCTTGATATTGATACAGGAAATTGATAACTGTATGGCAAAACCTCGTACAAAAGGAAAATCTCTTCAGTGCCGTCGAAAGGTTATTATTGCTACCCTTATTATTTTAAAAATTGATTTCATGCTAAAGGAAACGAGAAGCCAGTTTGATATTGATACAGAAAATTGATAACTATATGGCAAAACTTCGTACGAAAGGAAAATCTCTTCGGTGCCGTCGAAGGGTTATTATTGCTACCCTTATTATTATAAAAATTGATTTCATGCTGAAGGAAACGAGAAGCCAGCTTGATATTAGTACAGAAAATTCATAACTATATGGCAAAACTTCGTACAAAAAGAAAATCTCTTTGATGCCGTCGAAGGGTTATTATTGCTACCATTATTATTATAAAAATTGATTTCATGCTGGAGGAAACAAGAAGCCAGCTTGGTATTGATACAGAAAATTCATAACTATGAGGCAAAACTTCATACAGAAAGAAAATCTCTTCGGTGCCGTCGAAGGGTTATTATTGCTACCCTTATTATTATTAAAATTGATTTCATGCTGAAGGAAACGAGAAGCCAGCTTGGTATTGATACAGAAAATTCATGACTATAAGGCAAAACTTCATACGGAAAGAAAATCTCTTCGGTGCCGTCGAAGGGTTATTATTGCTACCCTTATTATTATACAAATTGATTTCATGCTGGAGGAAACGAGAAGCCAGCTTGGTATTGATACAAAAAATTCATAACTATAAGGCAAAACTTCATACGGAAGGAAAATCTCTTCGGTGCCGTCGAAGGGTTATTATTGCTACCCTTATTATTATAAAAATTGATTTCATGCTGAAGGAAACGAGAAGCCAGCTTGATATTGATACAGAAAATTGATAACTATATGGCACAACTTTGTACAAAAGGAAAAACTCTTCGATGCCGTCGAAGGGTTATTGTTGCTACCCTTATTATTATAAAAATTGATTTCATGCTGAAGGAAACGAGAAGCCAGCTTGATATTGATACAGAAAATTGATAACTATATGGCACAACTTTGTACAAAAGGAAAAACTCTTCGATGCCGTCGAAGGGTTATTGTTGCTACCCTTATTATTATAAAAATTGATTTCATGCTGAAGGAAACGAGAAGCCAGCTTGATATTGATACAGGGAATTGATAACTGTATGGCAAAACTTCATACGGAAGGAAAATCTCTTCGGTGCCGTCGAAGGGTTATTATTGCTACCCTTATTATTATAAAAACTGATTTCATGCTGAAGGAAACGAGAAGCCAGCTTGATATTGATACAGAAAATTGATAACTATATGGCAAAACTTCGTACAAAAGGAAAATCTCTTCGGTGCCGTCGAAGGGTTATTATTGCTACCCTTATTATTATAAAAATTGATTTCATGCTGGAGGAAACGAGAAGCCAGCTTGGTATTGATACAAAAAATTCATAACTATAAGGCAAAACTTCATACGGAAGGAAAATCTCTTCAGTGCCGTCGAAGGGTTATTATTGCTACCCTTATTATTATAAAAATTGATTTCCTGCTGAAGGAAACGAGAAGCCAGCTTGATATTGATACAGAAAATTGATAACTATATGGCACAACTTTGTACAAAAGGAAAAACTCTTCGATGCCGTCGAAGGGTTATTGTTGCTACCCTTATTATTATAAAAATTGATTTCATGCTGAAGGAAACAAGAAGCCAGCTTGATATTGATACAGAAAATTGATAACTATATGACAAAACTTCCTACAGAAGGAAAATCTCTTCGGTGCCGTCGAAGGGTTATAATTACTACCCTTATTATTATAAAAATTGATTTCATGCTGGAGGAAACGAGAAGCCAGCTTAGTACAGAAAATTCATAACTATATGGCAAATTTTTGTACAAGAGGAAAATCTCTTCGGTGCCGTCGGAGGGTTATTATTACTACCCTTATTATTATAAAAATTGATTTCAGGCTGAAGGAAACTAGAAGCCAGCTCGGTATTGATACAGAAAATTCATAATTATATGGCAAATCTTCGTACGAAAGGAAAATCTCTTCGGTGCCGTCGAAGGGTTATTATTGCTACCCTTATAATTATAAAAATTGATTTCATGCTGGAGGAAACGAGAAGCCAGCTTGGTATTGATACAAAAAATTCATAACTATAAGGCAAAACTTCATACGGAAGGAAAATCTCTTCAGTGCCGTCGAAGGGTTATTATTGCTACCCTTATTATTATAAAAATTGATTTCATGCTGAAGGAAACGAGAAGCCAGCTTGATATTGATACAGAAAATTGATAACTATATGACAAAACTTCCTACAGAAGGAAAATCTCTTCGGTGCCGTCGAAGGGTTATAATTACTACCCTTATTATTATAAAAATTGATTTCATGCTGGAGGAAACGAGAAGCCAGCTTAGTACAGAAAATTCATAACTATATGGCAAATTTTTGTACAAGAGGAAAATCTCTTCGGTGCCGTCGGAGGGTTATTATTACTACCCTTATTATTATAAAAATTGATTTCAGGCTGAAGGAAACTAGAAGCCAGCTCGGTATTGATACAGAAAATTCATAATTATATGGCAAATCTTCGTACGAAAGGAAAATCTCTTCGAAGCCGTCGAAGGGTAATTATTGCTACCCTTATTATTATAAAAATTGATTACATGCTGAAGGAAACAAGGAGCCAGCTTCATATTGATACAGAAAATTGATAACTATATGGCACAGCTTTGTACAAAAGGAAAATCTCTTCGGTGCCGTCAAAGGGTTATTATTGCTACCCTTATTATTATAAAAATTGATTTCATGCTGAAGGAAACGAGAAGCCAGCTTGATATTGATACAGGAAATTGATAACTGTATGGCAAAACTTCGTACAAAAGGAAAATCTCTTCGGTGCCGTCAAAGGGTTATTATTGCTACCCTTATTACTATAAAAATTGATTTCATGCTAAAGGAAACGAGAAGCCAGCTTGATATTGATACAGAAAATTGATAACTATATGGCAAAACTTCGTAGGAAAGGGAAATCTCTTCGGTGACGTCGAAGGGTTATGATTGCTACCCTTATTATTATAAAAATTGATTTCATGCTGAAGGAAACAAGAAGCCAGCTCAGTACAGAAAATTCATAACTATATGGCAAATTTTTGTACAAGAGGAAAATCTCTTCGCTGCCGTCGGAGGGTTATTATTACTACCCTTATTATTATAAAAATTGATTTCATGCTGAAGGAAACGAGAAGCCAGCTTGGTATTGATACAGAAAATTCATAATTATATGGCAAATCTTCGTACGAAAGGAAAATCTCTTCGGTATCGTCGAAGGGTAATTATTGCTACCCTTATTATTATAACAATTGATTTCATGCTGAAGGAAACGAAAAGCCAGCTTGATATTGATACAGAAAATTGATAACTATATGGCAAAACTTCGTACAAAAGGAAAATCTCTTCGGTGCCGTCAAAGGGTTATTATTGCTACCCTTATTATTATAAAAATTGATTTCATGCTGAAGGAAACGAGAAGCCAGCTTGATATTGATACAGGAAATTGATAACTGTATGGCAAAACCTCGTACAAAAGGAAAATCTCTTCGGTGCCGTCGAAAGGTTATTATTGCTACCCTTATTATTTTAAAAATTGATTTCATGCTAAAGGAAACGAGAAGCCAGTTTGATATTGATACAGAAAATTGATAACTATATGGCAAAACTTCGTACGAAAGGAAAATCTCTTCGGTGCCGTCGAAGGGTTATTATTGCTACCCTTATTATTATAAAAATTGATTTCATGCTGAAGGAAACGAGAAGCCAGCTTGATATTAGTACAGAAAATTCATAACTATATGGCAAAACTTCGTACAAAAAGAAAATCTCTTTGATGCCGTCGAAGGGTTATTATTGCTACCATTATTATTATAAAAATTGATTTCATGCTGGAGGAAACAAGAAGCCAGCTTGGTATTGATACAGAAAATTCATAACTATGAGGCAAAACTTCATACAGAAAGAAAATCTCTTCGGTGCCGTCGAAGGGTTATTATTGCTACCCTTATTATTATTAAAATTGATTTCATGCTGAAGGAAACGAGAAGCCAGCTTGGTATTGATACAGAAAATTCATGACTATAAGGCAAAACTTCATACGGAAAGAAAATCTCTTCGGTGCCGTCGAAGGGTTATTATTGCTACCCTTATTATTATACAAATTGATTTCATGCTGGAGGAAACGAGAAGCCAGCTTGGTATTGATACAAAAAATTCATAACTATAAGGCAAAACTTCATACGGAAGGAAAATCTCTTCGGTGCCGTCGAAGGGTTATTATTGCTACCCTTATTATTATAAAAATTGATTTCATGCTGAAGGAAACGAGAAGCCAGCTTGATATTGATACAGAAAATTGATAACTATATGGCACAACTTTGTACAAAAGGAAAAACTCTTCGATGCCGTCGAAGGGTTATTGTTGCTACCCTTATTATTATAAAAATTGATTTCATGCTGAAGGAAACGAGAAGCCAGCTTGATATTGATACAGAAAATTGATAACTATATGGCACAACTTTGTACAAAAGGAAAAACTCTTCGATGCCGTCGAAGGGTTATTGTTGCTACCCTTATTATTATAAAAATTGATTTCATGCTGAAGGAAACGAGAAGCCAGCTTGATATTGATACAGGGAATTGATAACTGTATGGCAAAACTTCATACGGAAGGAAAATCTCTTCGGTGCCGTCGAAGGGTTATTATTGCTACCCTTATTATTATAAAAACTGATTTCATGCTGAAGGAAACGAGAAGCCAGCTTGATATTGATACAGAAAATTGATAACTATATGGCAAAACTTCGTACAAAAGGAAAATCTCTTCGGTGCCGTCGAAGGGTTATTATTGCTACCCTTATTATTATAAAAATTGATTTCATGCTGGAGGAAACGAGAAGCCAGCTTGGTATTGATACAAAAAATTCATAACTATAAGGCAAAACTTCATACGGAAGGAAAATCTCTTCAGTGCCGTCGAAGGGTTATTATTGCTACCCTTATTATTATAAAAATTGATTTCCTGCTGAAGGAAACGAGAAGCCAGCTTGATATTGATACAGAAAATTGATAACTATATGGCACAACTTTGTACAAAAGGAAAAACTCTTCGATGCCGTCGAAGGGTTATTGTTGCTACCCTTATTATTATAAAAATTGATTTCATGCTGAAGGAAACAAGAAGCCAGCTTGATATTGATACAGAAAATTGATAACTATATGACAAAACTTCCTACAGAAGGAAAATCTCTTCGGTGCCGTCGAAGGGTTATAATTACTACCCTTATTATTATAAAAATTGATTTCATGCTGGAGGAAACGAGAAGCCAGCTTAGTACAGAAAATTCATAACTATATGGCAAATTTTTGTACAAGAGGAAAATCTCTTCGGTGCCGTCGGAGGGTTATTATTACTACCCTTATTATTATAAAAATTGATTTCAGGCTGAAGGAAACTAGAAGCCAGCTCGGTATTGATACAGAAAATTCATAATTATATGGCAAATCTTCGTACGAAAGGAAAATCTCTTCGGTGCCGTCGAAGGGTTATTATTGCTACCCTTATAATTATAAAAATTGATTTCATGCTGGAGGAAACGAGAAGCCAGCTTGGTATTGATACAAAAAATTCATAACTATAAGGCAAAACTTCATACGGAAGGAAAATCTCTTCAGTGCCGTCGAAGGGTTATTATTGCTACCCTTATTATTATAAAAATTGATTTCATGCTGAAGGAAACGAGAAGCCAGCTTGATATTGATACAGAAAATTGATAACTATATGACAAAACTTCCTACAGAAGGAAAATCTCTTCGGTGCCGTCGAAGGGTTATAATTACTACCCTTATTATTATAAAAATTGATTTCATGCTGGAGGAAACGAGAAGCCAGCTTAGTACAGAAAATTCATAACTATATGGCAAATTTTTGTACAAGAGGAAAATCTCTTCGGTGCCGTCGGAGGGTTATTATTACTACCCTTATTATTATAAAAATTGATTTCAGGCTGAAGGAAACTAGAAGCCAGCTCGGTATTGATACAGAAAATTCATAATTATATGGCAAATCTTCGTACGAAAGGAAAATCTCTTCGAAGCCGTCGAAGGGTAATTATTGCTACCCTTATTATTATAAAAATTGATTACATGCTGAAGGAAACGAGGAGCCAGCTTCATATTGATACAGAAAATTGATAACTATATGGCACAGCTTTGTACAAAAGGAAAATCTCTTCGGTGCCGTCAAAGGGTTATTATTGCTACCCTTATTATTATAAAAATTGATTTCATGCTGAAGGAAACGAGAAGCCAGCTTGATATTGATACAGGAAATTGATAACTGTATGGCAAAACTTCGTACAAAAGGAAAATCTCTTCGGTGCCGTCAAAGGGTTATTATTGCTACCCTTATTACTATAAAAATTGATTTCATGCTAAAGGAAACGAGAAGCCAGCTTGATATTGATACAGAAAATTGATAACTATATGGCAAAACTTCGTAGGAAAGGGAAATCTCTTCGGTGACGTCGAAGGGTTATGATTGCTACCCTTATTATTATAAAAATTGATTTCATGCTGAAGGAAACAAGAAGCCAGCTCAGTACAGAAAATTCATAACTATATGGCAAATTTTTGTACAAGAGGAAAATCTCTTCGCTGCCGTCGGAGGGTTATTATTACTACCCTTATTATTATAAAAATTGATTTCATGCTGAAGGAAACGAGAAGCCAGCTTGGTATTGATACAGAAAATTCATAATTATATGGCAAATCTTCGTACGAAAGGAAAATCTCTTCGGTATCGTCGAAGGGTAATTATTGCTACCCTTATTATTATAACAATTGATTTCATGCTGAAGGAAACGAGAAGCCAGCTTGATATTGATACAGAAAATTGATAACTATATGGCAAAACTTCGTACGAAAGGAAAATCTCTTCGGTGCCGTCGAAGGGTTATTATTGCTACCCTTATTATTATAAAAATTGATTTCATGCTGAAGGAAACGAGAAGCCAGCTTGATATTAGTTCAGAAAATTCATAACTATATGGCAAAACTTCGTACAAAAGGAAAATCTCTTTGATGCCGTCGAAGGGTTATTATTGCTACCATTATTATTATAAAAATTGATTTCATGCTGGAGGAAACAAGAAGCCAGCTTGGTATTGATACAGAAAATTCATAACTATGAGGCAAAACTTCATACAGAAAGAAAATCTCTTCGGTGCCGTCGAAGGGTTATTATTGCTACCCTTATTATTATTAAAATTGATTTCATGCTGAAGGAAACGAGAAGCCAGCTTGGTATTGATACAGAAAATTCATAACTATAAGGCAAAACTTCATACGGAAAGAAAATCTCTTCGGTGCCGTCGAAGGGTTATTATTGCTACCCTTATTATTATAAAAATTGATTTCATGCTGGAGGAAACGAGAAGCCAGCTTGGTATTGATACAAAAAATTCATAACTATAAGGCAAAACTTCATACGGAAGGAAAATCTCTTCGGTGCCGTCGAAGGGTTATTATTGCTACCCTTATTATTATAAAAATTGATTTCATGCTGAAGGAAACGAGAAGCCAGCTTGATATTGATACAGAAAATTGATAACTATATGGCACAACTTTGTACAAAAGGAAAAACTCTTCGATGCCGTCGAAGGGTTATTGTTGCTACCCTTATTATTATAAAAATTGATTTCATGCTGAAGGAAACGAGAAGCCAGCTTGATATTGATACAGAAAATTGATAACTATATGGCACAACTTTGTACAAAAGGAAAAACTCTTCGATGCCGTCGAAGGGTTATTGTTGCTACCCTTATTATTATAAAAATTGATTTCATGCTGAAGGAAACGAGAAGCCAGCTTGATATTGATACAGGAAATTGATAACTGTATGGCAAAACTTCGTAAAAAAGGAAAATCTCTTCGGTGCCGTCGAAGGGTTATTATTGCTACCCTTATTATTATAAAAACTGATTTCATGCTGAAGGAAACGAGAAGCCAGCTTGATATTGATACAGAAAATTGATAACTATATGGCAAAACTTCGTACAAAAGGAAAATCTCTTCGGTGCCGTCGAAGGGTTATTATTGCTACCCTTATTATTATAAAAATTGATTTCATGCTGGAGGAAACGAGAAGCCAGCTTGGTATTGATACAAAAAATTCATAACTATAAGGCAAAACTTCATACGGAAGGAAAATCTCTTCAGTGCCGTCGAAGGGTTATTATTGCTACCCTTATTATTATAAAAATTGATTTCATGCTGAAGGAAACGAGAAGCCAGCTTGATATTGATACAGAAAATTGATAACTATATGGCACAACTTTGTACAAAAGGAAAAACTCTTCGATGCCGTCGAAGGGTTATTGTTGCTACCCTTATTATTATAAAAATTGATTTCATGCTGAAGGAAACGAGAAGCCAGCTTGATATTGATACAGGAAATTGATAACTGTATGGCAAAACTTCGTAAAAAAGGAAAATCTCTTCGGTGCCGTCGAAGGGTTATTATTGCTACCCTTATTATTATAAAAATTGATTTCATGATGAAGGAAACGAGAAGCCAGCTTGATATTGATACAGAAAATTGATAACTATATGGCAAAACTTCGTACAAGAGGAAAATCTCTTCGGTGCCGTCGAAAGGTTATTATTGCTACCCTTATCATTATAAAAATTGATTTCATGCTGAAGGAAAGGAGAAGCCAGCTTGGTATTGATACAGAAAATTCATAATTATATGGCAAAACTTCGTACAAAAGGAAAATCTCTTCGGCGCCGTCGAAGGGTTATTATTACTACCCTTATTATTATAAAAATTGATTTCATGCTGAAGGAAACGAGAAGCCAGCTTGATATTGATACAGAAAATTAATAAATATATGGCAAAACTTCGTACGAAAGGAAAATCTCTTCGGGGCCGTCGAAGGGTTATTATTACTACACCTATTATTATAAAAATTGATTTCATGCTGAAGGAAACGAGAAGCCAGCTTGGTATTGATACAGAAAATTCATAATTATATGGCAAAACTTCGTACAAAAGGAAAATCTCTTCGGTGCCGTCGAAGGGTTATTATTACTACCCTTATTATCATAAAAATTGAATTCATGCTGAAGGAAACGAGAAGCCGGCTTGGTATTGATACACAAAATTCATAACTATATGGCAAAACTTCGTACAGAAGGAAAATCTCTTCGGTGTCGTCGAAGGGTTATTATTGCTACCCTTATTATCATAAAAATTGATTTCATTTTGAAGGAAACCAGAAGCCAGCTTGATATTGATATAGAAAATTCATAACTATATGGCAAAACTTCGTACAGAAGGAAAATCTCTTCGGTGCCGTCGAAGGGTTATTATTGCTACACTAATTATTATAAAAATTGATTTCATGCTGAAGGAAACGAGAAGCCAGATTGATATTGATACAGAATATTGATAACTATATGGCAAAACTTTGTACAAAAGGAAAATCTCTTCGGTGCCGTCAAAGGGTTATTATTGCTACCCTTTTTATTATAAAAATTGATTTCATGCTGAAGGAAACGAGAAGCCAGCTTGATATTGATACAGAAAATTGATAACTATATGGCAAAACTTCGTAAGAAAGGAAAATCTCTTCGGTGCTGTCGAAGGGTTATTATTGCTACCCTTATTATTATAAAAATTGATTTCATTTTGAAGGAAACCAGAAGCCAGGTTGATATTGATGCAGAAAATTCATAACTGTATGGCAAAACTTCGTACAGAAGGAAAATTTCTTCGGTGTAGTCAAAGGGTTATTATTACTACCCTTATTATCATAAAAATTGAATTCATGCTGAAGGAAACGAGAAGCCAGCTTGGTATTGATACACAAAATTCATAACTATATGGCAAAACTTCCTACAGAAGGAAAATCTCTTCGATACCGTCGAAGGGTTATTATTACTACCCTTATTATTATAAAAATTGATTTCATGCTGGAGGAAACGTGAAGCCAGCTTAGTACAGAAAATTCATAACTATATGGCAAAACTTCGTACAAGAGGAAGATCTCTTCGATGCCTTCGAAGGGTTATTATTACTACCCTTATTATTATAAAAATTGATTTCATGCTGAAGGGAAGGAGAAGCCAGCTTGGTATTGATACAAAAAATTCATAAATATATGGCAAAACTTCGTACAAAAGGAAAATCTCTTCGGCGCCGTCGAAGGGTTATTATTACTACCCTTATTATTATAAAAATTGATTTCATGCTGAAGGAAACGAGAAACCAGCTTGGTATTGATACAGAAAATTCATAACTATATGGCAAAACTTCCTACAGAAGGAAAATCTCTTCGGTGCCGTCGAAGGGTTATTATAACTACCCTTATTATTATAAAAATTGATTTCATGCTGAAGAAAACGAGAAGCCAGCTTAGTACAGAAAATTCATAACTATATGGCAAAACTTCGTACAAGAGGAAAATCTCTTCGGTGCCGTCGAAGGGTTATTATACTACACCTATTATTATAAAAATTGATTTCATGCTGAAGGAAACGAGAAGCCAGCTTGGTATTGATACAGAAAATTCATAATTATATGGCAAAACTTCGTACAAAAGGAAAATCTCTCCGGTGCCGTCGAAGGGTTATTATTACTACCCTTATTATTATAACAATTGATTTCATGCTGAAGGAAACGAGAAGCCAGCTTGGTATTGGTACACAGAATTGATAACTATATGGCAAAACTTCGTACAAAAGGAAAATTTCTTCGGTGCCTTCGAAGGGTTATTATTGCTACCCTTATTATCATAAAAATTGATTTCATTTTGGAGGAAACCAGAAGCCAGCTTGATATTGATACAGAAAATTCATATCTATATGGCAATACTTCGTACAAAAGGAAAATTTCTTCGGTGCCGTCAAAGGGTTATTATTGCTACCCTAATTATTATAAAAATTGATTTCATGCTGAAGGAAACGAGAAGCCAGATTGATATTGATACAGAATATTGATAACTATATGGCAAAACTTTGTACAAAAGGAAAATCTCTTCGGTGCCGTCGAAGGGTTATTATTGCTACCCTTATTATTATAAAAATTGATTTCATGCTGAAGGAAACGAGAAGCCAGCTTGATATTGATACAGAAAATTGATAACTATATGGCAAAACTTCGTACGAAAGGAAAATCTCTTCGGTGCTGTCGAAGGGTTATTATTGCTACCCTTACTATTATAAAAATTGATTTCATGCTGAAGGAAACGAGAAGCCAGCTTGGTATTGATACAGAAAATTGATAACTATATGGCAAAACTTCGTACAGAAGGAAAATTTCTTCGTTGCCGTCAAAGGGTTATTATTGCTACCCTCACTATTATAAAAATTGATTTCATGCTAAAGGAATCGATAAGCCAGCTTGATATTGATACAGAAAATTGATAACTATATCGCAAAACTTCGTACAAAAGGAAAATCTCTTCGGTGCCGTCGCAGGGTTATTATTACTACCCTTATTATTATAAAAATGGATTTCATGCTGAAGGAAACGAGAAGTCAGCTTGATATTGATACAGAAAATTGATAACTATATGGCAAAACTTCGTAAAAGAGGAAAATCTCTTCGGTGCCGTCGAAGGGTTATTATTGCTACCCTTATCATTATAAAAATTGATGTCATGCTGAAGGGAACGAGAAGGCATCTTGATATTGATACAGAAAATTGATAACTATATGGCAAAACTTCGTACAAAAGGAAAATCTCTTCGGTGCCGTCGAAGGGTTATTATTGCTACCCTTATTATTATAAAAATTGATTTCATGCTGAAGGAAACGAGAAGCCAGCTTGATATTGATACAGAAAATTCATAAATATATGGCAAATCTTCATACAGAAGGAAAATCTCTTCGGTGCCGTCGAAGGGTTATTATTACTACCCTTATTTTTATAAAAATTGATTTCATGCTGAAGGAAACGAGAAGCCAGCTTAGTACAGAAAATTCATAACTATATGGCAAATTTTCGTACAAGAGGGAAATCTCTTCGGTGCCGTCGAAGGGTTATTATTACTACCCTTATTATTATAAAAATTGATTTCATGCTGAAGGAAACGAGAAGCCAGCTTGGTATTGATACAGAAAATTGATAACTATATGGCAAAACTTCGTACGAAATGAAAATCTCTTCGGTGCCGTCGAAGGGTTATTATTGCTACCCTTATTATTATAAAAATTGATTTCATGCTGAAGGAAACGAGAAGCCAGATTGGTATTAGTACAGAGAATTAATAACTATATGGAAAAACTTCGTAGAGAAGGGAAATTTTTTCGGTGCCGTCGAAGGGTTATTATTGCTACACTCATTATTATAAACATTGATTTCATGCTGAAGGAAACGAGAAGCCAGCTTGGTATTGATACAGAAAATTGATAACTATATGGCAAAACTTCGTACGAAATGAAAATCTCTTCAGTGCCGTCGAAGGGTTATTATTGCTACCCTTATTATTATAAAAATTGATTTCATGCTGAAGGAAACGAGAAGCCAGATTGGTATTAGTACAGAAAATTCATAACTATATGGCAAAACTTCGTACAAAAGGAAAATCTCTTCGGTGCCGTCGAAGGGTTATTATAACTACCCCTATTATTATAAAAATTGATTTCATGCTGAAGGAAATGAGAAGCCAGCTTAGTACAGAAAATTCATAACTATATGGCAAAACTTCGTACAAAAGGAAAATCTCTTCGGTGCCGTCGAAGGGTTATTATAACTACCCCTATTATTATAAAAATTGATTTCATGCTGAAGGAAATGAGAAGCCAGCTTAGTACAGAAAATTCATAACTATATGGCAAAACTTCGTACAAAAGGAAAATTTCTTCGGTGCCGTCAAAGGGTTATTATTGCTACCCTAATTATTATAAAAATTGATTTCATGCTGAAGGAAACGAGAAGCCAGATTGATATTGATACAGAATATTGATAACTATATGGCAAAACTTTGTACAAAAGGAAAATCTCTTCGGTGCCGTCGAAGGGTTATTATTGCTACCCTTATTATTATAAAAATTGATTTCATGCTGAAGGAAACGAGAAGCCAGCTTGGTATTGATACAGAAAATTCATAATTATATGGCAAAACTTCGTACAAAAGGAAAATCTCTTCGGTGCCGTCGAAGGGTTATTATTACTACCCTTATTATTATAACAATTGATTTCATGCTGAAGGAAACGAGAAGCCAGCTTGGTATTGGTACACAAAATTGATAACTATATGGCAAAACTTCGTACAAAAGGAAAATCTCTTCGGTGCCGTCGAAGAGTTATTATTACTACCCTTATTATTATAGCAATTGATTTCATGCTGAAGGAAACGAGAATCCAGCTTGGTATTGATACACAAAATTGATATCTATATGGCAAAACTTAGTACAGAAGGAAAATCTCTTCGATGCCGTCGAAGGGTTATTATTGCTACGCTTATTATCATAAAAATTGATTTCATTTTGAAGGAAACCAGAAGCCAGCTTGATATTGATACAGAAAATTCATATCTATATGGCAAAACTTCGTACGAAAGGAAAATTTCTTCGGTGCCGTCGAAGGGTTATTATTACTACCCTTATTATTATAACAATTGATTTCATGCTGGAGGAAACGAGAAGCCAGCTTGGTATTGATACACAAACTTTATAACTATATGGCAAAACTTCGTACAAAAGGAAAATCTCTTCGGTGCCTTCGAAGGGTTATTATTGCTACCCTTATTATTATAAAAATTGATTTCATTTCGAAGGAAACCAGAAGCCAGCTTGATATTGATACAGAATATTGATAACTATATGGCAAAACTTTGTACGAAATGAAAATCTCTTCGGTGCCGTCGAAGGGTTATTATTGCTACCCTTACTATTATAAAAATTGATGTCATGCTGAAGGAAACGAGAAGGCATCTTGATATTGATACAGAAAATTGATAACTATATGGCAAAACTTCGTACAAAAGGAAAATCTCTTCGGTGCCGTCGAAGGGTTATTATTGCTACCCTTATTTTTATAAAAATTGATTTCATGCTGAAGGAAACGAGAAGCCAGCTTAGTACAGAAAATTCATAACTATATGGCAAATTTTCGTACAAGAGGAAAATCTCTTCGGTGCCGTCGAAGGGTTATTATTACTACCCTTATTATTATAAAAATTGATTTCATGCTGAAGGAAACGAGAAGCCAGCTTGGTATTGATACAGAAAATTGATAACTATATGGCAAAACTTCGTACGAAATGAAAATCTCTTCGGTGCCGTCGAAGGGTTATTATTGCTACCCTTATTATTATAAAAATTGATTTCATGCTGAAGGAAACGAGAAGCCAGATTGGTATTAGTACAGAGAATTAATAACTATATGGAAAAACTTCGTACAGAAGGGAAATTTTTTCGGTGCCGTCGAAGGGTTATTATTGCTACACTCATTATTATAAACATTGATTTCATGCTGAAGGAAACGAGAAGCCAGCTTGGTATTGATACAGAAAATTGATAACTATATGGCAAAACTTCGTACGAAATGAAAATCTCTTCGGTACCGTCGAAGGGTTATTATTGCTACCCTTATTATTATAAAAATTGATTTCATGCTGAAGGAAACGAGAAGCCAGATTGGTATTAGTACAGAAAATTCATAACTATATGGCAAAACTTCGTACAAAAGGAAAATCTCTTCGGTGCCGTCGAAGGGTTATTATAACTACCCCTATTATTATAAAAATTGATTTCATGCTGAAGGAAATGAGAAGCCAGCTTAGTACAGAAAATTCATAACTATATGGCAAAACTTCGTACAAGAGGAAAATCTCTTCGGTGCCGTCGAAGGGTTATTATTACTACCCTTATTATTATAAAAATTGATTTCATGCTGAAGGAAACGAGAAGCCAGCTTGGTATTGATACAGAAAATTCATAATTATATGGCAAAACTTCGTACAAAAGGAAAATCTCTTCGGTGCCGTCGAAGGGTTATTATTACTACCCTTATTATTATAACAATTGATTTCATGCTGAAGGAAACGAGAAGCCAGCTTGGTATTGGTACACAAAATTGATAACTATATGGCAAAACTTCGTACAGAAGGAAAATCTCTTCGGTGCCGTCGAAGAGTTATTATTACTACCCTTATTATTATAGCAATTGATTTCATGCTGAAGGAAACGAGAATCCAGCTTGGTATTGATACACAAAATTGATATCTATATGGCAAAACTTAGTACAGAAGGAAAATCTCTTCGATGCCGTCGAAGGGTTATTATTGCTACGCTTATTATCATAAAAATTGATTTCATTTTGAAGGAAACCAGAAGCCAGCTTGATATTGATACAGAAAATTCATATCTATATGGCAAAACTTCGTACGAAAGGAAAATTTCTTCGGTGCCGTCGAAGGGTTATTATTACTACCCTTATTATTATAACAATTGATTTCATGCTGAAGGAAACGAGAAGCCAGCTTGGTATTGATACACAAACTTTATAACTATGTGGCAAAACTTCGTACAAAAGGAAAATCTCTTCGGTGCCTTCGAAGGGTTATTATTGCTACCCTTATTATTATAAAAATTGATTTCATTTCGAAGGAAACCAGAAGCCAGCTTGATATTGATACAGAATATTGATAACTATATGGCAAAACTTTGTACGGAATGAAAATCTCTTCGGTGCCGTCGAAGGGTTGTTATTGCTACCCTTATTATTATAAAAATTGATTTCATGCTGAAGGGAACGAGAAGCCAGCTTGATATTGATACAGAAAATTGATAACTATATGGCAAAACTTCGTACGAAAGGAAAATCTCTTCGGTGCTGTCGAAGGGTTATTATTGCTACCCTTACTATTATAAAAATTGATTTCATGCTGAAGGAAACGAGAAGCCAGCTTGGTATTGATACAGAAAATTGATAACTATATGGCAAAACTTCGTACAGAAGGAAAATTTCTTCGTTGCCGTCAAAGGGTTATTATTGCTACCCTTATTATTATAAAAATTGATTTCATGCTAAAGGAATCGATAAGCCAGCTTGATATTGATACAGAAAATTGATAACTATATCGCAAAACTTCGTACAAAAGGAAAATCTCTTCGGTGCCGTCGCAGGGTTATTATTACTACCCTTATTATTATAAAAATGGATTTCATGCTGAAGGAAACGAGAAGTCAGCTTGATATTGATACAGAAAATTGATAACTATATGGCAAAACTTCGTAAAAGAGGAAAATCTCTTCCGTGCCGTCGAAGGGTTATTATTGCTACCCTTATCATTATAACTATATGGCAAAACTTCGTACAAAAGGAAAATCTCTTCGGTGCCGTCGAAGGGTTATTATTGCTACCCTTATTATTATAAAAATTGATTTCATGCTGAAGGAAACGAGAAGCCAGCTTGATATTGATACAGAAAATTCATAAATATATGGCAAATCTTCATACAGAAGGAAAATCTCTTCGGTGCCGTCGAAGGGTTATTATTACTACCCTTATTTTTATAAAAATTGATTTCATGCTGAAGGAAACGAGAAGCCAGCTTAGTACAGAAAATTCATAACTATATGGCAAAACTTCGTACAAAAGGAAAATCTCTTCGATGCCGTCGAAGGGTTATTATAACTACCCCTATTATTATAAAAATTGATTTCATGCTGAAGGAAATGAGAAGCCAGCTTAGTACAGAAAATTCATAACTATATGGCAAAACTTCGTACAAGAGGAAAATCTCTTCGGTGCCGTCGAAGGGTTATTATTACTACCCTTATTATTATAAAAATTGATTTCATGCTGAAGGAAACGAGAAGCCAGCTTGGTATTGATACAGAAAATTCATAATTATATGGCAAAACTTCGTACAAAAGGAAAATCTCTTCGGTGCCGTCGAAGGGTTATTATTACTACCCTTATTATTATAACAATTGATTTCATGCTGAAGGAAACGAGAAGCCAGCTTGGTATTGGTACACAAAATTGATAACTATATGGCAAAACTTCGTACAAAAGGAAAATCTCTTCGGTGCCGTCGAAGGGTTATTATTACTACCCTTATTATTATAGCAATTGATTTCATGCTGAAGGAAACGAGAATCCAGCTTGGTATTGATACACAAAATTGATATCTATATGGCAAAACTTAGTACAGGAGGAAAATCTCTTCGATGCCGTCGAAGGGTTATTATTGCTACCCTTATTATCATAAAAATTGATTTCATTTTGAAGGAAACCAGAAGCCAGCTTGATATTGATACAGAAAATTCATATCTATATGGCAAAACTTCGTACGAAAGGAAAATTTCTTCGGTGCCGTCGAAGGGTTATTATTACTACCCTTATTATTATAACAATTGATTTCATGCTGAAGGAAACGAGAAGCCAGCTTGGTATTGATACACAAACTTTATAACTATATGGCAAAACTTCGTACAAAAGGAAAATCTCTTCGGTGCCTTCAAAGGGTTATTATTGCTACCCTTATTATTATAAAAATTGATTTCATGCTAAAGGAAACCAGAAGCCAGCTTGATATTGATACAGAATATTGATAACTATATGGCAAAACTTTGTACGAAATGAAAATCTCTTCGGTGCCGTCGAAGGGTTATTATTGCTACCCTTATTATTATAAAAATTGATTTCATGCTGAAGGAAACGAGAAGCCAGATTGGTATTAGTACAGAGAATTAATAACTATATCAAAAAACTTCGTACAGAAGGGACATTTTTTCGGTGCCGTCGAAGAGTTATTATTGCTACACTCATTATTATAAACATTGATTTCATGCTGAAGGAAACGAGAAGCCAGATTGGTATTAGTACAGAAAATTCATAACTATATGGCAAAACTTCGTACAAAAGGAAAATCTCTTCGGTGCCGTCGAAGGGTTATTATTACTACCCTTATTATTATAACAATTGATTTCATGCTGAAGGAAACGAGAAGCCAGCTTGGTATTGGTACACAAAATTGATAACTATATGGCAAAACTTCGTACAAAAGGAAAATCTCTTCGGTGCCGTCGAAGGGTTATTATTACTACCCTTATTATTATAGCAATTGATTTCATGCTGAAGGAAACGAGAATCCAGCTTGGTATTGATACACAAAATTGATATCTATATGGCAAAACTTAGTACAGAAGGAAAATCTCTTCGGTGCCGTCGAAGGGTTATTATTGCTACCCTTATTATCATAAAAATTGATTTCATTTTGAAGGAAACCAAAAGCCAGCTTGATATTGATACAGAAAATTCATATCTATATGGCAAAACTTCGTACGAAAGGAAAATTTCTTCGGTGCCGTCGAAGGGTTATTATTACTACCCTTATTATTATAACAATTGATTTCATGCTGAAGGAAACGAGAAGCCAGCTTGGTATTGATACACAAACTTTATAACTATATGGCAAAACTTCGTACAAAAGGAAAATCTCTTCGGTGCCTTCGAAGGGTTATTATTGCTACCCTTATTATTATAAAAATTGATTTCATTTTGAAGGAAACCAGAAGCCAGCTTGATATTGATACAGAAAATTCATAACTATATGGCAAAACTTCGTACAAAAGGAAAATCTCTTCGGTACCGTCGAATGGTTATTATTACTACCCTTATTATTATAACAATTGATTTCATGCTGAAGGAAACGAGAAGCCAGCTTGGTATTGATACACAAAATTGATAACTAGATGGCAAAACTTCGTACAAAAGAAAAATTTCTTCGGTACCGTCGAAGGGTTATTATTGCTACCCTCATTATTATAAAAATTGATTTCATTTTGAAAGAAACCAGAAGCCAGCTTGATATTGATACAGAAAATGCATAACTATATGGCAAAACTTCGTAAAAAAGGAAAATTTCTTCGGTGCCGTCAAAGGGTTATTATTACTACCCATATTATTATAAAAATTGATTTCATGCTGAAGGAAACGAGAAGCCAGCTTGGTATTGATACACAAAATTCATAACTAGATGGCAAAACTTCGTACAAAAGGAAAATCTCTCCGGTGCCGTCGAAGGGTTATTATTGCTACCCTTATTATTATAAAAATTGATTTCATTTTGAAGGAAACCAGAAGCCAGCTTGATATTGATACAGAAAATTCATAACTATATGGCAAAACTTTGTACGAAAGGAAAATTTCTTCGGTGCCGTCAAAGGGTTATTATTACTACCCTTATTATTATAAAAATTGATTTCATACTGAAGGGAACGAGAAGCCAGCTTGGTATTGATACACAAAATTCATAACTATTGGCAAAACTTCGTACAAAAGGAAAATTTCTTCGGTGCCGTCAAAGGGTTATTATTGCTACCCTAATTATTATAAAAATTGATTTCATGCTAAAGGAAACGAAAAGCCAGCTTGGTATTGATACACAAAATTGATAACTATATGGCAAAACTTCGTACAAAAGGAAAATTTCTTGGGTGCCGTCAAAGGGTTATTATTACTACCCTTATTATTATAAAAATTGATTTCATGCTGAAGGAAACGAGAAGCCAGCTTGGTATTGATACACAAAATTTATAACTATATGGCAAAACTTCGTACAAAAGGAAAATCTCTTCGGTGCCTTCGAAGGGTTATTATTGCTACCCTTATTATTATAAAAATTGATTTCATTTTGAAGGAAACCAGAAGTCAGCTTGATATTGATACAGAAAATTCATAACTATATGGCAAAACTTCGTACAAAAGGAAAATCTCTTCGGTGCCGTCGAAGGGTTATTATTACTACCCTTATTATTATAACAATTGATTTCATGCTGGAGGAAACGAGAAGCCAGCTTGGTATTGATACACAAAATTGATAACTAGATGGCAAAACTTCGTACAAAAGGAAAATTTCTTCGGTGCCGTCAAAGGGTTATTATTGCTACCCTAATTATTATAAAAATTGATTTCATGCTGAAGGAAACGAGAAGCCAGATTGATATTGATACAGAATATTGATTACTATATGGCAAAACTTTGTACAAAAGGAAAATCTCTTCGGTGCCGTCGAAGGGTTATTATTGCTACCCTTAATATTATAAAAATTGATTTCATGCTGAAGGAAACGAGAAGCCAGCTTGATATTGATACAGAAAATTGATAACTATATGGCAAAACTTCGTACGAAAGGAAAATCTCTTCGGTGCTGTCGAAGGGTTATTATTGCTACCCTTACTATTATAAAAATTGATTTCATGCTGAAGGAAACGAGAAGCCAGCTTGGTATTGATACAGAAAATTGATAACTATATGGAAAAACTTCGTACAGAAGGAAAATTTCTTCGTTGCCGACAAAGGGTTATTATTGCTACCCTTATTATTATAAAAATTGATTTCATGCTAAAGGAATCGATAAGCCAGCTTGATATTGATACAGAAAATTGATAACTATATCGCAAAACTTCGTACAAAAGGAAAATCTCTTCGGTGCCGTCGCAGGGTTATCATTACTACCCTTATTATTATAAAAATGGATTTCATGCTGAAGGAAACGAGAAGTCAGCTTGATATTGATACAGAAAATTGATAACTATATGGCAAAACTTCGTAAAAGAGGAAAATCTCTTCGGTGCCGTCGAAGGGTTATTATTGCTACCCTTATCATTATAAAAATTGATGTCATGCTGAAGGAAACGAGAAGGCATCTTGATATTGATACAGAAAATTGATAACTATATGGCAAAACTTCGTACAAAAGGAAAATCTCTTCGGTGCCGTCGAAGGGTTATTATTACTACCCTTATTATTATAAAAATTGATTTCATGCTGAAGGAAACGAGAAGCCAGCTTGATATTGATACAGAAAATTCATAAATATATGGCAAATCTTCATACAGAAAGAAAATCTCTTCGGTGCCGTCGAAGGGTTATTATTACTACCCTTATTTTTATAAAAATTGATTTCATGCTGAAGGAAACGAGAAGCCAGCTTAGTACAGAAAATTCATAACTATATGGCAAATTTTCGTACAAGAGGAAAATCTCTTCGGTGCCGTCGAAGGGTGATTATTACTACCCTTATTATTATAAAAATTGATTTCATGCTGAAGGAAACGAGAAGCCAGCTTGGTATTGATACAGAAAATTGATAACTATATGGCAAAACTTTGTACGAAATGAAAATCTCTTCGGTGCCGTCGAAGGGTTATTATTTCTACCCTTATTATTATAAAAATTGATTTCATGCTGAAGGAAACGAGAAGCCAGATTGGTATTAGTACAGAGAATTAATAACTATATGGAAAAACTTCGTAATGAAGGGAAATTTTTTCGGTGCCGTCGAAGGGTTATTATTGCTACACTCATTATTATAAACATTGATTTCATGCTGAAGGAAACGAGAAGCCAGCTTGGAATTGATACAGAGAATTGATAACTATATGGCAAAACTTCGTACGAAAGGAAAATCTCTTCGGTGCCGTCGAAGGGTTATTATTGCTACCCTTATTATTATAAAAATTGATTTCATGCTGAAGGAAACGAGAAGCCAGATTGGTATTAGTACAGAAAATTCATAACTATATGGCAAAACTTCGTACAAAAGGAAAATCTCTTCGGTGCCGTCGAAGGGTTATTATAACTACCCCTATTATTATAAAAATTGATTTCATGCTGAAGGAAATGAGAAGCCAGCTTAGTACAGAAAATTCATAACTATATGGCAAAACTTCGTACAAGAGGAAAATCTCTTCGGTGCCGTCGAAGGGTTATTATTACTACCCTTATTATTATAAAAATTGATTTCATGCTGAAGGAAACGAGAAGCCAGCTTGGTATTGATACAGAAAATTCATTATTATATGGCAAAACTTCGTACAAAAGGAAAATCTCTTCGGTGCCGTCGAAGGGTTATTATTACTACCCTTATTATTATAGCAATTGATTTCATGCTGAAGGAAACGAGAATCCAGCTTGGTATTGATACACAAAATTGATATCTATATGGCAAAACTTAGTACAGAAGGAAAATCTCTTCGGTTCCGTCGAAGGGTTATTATTGCTACCCTTATTATCATAAAAATTGATTTCATTTTGAAGGAAACCAGAAGCCAGCTTGATATTGATACAGAAAATTCATATCTATATGGCAAAACTTCGTACGAAAGGAAAATTTCTTCGGTGCCGTCGAAGGGTTATTATTACTACCCTTATTATTATAACAATTGATTTCATGCTGAAGGAAACGAGAAGCCAGCTTGGTATTGATACACAAACTTTATAACTATATGGCAAAACTTCGTACAAAAGGAAAATCTCTTCGGTGCCTTCGAAGGGTTATTAGTGCTACCCTTATTATTATAAAAATTGATTTCATTTTGAAGGAAACCAGAAGCCAGCTTGATATTGATACAGAAAATTCATAACTATATGGCAAAACTTCGTACAAAAGGAAAATCTCTTCGGTACCGTCGAATGGTTATTATTACTACCCTTATTATTATAACAATTGATTTCATGCTTAAGGAAACGAGAAGCCAGCTTGGTATTGATACACAAAATTGATAACTAGATGGCAAAACTTCGTACAAAAGAAAAATTTCTTCGGTACCGTCGAAGGGTTATTATTGCTACCCTCATTATTATAAAAATTGATTTCATTTTGAAAGAAACCAGAAGCCAGCTTGATATTGATACAGAAAATTCATAACTATATGGCAAAACTTCGTAAAAAAGGAAAATTTCTTCGGTGCCGTCAAAGGGTTATTATTACTACCCTTATTATTATAAAAATTGATTTCATGCTGAAGGAAACGAGAAGCCAGCTTGGTATTGATACACAAAATTCATAACTAGATGGCAAAACTTCGTACAAAAGGAAAATCTCTCCGGTGCCGTCGAAGGGTTATTATTGCTACCCTTATTATTATAAAAATTGATTTCATTTTGGAGGAAACCAGAAGCCAGCTTGATATTGATACAGAAAATTCATAACTATATGGCAAAACTTTGTACGAAAGGAAAATTTCTTCGGTGCCGTCAAAGGGTTATTATTACTACCCTTATTATTATAAAAATTGATTTCATGCTGAAGGGAACGAGAAGCCAGCTTGGTATTGATACACAAAATTCATAACTATTGGCAAAACTTCGTACAAAAGGAAAATTTCTTCGGTGCCGTCAAAGGGTTATTATTGCTACCCTAATTATTATAAAAATTGATTTCATGCTAAAGGAAACGAAAAGCCAGCTTGGTATTGATACACAAAATTGATAACTATATGGCAAAACTTCGTACAAAAGGAAAATTTCTTGGGTGTCGTCAAAGGGTTATTATTACTTTCCTTATTATTATAAAAATTGGTTTCATGCTGAAGGAAACGAGAAGCCAGCTTGGTATTGATACACAAAATTTATAACTATATGGCAAAACTTCGTACAAAAGGAAAATCTCTTCGGTGCCTTCGAAGGGTTATTATTGCTACCCTTATTATTATAAAAATTGATTTCATTTTGAAGGAAACCAGAAGTCAGCTTGATATTGATACAGAAAATTCATAACTATATGGCAAAACTTCGTACAAAAGGAAAATCTCTTCGGTGCCGTCGAAGGGTTATTATTACTACCCTTATTATTATAACAATTGATTTCATGCTGGAGGAAACGAGAAGCCAGCTTGGTATTGATACACATAATTGATAACTAGATGGCAAAACTTCGTACAAAAGAAAAATTTCTTCGGTACCGTCGAAGGGTTATTATTGCTACCCTTATTATTATAAAAATTGATTTCATTTTGAAGGAAACCAGAAGCCAGCTTGATATTGATACAGAAAATTCATAACTATATGGCAATACTTCGTAAAAAAGGAAAATTTCTTCGGTGCCGTCAAAGGGTTATTATTACTACCCTTATTATTATAAAAATTGATTTCATGCTGAAGGAAACGAGAAGCCAGCTTGGTATTGATACATAAAATTCATAACTATATGGCAAAACTTTGTACAAAAGGAAAATCTTTTCGGTGCCGTCGAAGGGTTATTATTGCTACCCTTATTATTATAAGAGTTGATTTCATTTTGAAGGCAACCAGAAGCCAGCTTGATATTGATACAGAAAAGTCATAAAAATATGGCAAAACTTCGTACGGAAGGAAAATTTCTTCGGTGCCGTCAAAGGGTTATTATTACTACCCTTATTATTATAAAAATTGATTTCATGCTGAATGAAACGAGAAGCCAGCTTGGTATTGATACATAAAATTCATAACTATATGGCAAAACTTCGTACAAAAGGAAAATTTCTTCGGTGCCGTCAAAGGGTTATTATTGCTACCCTAATTATTATAAAAATTGGTTTCATGCTAAAGGAAACGAGAAGCCAGCTTGGTATTGATACAGAAAATTCATAACTATATTGCAAAACTTCCTACAGAAGGAAAATCTTTTCGGTGCCGTCAAAGGGTTATTATTACTACCCTTATTATTACAAAAATTGATTTCATGCTGAAGGAAACGAGAAGGATCTTCTGTACGAAGTTTTTCCATATAGTTAATAATTTTCTGTACTAATACCAATCTGGTTTCTCGTTTTCTTCAGCATGAAATCAATTTTTATAATAATAAGGGTAGCAATAATAAACCTTCGACGGCACCGAAGAGATTTTCATTTCGTACGAAGTTTTGCCATATAGTTATCAATTTTCTGTATCAATACCAAGCTGGCTTCTCGTTTCCTTCAGTATGAAATCAATTTTTATAATAATAAGGGTAGCAATAATAACCCTTCGACGGCACCGATGCGATTTTCCTTTTGTACGAAGTTTTGCCATATAGTCATGAATTTTCTCTACTAATACCAATCTGGCTTCTCGTTTCCTTCAGCATGAAATCAATTTTTATAATAATAAGGGTAGCAATAATAACCCTTCGACGGCACCGAAGAGATTTTCCTTTTGTACGAAGTTTTGCCATATAGTTATGAATTTTCTGTACTAATGCCGATCTGGCTTCTTGTTTCCTTCAGCATGAAATCAATTTCTATAATAATAAGGGTAGCAATAATAACACTTCGACGGCATCGAAGAAATTTTCCTTTTGTACGAAGTTTTGCCATATAGTTATGAATTTTCTGTACTAATACCAATCTGGCTCCTCGTTTCCTTCAGCATGAAATCAATTTTTATAATATTAAGGGTAGCAATAATAACCCTTCGACGGCATCGAAGAGATTTTCCTTTTGTAAGAGGTTTTGCCATATAGTTATGAATTTTCTGTACTAATATCAATCTGGCTCCTCGTTTCCTTCAGCATGAAATCATTTTTTATAATAATAAGGGTAGCAATAATAACCCTTCGACGGCACCGAAGAAATTTTCCTTCTGTACGGAGTTTTTCCATATAGTTATTAATTTTCTGTACTAATACCAATCTGGCTTCTCGTTTCCTTCAGCATGAAATCAATTTTTATAATAATAAGGGTAGCAATAATAACCCTTCGACGGCAACGAAGAGATTTTCATTTCGTACGAAGTTTTGCCATATAGTTATCAATTTTCTGTGTCAATACCGAGCTGGCTTCTCGTTTCCTTCAGTATGAAATCAATTTTTACAATAATAAGGGTAGCAATAATAAACCCTTCGACGGCACCGAAGAGATTTTCCTTTTGTACGAACTTTTGCCATATAGTTATGAATTTTCTGTACTAATACCAATCTGGCTCCTCGTTTCCTTCAGAATGGAATCAATTTTTATAATAATAAGGGTAACAATAATAACCCTTCGACGGCACCGAAGAAATTTTCCTTCTGTACGAAGTTTTTCCATATAGTTATTAATTTTCTGTACTAATACCAATCTGGCTGCTCGTTTCCTTCAGCATGAAATCAATTTTTATGATAATAAGGGTAGCAATAATAACCCTTCGACGGCACCGAAGAAATTTTCCTTTTGTACGAAGTTTTGCCATATAGTTATCAATTTTCTATATCAATACCAAGCTGGCTCCTCGTTTCCTTCAGCATGAAATCAATTTTTATAATAATGAGGGTAGCAATAATAACCCTTCGACGTCACCGAAGAGATTTTCCTTTTGTACGAAGTTTTGCCATATAGTTATGAATTTTCTGTACTAATACCAATCTGGCTCCTCGTTTCCTTCAGCATTAAATCAATTTTTATAATAATAAGGGTAGCAATAATAACTCTTCGACGGCACCGAAGAAATTTTCCTTCTGTACGAAGTTTTTCCATATAGTTATTAATTTTCTGTACTAATACCAATCTGGCTTCTCGTTTCCTTCAGCATGAAATCAATTTTTATAATAATAAGGGTAGCAATAATAACCCTTCGACGGCACCGAAGAAATTTTCCTTTTGTACGAAGTTTTGCCATATAGTTATCAATTTTCTATATCAATACCAAGCTGGCTTATCGTTTCCTTCAGCATGAAATCAATTTCTATAATAATAAGGGTAGCAATAATAACCCTTCGACGGCACCGAAGACATTTTCCTTTTGTACGAAGTTTTGCCATATAGTTATCAATTTTCTGTACTAATACCAATCTGGCTTCTCGTTTCCTTCAGCATGAAATCAATTTTTATAATAATAAGGGTAGCAATAATAACCCTTCGACGGCACCGAAGAAATCTTCCTTTTGTACGAAGTTTTGCCATATAGTTATCAACTTCCTATATCAATACCAAGCTGGCTTCTCGTTTCCTTCAGCATGAAATCAATTTTTATAATAATAAGGGTAGCAATAATAACCCTTCGACGGCACCGAAAAGATTTTCCTTTTGTACGAAGTTTTGCCATATAGTTATGAATTTTCTGTACTAATACCAATCTGGCTTCTCGTTTCCTTCAGCATGAAATCAATTTTTATAATATTAAGGGTAGCAATAATAACCCTTCGACGGCAAAGAAGAGATTTTCCTTCTGTACGAAGTTTTGCCATATGGTTATCAATTTTCTGTATCAATATCAAGCTGGCTTCTCGTTTCCTTTAGCATGAAATCAATTTTTATAATAATAAGGGTAGCAATAATAACCCTTCGACGGCATCGAAGAGATTTTCCTTTTGTACGAAGTTTTGCCATATAGTTATCAATTTTCTATATCAATACCAAGCTGGCTTCTCGTTTCCTTCAGCATGAAATCAATTTTTATAATAATAAGGGTAGCAATAATAACCCTTCGACGGCACCGAAGAGATTTTCCTTTTGTACAAAGTTCTGCCATATAGTTATGATTTTTCTGTACTAATACCAATCTGGCTTCTCGTTTGTTCCAGAATGAAATCAATTTTTATAATAATAAGGGTAGCAATAATAACCCTTCGACGGCACCGAAGAGATTTTCCTTTTGTACGAAGTTTTGCCATATAGTTATGAATTTTCTGTACTAATACCAATCTGGCTTCTTATTTCCTTCAGCCTGAAATCAATTTTTATAATAATAAGGGTAGCAATAATAACCATTCGACGGCACCGAAGAAATTTTCCTTCTGTACGAAGTTTTTCCATATAGTTATTAATTTTCTGTACTAATACCAATCTGGCTTCTCGTTTCCTTCAGCATGAAATCAATTTTTATGATAATAAGGGTAGCAATAATAACCCTTCGACGGCACCGAAGAAATTTTCCTTCTGTACGAAGTTTTGCCATATAGTTATCAATTTTCTATATCAATACCAAGCTGGCTTCTCGTTTCCTTCAGCATGAAATCAATTTTTATAATAATGAGGGTAGCAATAATAACCCTTCGACGGCACCGAAGAGATTTTCCTTTTGTACGAAATTTGGCATATAGTTATGAATTTTCTGTACTAATACCAATCTGGCTCCTCGTTTCTTTCAGCATTAAATCAATTTTTATAATAATAAGGGTAGCAATAATAACTCTTCGACGGCACCGAAGAAATTTTCCATTTGTACGAAGTTTTGCCATATAGTTATGATTTTTCTGTACTAATACCAATCTGGCTTCTCGTTTCCTTCAGCATGAAATCTATTTTTATAATAATAAGGGTAGCAATAATAACCCTTCGACGGCACCGAAGAGATTTTCCTTCTGTACGAAGTTTTGCCATATAGTTATGAATTTTCTGTACTAATACCAATCTGGCTTCTCGTTTCCTTCAGCATGAAATCAATTTTTATAATAATAAGGGTAGCAATAATAACCCTCCGACGGCACCGAAGAAATTTTCCTTCTGTACGAAGTTTTGCCATATAGTTATCAATTTTCTGTATCAATACCAAGCTGGCTTCTCGTTTCCTTCAGCATGAAATCAATTTTTATAATAATAAGGGTAGCAATAATAACCCTTCGACGACACCGAAGAGATTTTCCATTTGTACGAAGTTTTGCCATATAGTTATGATTTTTCTGTACTAATACCAATCTGGCTTCTCGTTTCTTCCAGCATGAAATCAATTTTTATAATAATAATGGTAGCAATAATAACCCTTCGACGGCACCGAAGAGATTTTCCTTTTGTACGGAGTTTTGCCATATAGTTATGAATTTTCTGTACTAATACCAATCTGGCTTTTCGTTTCCTTCAGCATCAAATCAATTTTTATAATAATAAGGGTAGCAATAATAACCCTTCGACGGCACCGAAGAGATTTTCATTTCGTACAAATATAGTTATGAAAATTCTGTATCAATTCCAATCTGGCTTCTCGTTTCCTTCAGCATGAAATCAATTTTTATAATAATAAGGGTAGCAATAATAACCCTTCGACGGCACCGAAGAAATTTTCCTTCTGTACGAAGTTTTTCCATATAGTTATTAATTTTCTGTACTAATACCAATCTGGCTTCTCGTTTCCTTCAGGATGAAATCAATTTTTATAATAATAAGGGTAGCAATAATAACCCTTCGACGGCACCGAAGAGATTTTCCTTTTGTACAAAGTTTTGCCATATAGTTATGATTTTTCTGTACTAATACCAATCTGGCTTCTCGTTTGTTCCAGCATGAAATCAATTTTTATAATAATAAGGGTAGCAATAATAACCCTTCGACGGCACCGAAGAGATTTTCCTTTTGTACGAAGTTTTGCCATATAGTTATGAATTTTCTGTACTAATACCAATCTGGCTTCTCGTTTCCTTCAGCCTGAAATCAATTTTTATAATAATAAGGGTAGCAATAATAACCCTTCGACGGCACCGAAGAAATTTTCCTTCTGTACGAAGTTTTTCCATATAGTTATTAATTTTCTGTACTAATACCAATCTGGCTTCTCGTTTCCTTCAGCATGAAATCAATTTTTATGATAATAAGGGTAGCAATAATAACCCTTCGACGGCACCGAAGAAATTTTCCTTTTGTACGAAGTTTTGCCATATAGTTATCAATTTTCTATATCAATACCAAGCTGGCTTCTCGTTTCCTTCAGCATGAAATCAATTTTTATAATAATGAGGGTAGCAATAATAACCCTTCGACGGCACCGAAGAGATTTTCCTTTTGTACGAAATTTGGCATATAGTTATGAATTTTCTGTACTAATACCAATCTGGCTCCTCGTTTCTTTCAGCATTAAATCAATTTTTATAATAATAAGGGTAGCTATAATAACTCTTCGACGGCACCGAAGAAATTTTCCTTCTGTACGAAGTTTTTCCATATAGTTATTAATTTTCTGTACTAATACCAATCTGGCTTCTCGTTTCCTTCAGCATGAAATCAATTTTTATAATAATAAGGGTAGCAATAATAACCCTTCGACGGCACCGAAGAAATTTTCCTTTTGTACGAAGTTTTTCCATATAGTTATTAATTTTCTGTACTAATACCAATCTGGCTTCTCGTTTCCTTCAGCATGAAATCAATTTTTATAATAATAAGGGTAGCAATAATAACCCTTCGACGGCACCGAAGAAATTTTCCTTTTGTACGAAGTTTTGTCATATAGTTATCAATTTTCTGTACTAATACCAATCTGGCTTCTCGTTTCCTTCAGCATGAAATCAATTTTTATAATAATAAGGGTAGCAATAATAACCCTTCGACGGCACCGAAGAAATTTTCCTTTTGTACGAAGTTTTGCCATATAGTTATCAACTTCCTATATCAATACCAAGCTGGCTTCTCGTATCCTTCAGCATGAAATCAATTTTTATAATAATAAGGGTAGCAATAATAACCCTTCGACGGCACCGAAGAGATTTTCCTTTTGTACGAAGTTTTGCCATATAGTTATGAATTTTCTGTACTAACACCAATCTGGCTTCTCGTTTCCTTCAGCATGAAATCTATTTTTATAATAATAAGGGTAGCAATAATAACCCTTCGACGGCACCGAAGAGATTTTCCTTCTGTACGAAGTTTTGCCATATAGTTATGAATTTTCTGTACTAATACCAATCTGGCTTCTCGTTTCCTTCAGCATGAAATCAATTTATATAATAATAAGGGTAGCAATAATAACCCTCCGACGGCACCGAAGAAATTTTCCTTCTGTACGAAGTTTTGCCATATAGTTATCAATTTTCTGTATCAATACCAAGCTGGCTTCTCGTTTCCTTCAGCATGAAATCAATTTTTATAATAATAAGGGTAGAAATAATAACCCTTCGACGACACCGAAGAGATTTTCCTTTTGTACGAAGTTTTGCCATATAGTTATGATTTTTCTGTACTAATACCAATCTGGCTTCTCGTTTCTTCCAGCATGAAATCAATTTTTATAATAATAATGGTAGCAATAATAACCCTTCGACGGCACCGAAGAGATTTTCCTTTTGTACGGAGTTTTGCCATATAGTTATGAATTTTCTGTACTAATACCAATCTGGCTTTTCGTTTCCTTCAGCATCAAATCAATTTATATAATAATAAGGGTAGCAATAATAACCCTTCGACGGCACCGAAGAGATTTTCATTTCGTACAAATATAGTTATGAAAATTATGTATCAATTCCAATCTGGCTTCTCGTTTCCTTCAGCATGAAATCAATTTTTATAATAATAAGGGTAGCAATAATAACCCTTCGACGGCACCGAAGAAATTTTCCTTCTGTACGAAGTTTTTCCATATAGTTATTAATTTTCTGTACTAATACCAATCTGGCTTCTCGTTTCCTTCAGCATGAAATCAATTTTTATGATAATAAGGGTAGCAATAATAACCCTTCGACGGCACCGAAGAAATTTTCCTTTTGTACGAAGTTTTGCCATATAGTTATCAATTTTCTATATCAATAACAAGCTGGCTTCTCGTTTCCTTCAGCATGAAATCAATTTTTATAATAATTAGGGTAGCAATAATAACCCTTCGACGGCACCGAAGAGATTTTCCTTTTGTAAGAAATTTGGCATATAGTTATGAATTTTCTGTACTAATACCAATCTGGCTCCTCGTTTCCTTCAGCATTAAATCAATTTTTATAATAATAAGGGTAGCAATAATTACTCTTCGACGGCACCGAAGAAATTTTCCTTCTGTACGAAGTTTTTCCATATAGTTATTAATTTTCTGTACTAATACCAATCTGGCTTCTCGTTTCCTTCAGCATGAAATCAATTTTTATAATAATAAGGGTAGCAATAATAACCCTTCGACGGCACCGAAGAAATTTTCCTTTCGTACGAAGTTTTGCCATATAGTTATCAATTTTCTATATCAATACCAAGCTGGCTTATCGTTTCCTTCAGCATGAAATAAATTTTTATAATAATAAGGGTAGCAATAATAACCCTTCGACGGCACCGAAGAAATTTTCCTTTTGTACGAAGTTTTGCCATATAGTTATCAATTTTCTGTACTAATACCAATCTGGCTCCTCGTTTCCTTCAGCATGAAATCAATTTTTATAATGATAAGGGTAGCAATAATAACCCTTCGACGGCACCGAAGAAATTTTCCTTTTGTACGAAGTTTTGCCATATAGTTATCAACTTCCTATATCAATACCAAGCTGGCTTCTCGTTTCCTTCAGCATGAAATCAATTTTTATAATAATAAGGGTAGCAATAATAACCCTTCGACGGCACCGAAGAGATTTTCCTTTTGTACGAAGTTTTGCCATATAGTTATGAATTTTCTGTACTAATACCAATCTGGCGTCTCGTTTCCTTCAGCATGAAATCAATTTTTATAATAATAAGGGTAGCAATAATAACCCTTCGACTGCACCGAAGAGATTTTCCTTCTGTACGAAGTTTTGCCATATAGTTATGAATTTTCTGTACTAATACCAATCTGGCTACTCGTTTCCTTCAGCATGAAATCAATTTTTATAATAATAAGGGTAGCAATAATAACCCTTCGACGGCACCGAAGAAATTTTCCTTCTGTACGAAGTTTTGCCATATAGTTATCAATTTTCTATATCAATACCAAGCTGGCTTCTCGTTTCCTTCAGCATGAAATCAATTTTTATAATAATAAGGGTAGCAATAATAACCCTTCGACGGAACCGAAGAGATTTTCCTTTTGTACGAAGTTTTACCATATAGTTATGATTTTTCTGTACTAATACCAATCTGGCTTCTCGTTTCTTCCAGCATGAAATCAATTTTTATAATAATAAGGGTAGCAATAATAACCCTTCGACGGCACCGAAGAGATTTTCCTTTTGCACGAAGTTTTGCCATATAGTTATGAATTTTCTGTACTAATACCAATCTGGTTTCTCGTTTCCTTCAGCATCAAATCAATTTTTATAATAATAAGGGTAGCAATAATAACCCTTCGACGGCACCGAAGAGATTTTCATTTCGTACAAATATAGTTATCAAAATTCTGTATCAATTCCAAGCTGGCTTCTCGTTTCCTTCAGCATGAAATCAATTTTTATAATAATAAGGGTAGCAATAATAACCCTTCGACGGCACCGAAGAGATTTTCCTCTTGTTCGAAAATTTGCCATACAGTTGTGAATTTTCTGTATCAATACCAAGCTGGCTCCTCGTTTCCTTCAGCATGAAATCAATTTTTATAATAATAAGGGTAGCAATAATAACCCTTCGACGGCACCGAAGAAATTTTCCTTCTGTACGAAGTTTTGTCATATAGTAATCAGCTTTCTATATCAATATCAAGCTGGCTTCTCGTTTCCTTCAGCATGAAATCAATTTTATATTAAGGGTAGCAATAATAACCTTTCGACGGCACCGAAGAGATTTTCCTTTTGTACGAAGTTTTGCCATATAGTTTTGGATTTTCTGTATCAATACCAAGCTGGCTTCTCGTTTCCTTCAGCATGAAATCAATTTTTATAATAATGAGGGTAGTAATAATAACCCTTCGACGGCACCGAAGAGATTTTCCTTTCGTACGAAGTTTCGCCATATAGTTATCAATTTTCTGTATCAATATCAAGCTGGCTTCTCGTTTCCTTTAGCATGAAGTCAATTTTTATAATAATAAGGGTAGCAATAATAACCCTTCGACGGCACCGAAGAGATTTTCCTTTTGTACGAAGTTTTGCCATATAGTTTTGAATTTTCTGTATCAATACCAAGCTGACTTCTCGTTTCCTTCAGCATGAAATCAATTTTTATAATAATAAGGGTAGTAATAATAACTCTTCGACGGCACCGAAGAGATTTTTTTTTCGTACGAAGTTTTGCCATATATTTATCAATTTTCTGTATCAATATCAAGCTGGCTTCGCGTTTCCTTTAGCATGAAATCAATTTTTATAATAATGAGGGTAGTAATAATAACCCTTCGACGGCACCGAAGAGATTTTCCTTTCGTACGAAGTTTTGCCATATAGTTATCAATTTTCTGTATCAATATCAAGCTGGCTTCTCGTTTCCTTTAGCATGAAATCAATTTTTATAATAATAAGGGTAGCAATAATAAACCTTCGACGGCACCGAAGAAATTTTCCTTTTGTACGAAGTTTTGCCATATAGTTATGAATTTTCTGTACTAATACCAATCTGGCTTCTCGTTTCCTTCAGCATGAAATCAATTTTTATAATAATAAGGGTAGCAATAATAACCCTTCGACGGCACCGAAGAGATTTTCCTTTTGTACGAAGTTTTGCCATATAGTTATGAATTTTCTGTACTAATACCAATCTGGCTTCTCGTTTCCTTCAGCATGAAATCAATTTTTATAATAATAAGGGTAGCAATAATAACCCTTCGACGGCACCGAAGAGATTTTCCTTCTGTACGAAGTTTTGCCATATAGTTATGAATTTTCTGTACTGATACCAATCTGGCTTCTCGTTTCTTTCAGCATGAAATCAATTTTTAAAATGATAAGGGTAGCAATAATAACCCTTCGACGGCACCGAAGAAATTTTCCTTCTGTACGAAGTTTTGCCATATAGTTATCAATTTTCTATATCAATAACAAGCTGGCTTCTCGTTTCCTTCAGCATGAAATCAATTTTTATATTAATAAGGGTAGCAATAATAACCCTTCGACGGCACAGAAGAGATTTTCCTTTTGTACGAAGTTTTGCCATATAGTTATCAACTTCCTATATCAATACCAAGCTGGCTTCTCGTTTCCTTCAGCATGAAATCAATTTTTATAATAATAAGGGTAGCAATAATAACCCTTCGACGGCACCGAAGAGATTTTCCTTTTGTACGAAGTTTTGCCATATAGTTATGAATTTTCTGTATCAATATCAAGCTGGCTTCGCGTTTCCTTTAGCACGAAATCAATTTTTATAATAATGAGGGTAGTAATAATAACCCTTCGACGGCACCGAACAGATTTTCCTTTCGTACGAAGTTTTGCCATATAGTTATCAATTTTCTGTATCAATATCAAGCTGGCTTCTCGTTTCCTTTAGCATGAAATCAATTTTTATAATAATAAGGGTAGCAATAATAAACCTTCGACGGCACCGAAGAAATTTTCCTTTTGTACGAAGTTTTGCCATATAGTTATGAATTTTCTGTACTAATACCAATCTGGCTTCTCGTTTCCTTCAGCATGAAATCAATTTTTATAATAATAAGGGTAGCAATAATAACCCTTCGACGGCACCGAAGAGATTTTCCTTTTGTACGAAGTTTTGCCATATAGTTATGAATTTTCTGTACTAATACCAATCTGGCTTCTCGTTTCCTTCAGCATGAAATCAATTTTTATAATAATAAGGGTAGCAATAATAACCCTTCGACGGCACCGAAGAGATTTTCCTTCTGTACGAAGTTTTGCCATATAGTTATGAATTTTCTGTACTGATACCAATCTGGCTTCTCGTTTCCTTCAGCATGAAATCAATTTTTAAAATAATAAGGGTAGCAATAATAACCCTTCGACGGCACCGAAGAAATTTTCCTTCTGTACGAAGTTTTGCCATATAGTTATCAATTTTCTATATCAATACCAAGCTGGCTTCTCGTTTCCTTCAGCATGAAATCAATTTTTATATTAATAAGGGTAGCAATAATAACCCTTCGACGGCACAGAAGAGATTTTCCTTTTGTACGAAGTTTTGCCATATAGTTATCAACTTCCTATATCAATACCAAGCTGGCTTCTCGTTTCCTTCAGCATGAAATCAATTTTTATAATAATAAGGGTAGCAATAATAACCCTTCGACGGCACCGAAGAGATTTTCCTTTTGTACGAAGTTTTGCCATATAGTTATGAATTTTCTGTACTAATACCAATCTGGCTTCTCGTTTCCTTCAGCATGAAATCAATTTTTATAATAATAAGGGTAGCAATAATAACCCTTCGTCGGCACCGAAGAGATTTTCCTTCTGTACGAAGTTTTGCCATATAGTTATGAATTTTCTGTATTGATACCAATCTGGCTTCTCGTTTCCTTCAGCATGAAATCAATTTTTAAAATAATAAGGGTAGCAATAATAACCCTTCGACGGCACCGAAGAAATTTTCCTTCTGTACGAAGTTTTGCCATATGGTTAGCAAATTTTCTATATCAATACCAAGCTGGCTTCTCGTTTCCTTCAGCATGAAATCAATTTTTATATTAATAAGGGTAGCAATAATAACCCTTCGACGGCACAGAAGAGATTTTCCTTTTGTACGAAGTTTTGCCATATAGTTATGATTTTTCTGTACTAATACCAATCTGGCTTCTCGTTTCTTCCAGCATGAAATCAATTTTTATAATAATAAGGGTAGCAATAATAACCCTTCGACGGCACCGAAGAGATTTTCCTTTTGTACGAAGTTTTGCCATATAGTTATGAATTTTCTGTACTAATACCAATCTGGCTTCTCGTTTCCTTCAGCATCAAATCAATTTTTATAATAATAAGGGTAGCAATAATAACCCTTCGACGGCACCGAAGAGATTTTCATTTCGTACAAATATAGTTATCAAAATTCTGTATCAATTCCAAGCTGGCTTCTCGTTTCCTTCAGCATGAAATCAATTTTTATAATAATAAGGGTAGCAATAATAACCCTTCGACGGCACCGAAGAGATTTTCCTCTTGTTCGAAAATTTGCCATACAGTTGTGAATTTTCTGTATCAATACCAAGCTGGCTCCTCGTTTCCTTCAGCATGAAATCAATTTTTATAATAATAAGGGTAGCAATAATAACCCTTCGACGGCACCGAAGAAATTTTCCTTCTGTACGAAGTTTTGTCATATAGTTATCAGTTTTCTATATCAATATCAAGCTGGCTTCTCGTTTCCTTCAGCATGAAATCAATTTTTATATTAAGGGTAGCAATAATAACCTTTCGACGGCACCGAAGAGATTTTCCTTTTGTACGAAGTTTTGCCATATAGTTTTGGATTTTCTGTATCAATACCAAGCTGGCTTCTCGTTTCCTTCAGCATGAAATCAATTTTTATAATAATGAGGGTGGTAATAACAACCCTTCGACGGCACCGAAGAGATTTTCCTTTCGTACGAAGTTTTGCCATATAGTTATCAATTTTCTGTATCAATATCAAGCTGGCTTCTCGTTTCCTTTAGCATGAAGTCAATTTTTATAATAATAAGGGTAGCAATAATAACCCTTCGACGGCACCGAAGAGATTTTCCTTTTGTACGAAGTTTTGCCATATAGTTTTGAATTTTCTGTATCAATACCAAGCTGACTTCTCGTTTCCTTCAGCATGAAATCAATTTTCATAATAATAAGGGTAGTAATAATAACCCTTCGACGGCACCGAAGAGATTTTTTTTTCGTACGAAGTTTTGCCAGATAGTTATCAATTTTCTGTATCAATATCAAGCTGGCTTCTCGTTTCCTTTAGCATGAAATCAATTTTTATAATAATGAGGATAGCAATAATTACCCTTCGACGGCACCGAAGAAATTTTCCTTTTGTACGAAGTTTTGCCATATAGTTTTGAATTTTCTGTATCAATACCAAGCTGACTTCTCGTTTCCTTCAGCATGAAATCAATTTTTATAATAATAAGGGTAGCAATAATAACCCTTCGACGGCACCGAAGAGATTTTCCTTTCGTACGAAGTTTTGCCATATAGTTATGAATTTTCTGTATCAATACCAAGCTGGCTTCTCGTTGCCTTCAGCATGAAATCAATTTTTATAATAATAAGGGTAGCAATAATAACCCTTCGACGACATCGAAGAGATTTCCCTTTTGTACGAAGTTTTGCCATATAGTTATCAATTTTCTGTATCAATATCAAGCTGGCTTCTCGTTTCCTTTAGCATGAAATAAATTTTTATAATAATGAGGGTAGTAATAATAACCCTTCGACGGCACCGAAGAGATTTTTTTTTTGTACGAAGTTTTGCCAGATAGTTATCAATTTTCTGTATCAATATCAAGCTGGCTTCTCGTTTCCTTTAGCATGAAATCAATTTTTATAATAATGAGGATAGCAATAATTACCCTTCGACGGCACCGAAGAAATTTTCCTTTTGTACGAAGTTTTGCCATATAGTTTTGAATTTTCTGTATCAATACCAAGCTGACTTCTCGTTTCCTTCAGCATGAAATCAATTTTCATAATAATAAGGGTAGTAATAATAACCCTTCGACGGCACCGAAGAGATTTTTTTTTCGTACGAAGTTTTGCCAGATAGTTATCAATTTTCTGTATCAATATCAAGCTGGCTTCTCGTTTCCTTTAGCATGAAATCAATTTTTATAATAATGAGGATAGCAATAATTACCCTTCGACGGCACCGAAGAAATTTTCCTTTTGTACGAAAGTTTTGCCATATAGTTATGAATTTTCTGTATCAATACCAAGCTGGCTTCTCGTTGCCTTCAGCATGAAATCAATTTTTATAATAATAAGGGTAGCAATAATAACCCTTCGACGACATCGAAGAGATTTCCCTTTTGTACGAAGTTTTGCCATATAGTTATCAATTTTCTGTATCAATATCAAGCTGGCTTCTCGTTTCCTTTAGCATGAAATCAATTTTTATTATAATAAGGGTAGCAATGATAACCCTTCGACGGCACCGAAGAGATTTCCCTTTCGTACGAAGATTTGCCATATAGTTATCAACTTTTTGTATCATTACCAAGCTGGCTCCTCGTTTCCTCCAGCATGAAATCAATTTTTATAATAATAAGGGTAGCAATAATAACCTTTCGACGGAACCGAAGAGATTTTCCTTCTGTACGAAGTTTTGCCATATAGTTTTGAATTTTCTGTATCAATACCAAGCTGGCTTCTCGATTCCTTCAGTATGAAATCAATTTTTATAATAATAAGGGTAGCAATAATAACCCTTCGACGGCACCGAAGAAATTTTCCTTCTGTACGAAGTTTTGTCATATAGTTATCACTTTTCTATATCAATATCAAGCTGGCTTCTCGTTTCCTTCAGCATGAAATCAATTTTTATAATAATAAGGGTAGCAATAATAACCTTTCGACGGAACCGAAGAGATTTTCCTTCTGTACGAAGTTTTGCCATACAGTTTTGAATTTTCTGTATCAATACCAAGCTGGCTTCTCGTTTCCTTCAGCATGAAATCAATTTTTATAATAATAAGGATAGTAATAATAACCCTTTGAAGACACCGAAGAGATTTTCCTTTCGTACGAAGTTTTGCCCTATAGTTATCAATTTTCTGTATCAATATCAAGCTGGCTTCTCGTTTCCTTTAGCATGAAATCAATTTTTATAATAATAAGGGTAGCAATAATAATCCTTCGACGGCACCGAAGAGATTTTCCTTTTGTACGAAGTTTTGCCATATAGTTATCAATTTTTTGTATCAATACCAAGCTGGCTCCTCGTTTCCTTCAGCATGAAATCAATTTTTATAATAATAAGGGTAGCAATAGTAACCCTTCGACGGCATCGAAGAGATTTTCCTTTTGTACGAAGTTTTGCCATATAGTTATCAATTTTCTGTATCAATATCAAGCTGGCTCCTCGTTTCCTTTAGCATGAAATCAATTTTTATAATAATAAGGGTAGCAATAATAACCCTTCGACAGCACCGAAAAGATTTTCCTTTTGTACGAAGTTTTGCCATATAGTTATCAATTTTTTGTATCAACACCAAGCTGGCTTCACGTTTCCTTCAGCATGAAATCAATTTTTATAATAATGAGGGTAGCAATAATAACCCTTCGACGGCACCGAAGAGATTTTCCTTTTGTACGAAGTTTTGCCATATAGTTGTGAATTTTCTGTATCAATACCAAGCTGGCTTCTCGATTCCTTCAGCATGAAATCAATTTTTATAATAATAAGGGTAGCAATCATAACCCTTCGACGGCATCGAAGAGATGTTCCTTTTGTACGAAGTTTTGCCATATAGTTGTGAATTTTCTGTATCGATACCAAGCTGGCTTCTCTTTTCCTTCAGCATGAAATCAATTTTCATAATAATAAGGGTAGCAATAATATCCCTTCGACGGCACCGGAGAGATTTTCCTTTCGTTCGAAGTTTTGCCATATAGTTATCAATTTTCTGTATCAATATCAAGCTGGCTTCTCGTTTCCTTTAGCATGAAATCAATTTTTATAATAATAAGGGTAGCAATAATAACCCTTCGACGGCACCGAAGAGATTTTCCTTTTGTACGAAGTTTTGCCATATAGTTATCAATTTTTTGTATCAACACCAAGCTGGCTTCACGTTTCCTTCAGCATGAAATCAACTTTTATAATAATAAGGGTAGCAATCATAACCCTTCGACGGCATCGAAGAGATGTTCCTTTTGTACGAAGTTTTGCCATATAGTTGTGAATTTTCTGTATCGATACCAAGCTGGCTTCTCGTTTCCTTCAGCATGAAATCAATTTTCATAATAATAAGGGTAGCAATAATATCCCTTCGACGGCACCGGAGAGATTTTCCTTTCGTTCGAAGTTTTGCCATATAGTTATCAATTTTCAGTATCAATTTTTTGGGTTTGGTATTTGGTTTATTTATTCACTTATGTTTATCAAATTGAGGTAAATGCCGCTATTGCCGGAAGTTGCTCAAATAAGGGTACAACTAGGCGAGATCAGAGCCGTAATTGTTAAATGTAACTTAGAAAGGCGAGTAAATCATAATAAGGCAGTTGAAGCTAAATTATATTATCAAACTATAAAGGAATTTGAGGATAAGGTACGAAAAGGTGAGATTATTGTTAAAAAGGAAGATATTCCGATTTTCCGAAAGTCTTTGGAGGCAATTGATAAATTGTATTTGGAAATTGTTAATTTAACGAAGAAACTGAAAGTGGAAACTGATACCGAAATTACAGATCAGTTTTTAATTAAGATGTCGCGGTTCGATTATAGAACAGCAGTAGAGTTATTACCAAAATTTGATGGTAAAGATGAGACGACAGAGCAACTCATCAACGCAATTGAGTTTTACGAACAAGATTTGACTGAAGCTGTGGACAAACAACGGCTGATCGATTTTGTCTTAAAAACAAGATTGACCACCAGCACGTTGGCACAGATTAACAGACAATATAATGTTGTGGCGGTTTTGGTGCGTGATATGCGTATCCATTTAATACCTAAAAAATCACACGCAGCTTTGGAAGAGAAGTTGTCAAGAACAAAACAAGGATCCAGGACAGTTGAAGAATTTGGAAAAGACGTACAGGAACTCTTCCGCAACTTGATAATCTCCCAGGCCAATGACGACGACAATGCATATGCGATCTTGCAGCCACTCAATGAGAAAACTGCAATAAGGAAATTTACTTCGGGCTTGAATAACCAGGCCTTAAGTATAATTCTAGCTGCAAGAAATCCAACATCCCTAAAAGAAGCGATGAAAGTCTAACGAAAACGCCTGAAATAAATGCCATGGGAAAAAGCCGTAACGACAATGATGAAGGATATCATAAATATAGAGGCGAAATTTCGAATAGGAGAGAATTGAGAAATAATTATTGAGGCCGTTCTAACAGAGGAATATATCAAAATCAAAATTACCGAAATAACTACAACCACAACTACGGGAATAATTATATAAAACAAGCTAATAATTACAACCAAGGGAGTAAGAACTGTAGTAATTATAAACGTGGACAGTATAGGGGTTACAATAACCACGGTCGAGGACAGTTTAAGAATTTAGCTCGAAATACGCAAAATAGACGGTATCAAGGCAATGTGTATTGTGCGCAAGGAGATGAAAGTAAGAATGTTGAGGATGAAAGTTCACTGCAGCAGTTTTTTCGAGAGAACTGAGCGTGATTGTATATATGAATGTATTGGTATGAATCGAGTGTATTTCAATGTAAATGGAAAGAGTGTAACATTTTTAGTGGATACATGTGCATCCTTGTGTGCTTTAAAGTATGAAAGATTACCAAAAGACGTGTGTATGACAGAGAATAAATTGAAAATTAAAGGAATAGGAGGTACGTTAGTAGCAGAAGGATGTGTTGATTTAAATTTGGAAGCGATCGCACAAATGTTTAATGAACGATTTTATGTGTTTAAAAATTTAGCATGCGATGCTGACGGAATAATCGGTCAGAATTTTTTAATTAAGTATTGTGGATTAATAAATTTTGAACTTAGTACACTCAGTTTGAAAAATGAAGTTGGATCAACAAAATTAAGTTTATATACATCTGGTAACAGCCAGTTGATGATTATTCCGCCTATGTGTGAAAGAATTCAATATGTAGAGACAAAGTTGAGGGATGACTGTGTAATAATAGCGAGAGAGTTATGTGAGGGAGTTTTTACGGCAGGATTGATTGTGAAGCCAAAAAACGGAATGATTCCAGTGAGAATTTTAAATACAAGAGATGAGTCAGTAAGTTTAGAAAGTTGTATTCCAGAAATACACAGTACAAATGAATATGATTGTTTCGAATTTGAGAAAGTGGACAAAAATGTAGAACGAGTGAAAAGAATGTTTGCGGAAATTGATTGGAAGGATATGATATTAGAAGAGGAGATCACTCTTGAGAACATCTGCGCCAAATACGCAGATATCTTTCACATACCAGGAGATAAGCTGACAACTTCTCTTCCAATAAAAAACCACCAAATGGCGATCCTGCAAACTGCTTCGTGATGCGGAATTAGGCCGGAAACTGGAGGCAAGTTCTGTGAAGCTAGGAGAATCTTCGAGTTAGGAAATGTACTAATATACTTAACAAAATGGGTGGTTCTCAATCCAAAACGACGGAAGTTGTTATCAATTCAGCGGACTATCCCGGAATTATAGCCTTTGTTGGAGTAATTCTCATACTTGCAATATTGGGATATGAAAGTTGCAAGAAAAGGATACAGGCTAAACACTCAAGAAAGATTCATAGAAGTATGGTACTTCTTGATGCAACAGGCACATCGGAACGTGTTTAAGAATCAGTGACGGTCCAGCTGAGATTGGGAAGGACGAAAGGAGCATTCTCGGACGAGGTCTAGGACGTCAGCAGTTCGCCGACCCGACCCAAGATTGAGCGCGATGGTTCAACGCCACGAAAGTCCCGAATCAGCAGAAATTATCAACCGGTATGTTCACCATTTAATGAATAATGTTTAATTGTTTCATAATTTTGATGATATTGATATTCGTAATTAGAATAGTAATTGTTGCAATGTTTCGCAAATTTGTGCTATGAAAAACAATTTAGGTTCAATGAATTAACAAAATGTTGTATTTAATAGGTCACTTTATATAATAATTTATATATATTTATTATCTAACCTTTGCTCATAGGCACTAGGAAAAATTATTCATGTAATTACCTAATATTTTATTTCATTGGGACCTATATTTCATTAGCTATCGGTTTATGTATTAATTTTTTGGGTTTGGTATTTGGTTTATTTATTCACATATGTTTATCAAATTGAGGTAAATGCCGCTTTGCCGGAAGTTGCTCAAATAAGGGTACAACTAGGCGAGATCAGAGCCGTAATTGTTAAATGTAACAAAGAAAAGCGAGTAGATCATAATAAGGCAGTTGAAGCTAAATTATATTATCAAACTATAAAGGAATTTGAGGATAAGGTACGAAAAGGTGAGATTATTGTTGAAAAGGAACATATTTCGATTTTCCAAGAGTCTTTGGAGGCAATTGATAAATTGTATTTGGAAATTGTTAATTTAACGAAGAAAGGGAAAGTGGAAACTGATACCGAAATTACAGATCAGTTTTTAATTAAGATGTCGCGGTTCGATTATAGAACAGCAGTAGAGTTATTACCAAAATTTGATGGTAAAGATGAGACGACAGAGCAACTCACCAACGCAATTGAGTTTTACGAACAAGATTTGACTGAAGCTGTGGACAAACAACGGCTGATCGATTTTGTCTTAAAAACAAGATTGACCACCAGCGCGTTGGCACAGATTAACAGACAATATAATGTTGTGGCGGTTTTGGTGCGTGATATGCGTATGCATCTAATACCTACAAAATCACACGCGGCTTTGGAAGAGAAGTTGTCAAGAACAAAACAAGGATCCAGGACAGTTGAAGAATTTGGAAAAGACGTACAGGAACTCTTCCGCAACTTGACAATCTCCCAGGCCAATGACGACGACAATGCATATGCGATCTTGCAGCCACTCAATGAGAAAACTGCAATAAGGAAATTTACTTCCGGCTTGAATAACCAGTCCTTAAGTATAATTCTAGTTGCAAGAAATCCAACATCCCTAAAAGAAGCGATAAAAGTAGCGCAAGATAATGAAAGTCTAACGAAAACGCCTGAAATAAATGCCATGGGAAAAAGCCGTAACGACAATGATGAAGGATATCATAAATATAGAGGCGAAATTTCGAATAGGAGAGAATTCAGAAATAATTATAGAGAGGCCGTTCTAACAGAGGAATATATCAAAATCAAAATTACCGAAATAACTACAACCACAACTACGGGAATAATTATACAAAACAAGCTAATAATTAGAACCAAGGGAGTAAGAACTGTAGTAATTATAAACGTGGACAGTATAGCAGTAACAATAACCACGGTCGAGGACAGTTTAAGAATTTAGCTCGAAATACGCAAAATAGAGGGTATCAAGGCAATGTGTATTGTGCGCAAGGAGATGAAAGTGAGAATGTTGAGGATGAAAGTTCACTACAGCAGTTTTTTCGAGAGAACTGAGCGTGATTGTATATATGAATGTATTCGTATGAATCGAGTGTATTTCAATGTAAATGGAAAGAATACTCCCTTGGTTGTAATTATTAGCTTGTTTTGTATAATTATTCCCGTAGTTGTGGTTGTAGTTATTTCGGTAATTTTGATTTTGATATATTCCTCTGTTAGAACGGCCTCTATAATTATTTCTGAATTCTCTCCTATTCGAAATTTCGCCTCTATATTTATGATATCCTCCATCATTGTCGTTACGGCTTTTTTCCATGGCATTTATTTCAGGCGTTTTCGTTAGACTTTCATTATCTTGCGCTACTTTCACCGCTTCTTTTAGGGATGTTGGATTTCTTGCAGCTAGAATTATACTTAAGGACTGGTTATTCAAGCCCGAAGTAAATTTCCTTATTGCAGTTTTCTCATTGAGTGGCTGCAAGATCTCATATGCATTATCGTCGTCATTGGCCTGGGAGATTGTCAAGTTGCGGAAGAGTTCCTGTACGTCTTTTCCAAATTCTTCAACTGTCCTGGATCCTTGTTTTGTTCTTGACAACTTCTCTTCCAAAGCCGCGTGTGATTTTTTAGGTATTAAATGCATACGCATATCACGCACCAAAACCGCCACAACATTATATTGTCTGTTAATCTGTGCCAACGCGCTGGTGGTCAATCTTGTTTTTAAGACAAAATCGATCAGCCGTTGTTTGTCCACAGCTTCAGTCAAATCTTGTTCGTAAAACTCAATTGCGTTGATGAGTTGCTCTGTCGTCTCATCTTTACCATCAAATTTTGGTAATAACTCTACTGCTGTTCTATAATCGAACCGCGACATCTTAATTAAAAACTGATCTGTAATTTCGGTATCAGTTTCCATTTTCCCTTTCTTCGTTAAATTAACAATTTCCAAATACAATTTATCGATTGCCTCCTAAGACTCTTGGAAAATCGGAATATCTTCCTTTTTAACAATAATCTCACCCTTTCGTACCTTATCCTCAAATTCCTTTATAGTTTGATAATATAATTTAGCTTCAACTGCCTTATTATGATCTACTCGCTTTTCTTTGTTACATTTAACAATTACGGCTCTGATCTCGCCTAGTTGTACCCTTATTTGAGCAACTTCCGGCAAAGCGGCATTTACCTCAATTTGATAAACATATGTGAATAAATAAACCAAATACCAAACCCAAAAAATTAATACATAAACCGATAGCTAATGAAATATAGGCCCCAATGAAATAAAATATTAGGTAATTACATGAATAATTTTTCCTAGTGCCTATGAGCAAAGGTTAGATAATAAATATATATAAATTATTATATAAAGTGACCTATTAAATACAACATTTTGTTAATTCATTGAACTTAAATTGTTTTTCATAGCACAAATTTGCGAAACATTGCAACAATTACTATTCTAATTACGAATATCAATGTAATCAAAATTATGAAACAATTAAACATTATTCATTAAATGTTGAACATACCGGTTGATAATTTCTGCTGATTCGGGACTTTCGTGGCGTTGAACCATCGCGCTCAATCTTGGGTCGGGTCGGCGAACTGCTGACGTCCTAGACCTCGTCCGAGAATGCTCCTTTCGTCCTTCCCAATCTCAGCTGGACCGTCACTGATTCTTAAACACGTTCCGATGTGCCTGTTGAATCAAGAAGTGCCATACTTCTATGAATCTTTCTTGAGTGTTTAGCCTGTATCCTTTTCTTGCACCTTTCATATCCCAATATTGCAAGTATGAGAATTACTCCAACAAAGGCTATAATTCCGGGATAGTCCGCTGAATTGATAACAACTTCCGTCGTTTTGGATTGAGAACCACCCATTTTGTTAAGTATATTAGTACATTTCCTTACTCGAAGATTCTCCTAGCTTCACAGAACTTGCCTCCAGTTTCCGGCCTAATTCCGCATCACGAAGCAGTTTGCAGGATCGCCATTTGGTGGTTTTTGATTATATGAGGTTGGGATATCTGCGTGGACACCGCAGAATAAAAGATGACGTTGTGGTAAGGTGGTTTATTCACTGATACACAATAAGAAACATCACTAAGTCAATAGTACCCGTGACAGGATTGTACCATGTCGTTCTCGGTAGAATATCGAGACATCTATATCTATCAATTTAAGTGTTACCTGAAAGGTAACGTTCGCCCCTCTTGTCACGGGTGACGTACTGCTTAGTGTATCAATAATAATTGTTCTAAATAATATATACATATTCAGCATGAATATAATAACTTAAATATCACGCTATATTTTCCCTACACCAAGCTGGCTTCCCGTTTTCTTCAAAATGACTTTCTTTCTATACATAGTTTTCCTATTTATAGATAGACTATCATTAATTATTTTAGTAGGTATTCTTATAAATATGTTGTTTAACTCCTTTTGGCATAAAAGAATGATTTCAAATTGTGTAAGAGTAGAGGAAAACTTTGAAGAATACATTCTCATTGAATCAATTTTTCCCATTATTAAATTTCGACGCCTATGGTCGTTCGGCTGTTTCATATATGAATTGCTATTTTTCTTATCAATACCAACCTGACTTTGCATTTCCTTCAGCACTAAATTAATTTTTTTGATATTAAGGATAGCGATACTACCATTTGGACGACATCGAAGCAATTTTCCACTCGTACGAAGTTTTGCCATATAGTTATCAATTTTCTGTATCAATTCCAAGCTGGCTTCCCGTTTTCTTCAGAATGACTTTCCTTCTATACATAGTTTTCCTATTTATTGATAGATTATCATTAATTATTTTAGTAGGTATTTTTATAAATATGTTGTTTAACTCCCTTTGGCATAAAAGAATGATTTCAAATTGTCCAAGAGTAGAGGAAAACTTTAAAGAATACATTCTCATTGTATCAATTTTTCTCATTATTAAATTTCGACGCCTATGGTCGTTCGGCAGTTTCCGGAGATTTGGCTGCTAAAATTTGGCTGCCAAGTTCACACCGGTACACGGAATCCAGTTTCGGATTTTAGTTTTAAAGAAAGTAAATATATTTCGTAGCAGTACCAACTTGCACTTAGTCAATCATCAAAGAAACCCTTGTTTATTTCCATAATAAGCTTAAGTCGAAGGACCGAAACGTTGTGACCAGTTCGTTAATCCACCATCATTTTGTTTAGGCGAGGACCTAGTCTAGTACCTTTCTTTGTTGAGTAACTTGTTCAATTAAAACACGTCGTCTTTGCGTTATGTAGAGTAATTTATTTATAGTTTTTATATAATATATGCAAGTTATCCAGTTACCTGTTTCGATACTGATTTTTAAAAAGGAATTCAACAATAAAGAAGAAGGGTGTTGTAAATCTAAAAAGGGATCAACTTTCACAATGTTGCCTTCCTAGTAATAGGATTTATACTTTAGAGTATGTAAGTGTAACTGCCCTGAAATGCAATAAAACAAAACGTTGGGACAAGCGTAAGGGTCTAAACTTTCCCTCGTGGTGATTTAACTGTTTGAGCAGAAATTTTCCATAATTTTCTCTTGTCGTCGCGCTGCACCGCTTTACAAGCTAGGGAGCGGATAACTGATTTTAAAATTACGCGACACGCGGTCGATAAAGGTACCTGACACTATGAATACTTGAATATAATTTATATTTTTTATTCCGTTTTGAATCAAATAATTGGACCAAGTTATAATTTCATATGGATCAAGTAATAATTTTCGGGTTATTACAAACCCCTCAAGAAAAACTGTAAATTTTTAATGGCGATTTGAAAGGTCAACTATTTTGTATCATTATTATCTTTTGCTTTAAAATGACTTCATTCATGGAGGGAAGATCATAATTGTTGACCAAAAACCTTTTCTTCTTTGAAAAATCATTTTAAAGCAGATAATAGAAGTTGAAAAAAATAACAATAATGATAAAAATCATCCCTTCAAATCGCCACTAAAAGCTCAATTATTATTGTTCATTTGTTTCAATACTGGGGCTCATGGTTGAAGTAGCATTATTTATATTAAGTTTGGATTTGTATAGAGTATAATTTTTTTGATCAGGTCAGTAGTAGTCGACAGTTCAAATATCAAAGAAACGCCTTCGAAAGGAAAAGTATTTTTTCACTTGGGACTGTCAAAATTAAATTAGCTAGTAATTATATTTTGAATTAAACATTCAAGAAAAATAGAGCAATTTTATTTTAGAAGTAGATTAAGAACTGCTATATTTTCAAAAATTCAAATTAATACATTTTACGTACGGAAGTTTTGTTAAGGACATAAGGAATTATTTTCCTTTTTTTATCCTTTCCTGTGAAGGTTATTCTTTTGGTGGTCCCATAGTTTTTTGTACTACACTACTAGTTGTGGTAGACAGATTTATGTCTCTGTCTTGATTGGATGTTATAAGAGTTCTAGATGAGAAAGTGGTATGAAGGTAAAGGTGTACTTCTTCACATGCACAAATGGCATCAATGAATGAGGATATTGCAAGAATTTTGAAATGAGGATCTGATGATCTAGTACGACTTCAATGCAACCAAAACTCAAGCTTCAAGAGCACCCTCTCATGATACGATCATGTGAGTTCCATTACGAAAACCGCATCACAAAAACTTCTACTCCATGCCAAGAGATACTTTACACCCTAGCAACTCCTCATAATATATAAGCTCAGATTCGATCTGTCCTGGAGCACAGTTTACATGTTTGGAGTTCACCTACCAAGTTATTCATCTGATTGGTGATGTAGCACATTTATTCAACTATTTAGAACATCGTAGAAAGGATCCCTCCCTTTTCTATAGATATCTATGGTTGGTGCTCATCAGAAATCTCGTCTGTTATTCCACCATAGTAGATTCCAGGTAGGCAGACTAGATGATCTCAAGCTAGTGACCTCTCCATGGTCAAGCTCGAGACCAGACTCCATTTTTCTATCGAACGGTGGAAAGTTGTGGAGCTCTTCTCATAGTGATGTCTTTTTTGGTGCCTATAACCTCCATACATTCAAGAAAAATTCCAATGTCTATCTCACCACTGGCACTCACAATGTTCTAAACCTTATAGGTTTTCCTCTCGGATAGGCAAAATATCAGGAAAATGATTATTAGTTTGGCCCTGCAATTTCTAATTTATAAGTAGAAAGAAAATTGACCAATGGTTATTTTGAAAAAAAAACTAACAAATAATTCAATGTCATAACTGTTGAAAATTGCATGTTGTAGTAAAATTGTGCACAATATTTATCATTATACATTATAGTGTAAAATTCAAGTATTTAATGCTCTAATATCTTCTGTAGACAAGCAATATATTTATTATTTAATTTCATGGAATTGTTATTGGAGCATTTTATTCTGTTTACGTTTATTAAAATGTGTTCTTTGAATTTGTAGTATAGGAATCTTCCATCCCTATACGAGTTTACCTAGAATCCCCGAATAGACCTTAATTATATTAATTATTATGTAAGTATATGTTTAGATCTCGGATCTGGGTTACCAAGCAATATGTTAATATATTACATAACGGCTAACCTAGATACCTTGAATCGTAGATTAGTTTAGTAGAACATTAAACAATAAACAGTGACATAACATGTATATATAGTAATGTGGAGCATATCAGTACATATAGTAGTATACAGTATATTCATTGTCCACGCATCTGACAGTATAGTCAATGTACCTACCTAAGTTGTAATTTCTGAGAGTAAGGCATTAAGCCATAATGGCGCCGAGCTCTACCTTAAGTAAAGTGACTCTTTTTTCTAAGTGATGTGTTTCATTCCCCTATACCTCTACCAGGACCACGGGACAGCTTAGGGCAAACCGCCCAAACAAAGAGCTGATCCCCCACAAATTTCTGTGCAATTAACAGCTGTGTAATAACTCTTTAAAGTTGTTTTGTGGTTGCGCTATGTATATATTATTCAATTCTATTTGGTGTTTTCAAATTGTATATTCTTTTTTCTTTTTGTTTGGAATATGTGTTATATAGATAAAATTGTTATATTTTATTCACTCATCCCAAAACATGTCCCAAAGGTCAGTTGATTACAAAATAGAAGTTAACCCTATAAGCAACAGATTGCTGTTTGTTTCCTATCTCTTCTGATTAGCCTGAAATATGATTGAGACCAATGGACAAAAACTGCTGTTGTACTTCTCATCATTTTTACTGAATTTAGTTGTCCATTACTTTGTCATATTCCATAATAACAATAAAACTAAGGTTTAATATTGATTATATGGTTTGAAAATGAACTTGTTTATTAAATAAATTCAGTGATAGTTAACGAAGTAAACCTCAATTTTATTGTCATCATTTAATTGTAAAGACGAGCCGATAGTGTTGTTACACTCCCGTCACTTACTGTCGTAAGAATTTCAGTAAGTTTGAGAGCTCTAATATCATTTTTATCGCACTTGGAAATAAGGCTTTCCTCTTCTTACGTTTTATTTGATTTCTCTCCTAACAAATATTTAAGAACTTCCTATGCAAATCAAAACATTTGGGAATCTGATGAGCTAGGTTTGCTTCATTATTTTTCAAAAATTGAAATTAAATATAACTATAAAATAAAACTTAACAATGTTTATATCAATATATGAACAAATTATTCGGCTCTAAAATTACAGTAATCAAATTTCTTGAATAAACATCTGCATATAGATACATACGAATCAATGTGCCTATATTTTACAGTATTATATTATGAGCCTTATGTAACTGGAAATGAAAACCAATTTGTCAAAGGTTTCAAATTTGAATCTGACAGTGAAAGGTGGGGTTGTGGCGTCAATTCCTGATATAAGGGTCGATCCAAACGACAATCAGTTGGAGCGTATATCTGTACTAACACGGCGCTTGCGCACGTCTTTATAGTTATTCTTAGGAAGATACCAGAAATGATACACAAGATATTGAGGAACTTGAAATACATTTGTAAAATAATACAAAATAGGTTGTTAGCATTAATTAAAAATTGAATGTTACAAGTGTTTGGCGAAATCATAGATATATAAAATACAGCTATTGGAACGATAGATATATTTTTGCTAATATTTGAGAATTCGTTCATTTAATATTATAGACTACATTCCATTTTAAATAAGTTAAATCAACTACTCGTGCAGATGCATTGTCTTATACTCTTCAACAGAATTGATTGTTCATCTTTTCAAATAGCAATATTTTATTTAGAAATGTGAAGCTTATATATTGATTAGAACATTGATTAGAATATTAATATATGATTATAATGAACCAAATTCTACATACCGTTGAGGCTTTTATTAAAAGTATTTCACTTGTTGTATCGTTCCGTCAGCTGCGAAGAATAAGTTATTCGCATCTATAAAACTCGTTTCTAGGGCGCTTTTAACAAAAAAGAAGTTTCGGAACGCTCGTAAACAAACGCGTCGATGTGGCATTTCTCCACTGAGTGGATATAAGATGGTGGCGAGTTTACCTTCCTTTCAAGAGCTCTAACGTAACCTTATTAAAAAGTACCTATGTTCCCATGGCCTATAGATTTTAGGATTATCCATAGCCTCTAATAGAAGGCCGAAATATGGATGAATAATCGCATCGTGACACCACCGTGTTAGCTCCACGTCATACGCAGTTACCCGTTTGATACTCCAGTGAATCTTGATATTATCATTTTGTCCGGTTTAAAAATTATGTAGAATGGGAAGTTCTCCGAAAAATATTAACTAGTGTTTTCTACGTACATTCCTTCCATTTTTTTGGAATTGTCGACGAGCACCAAATTTATAGTGCAATCCTGTGGTTATTCGAAAATGCGAAAGATACTGGTATCCGAGCTATAATTACTAGTATATTATGGATAATCTCTATGACGAGGAATACAAAATTGTTACGTTATTACTTCATTTTTAAAATTTTAAATTATTGATTCCGGACCCTTCTGTAGGTTATGTAATATATGATTTCGATATAAATTTATAACCAGAATAACTGTTGTCATAATGAAACAAAATGTACTAGATTCTATTTGAAAAACTGAAGGATGTCAAAAGTACCATTTGCAAGAGTGCTACCGCTCCCAAAATCAAATTGCAAATTTTGTAATTTGTACGAACAAAAAGAACGGGGCAATCGTCTTCACAGTGGTGTACGTAAGCACTCACATGCGCACAAACAGACATCATATGAGTGCTACTGCCACCAAAAACAAATTGCAAATTTTCAAATTAGTACGACCAATAGGAACTGCGCAATCGTGTTCATTGTGGTTTACGCGTACGGGCAAAAACATACATCATCAGATAAGAAACACAAAAATTCGGGATTTTTTTAGGTCGATTATAATACTTCCTTTGCAATATATACTATGTAAAGTAAGGAAAGTAATAAACAAAAATATTATACGTTAACCACATGATTATGGAAATTTCTCACAAAATACTTTCATGTGGTTTTAACAGAACAATTACAATCCAATTTAAATTAGAAAAAATTCTAGTGAGAAAATATTGTAACATACATATAGTCCAGTCAAAACTGTGAAAAACATCTAAAACTTGATTACTGAACCGAATTGAAAATTGTTTTTTTCATCGTCTTTGGTTTGGCTTCTTTGTGCACAACGACATTTTTCCGCAGATGATTTTTACTATTAATAAATATGGCAAAACCATTTTCATTTAACAACGTATATAACAAATGTAATCTCGGGATATTTGAAGTCGATGATTCTTAAATTTGGTATCTGGGGGTTTTTAGGTCTGCTGAATCCGAATCTGAAGTCGGAAAATGGAAAATCCGGCCTCTTTCTCGGAAAATTCTGTAAATTCGACCAAATTTTAGCAACAAACGAAATTTTCTGTGAATATTGATACGATAAAGTACCGTGAATATAGCAACAAAGTTCACCATTAAAAAATTAAATTTCCGGAAAACTGCGTCGTATTTACTTCATATTCGTATGCGGTGGTCGTCCAACGTGTCAAATTATATGTTTTTATGGTCGCCGAGTATTCTTTTATGGTCAAAAAATCAAAAGTTTTTAGGAATACGCCGAAAAATCAAAATTCACCTATTTGTCAGAAAATTTGTACAAATCTTAGCAAACTAACGATATTTTTTGTGCAACTCTAACGGTATCGGAATAACAAAGTACCGTGATGCTGCTAGATACAAATTTCACTTTTAAGAATGAAAATTCTGGAAAATTGGTTAAAAATTGCGTCCAACGTGTCAAATTATAGTTTTCCGAAAAACTTCGGAAAATCAAAATTGTCATTTTTATAATTTATACGTCGAAGTAGTTATAGCATCAAAATTTAGTTTCAACTATATTATTACTATAAATGTATTTACTATAAATTACGCAGTTGTGTGTATTTTAAAATTGAATATTATTACTATAAATGTATTTACTATAAATTACATAATTGTGTGTATTTTAAAATTGCAAAATCAGGATTGAGGTTGGAAAATTTTGCTAAACAATAATATTTAATTATTCGATAATGCTATAAGTATATACAGTAGTTAATATTGCAATATATAAAAATATAATTTCGTTTAAGAATTTCAAATAAAAACAAGTAGAAATAACCTTCGTTTTCTGAAACCATTTCCAGTGACTGGTGTAGATCTGGCTACACTGTTGTACTGGCATTCAAATTTTCATCAGTTAAATTAGTAGGTGGAGGAATGTTTGCACATGCTATTCCATTGCATCCTGAACATGCTACACTACATGATACTCCATGTTTTCTACATCCACAAGCATTCCCACACCCTATGCTACAGGAACATGAGATAACATTCATGAGTGTCTGATGCCAGTTGATTATTCATTTTAACTGGATGCAGTTCGTTGTTAACTATTTTCCACCTCCAATCTTGAGGATTTAACGAGTTTGAGATGCTCTTCAAAACTGTCTATAGCAGGTGGTAAAGGTCAACGGCTGTCTTTTTTTGAGTTTTTTTTTAATTTTTGTGGTTTTTTGCATAAAACTTATGTAGCGAAACTTATGCAACTGTTGCGTAAGTGTAAGTTGACTTGCATCTCTAGCTGAAGCTTCATATTGTTATAATTCTAATGAACACATTATACCAACATCCATAATCTCTTCTACATTTATTTGTGTCCGAAAAACTTGCGCACTTTCTGTGTTTCTATTAAAAATCGGGAAAAACATTTTTTTCCCTTGTTAAAAAATTTTGAAGTTGTGTCGCATCCGGTGAATGCATGCAGGAAAAGATAACGTTCTTTGCAATTTTCGTACTTAGGATTCAAACTTCTACTAGAAAAAACGTGGTTCTACAGTTCCACTACTACTTTTTGGTTTAAAGACAAAAATTTCATTATTTTTTTGTTTCCATGCAAGCTGTTACCTATTGCCGTTACTGCACTGGTTCTATCTGCATCACCTTCGCATTGGATGCATGAGAAATTCGACTCTACCAAGTTCTTAGCCAAAAGATTGATAAGTTTTTTCTTCTTATTTAAGTTTAAAAGAAACTTATCTTTTGCAACTTGAAGTTTCGAATTTGAAAATTTTGCCGGAATATATTATATATGTAGTTAATATTGATTTTATGACCATAAAATAACACTCGGCGACCACAAAAACATATAATTTGCCACGTTGGACGAGCACCGCATAGGAATAACAAGAAAACACGACGCAATTTTTAATCAATTTTCCAGAATTTTCTTCATAAAAGTGAAATTTGTATCAACCAGCATCACGGTACTTTTTTATTCCGATACCGTTCGAGACCCACAAAAAAATATCGTTTGTTGCTAAGATTTGGACAAATTTTCTGACAAATAGGTGAATTTTGATTTTTCAGAGTTTTCCGGAAGACTATTGTTGATTTTGATTTTATGACTATAAAATAATACTCAGCAACCACAAAAACATATAATTTGACACGTTGGACGAGCACCGCATAGGAGTATGAAGAAAATACGACGCGATTTTCCAGAATTTCCTTTTTTTAATGAACTTTGTTGCTATAATCATCACGGTACCTCATCATACCAATATCATTCTATTCACAGAAAAAATTTCGTTTGTTGCTATAATTTGGTCGAATTTCCAGGATTTCCGAGAAAGAGGCCAATTTTCCATTTTCCGACTTCTCAATCGGATTCAGCAGACCTAAAAACCCCCAGATACCAAATTTCAGAAACATCGACTTAAATATCCCAAGACGTTACATTTGTTATATACGTTGTTAAATGAAAATGATTTTTACTTCTTTATTAATAGTAAAAATCATCTGCGGAAAAATGTCGTTGTTCACAATTTTTCAATTCGCTCAATATATCAAATTTTAGTTAATACCCCCGATTTCTTACAGTTTTGACTGGACTAATAAGAAAAAACTAGAACAGTGACCAGAGCTTTACACACATAATTTATTGTTCTTTTACATAATTACTGTGCGATATACATATATAATTTATAATTTAAAAAACTATACCCATTTTAGGTCACATATTAAAGCTATATGATCTGAAGGAGACACAATACTGGGTAAAGCCGTATATTGAGTTAATTCTTCAATACTTGGAAGAGGGATTATTTGAGAAACTTCTAGATTGGATTTTTCATAATAAATATAGTCCAAGCAATCTGCAAATCCAACGGTGAAGTTTGTAAATTTTGGAGTTCCACAAGCACTGTCCAATTTCAAACTTTGTTCCAAATTTACATGTCTTATAGCTTCCTCTGCATCTGCAAAATAATTGAGAAAATAATTGAGTTATAAATTGATCATTTCTTAGGTGGAAATACCGCTCCATCTGATACGTAAAATGATTCACAATTCATACAAATAGAACTTTATTACTTATGAATGTGTAATAAATGAATTGAGTTTTAGTTTATATAACATATCTGCCACTAATTGTAACGTAAACTTACCACTATATTTTAGTTAATTCGCATAAATAAATAATTCAACTCGAAAAATACTAGAAAGAAGTATATTCTTCATAAACCGGTAATTATATCATGTACGCGTTATTTTGTATTCATGACAATTTGTAAATTTGTTTCCTGTCAGTGCCACCCCAACCCTAAAAATTCCATCAGAATCGGTTGGCCGATTTTCATGATTCCAACGAACAATGTACGCATTTTAGAGATTCAACAAAATTTCAGAAATATTATTCTTGTGATTTTGGGTATTGCGAGTATATTACTTTTCGCTACAAATAAAATAAGCTTCCAAATCAAATAGGCAATTGACCCCAACCCCAAAATACGCCGTTATCAGCTTTTTCTTGAACTTTATTCTATACATCTGAAATTTTCAGAAACTTCAAGATGTTCATACAATAGACGATTCCTTGTGAACAGTAAAAAAAATAGGCAATTGCCCCCAACCCCAAAATACGCCGTTCTCAGCTTTTTCTTGAAATTTATTCTATATATCTGAAATTTTCAGAAACTTTAAGATGTTCATACAATAGACGATTCTTGGTGGACAGTAAAAAAACATAAATACATTTTTTATTTTTCGGTAGGCGTAAATCATCTTGAAAAACAAAAAACCAGGAAAGTCACAATAATATTTACTAACTAAACACGTATTTTGGGAATAAGTAGAACTGAAACCCTTCAGAAAGAATCATTCTAGGCCATAAATTCATAAATTAATAATGTACCAAAATAATGCTATGTTCCATAGATATGGCCACTTACAAATGTTCTACTTCCGACAACTTGTAATCTACTATAAATACATGATGAGGAAAGTAATGGTCTACATCTACCTCACAAATTATTCTCAAGAGAAATTGCTACAGGCAAACAAAAATAATAAATTCCCAAAACGTGGACTCCCAATTTTCGGATGGCAGTGTGAATAAGAATCTGAACCAGTTAAAAGGTTAAGCCACCAAATTTGATAACGATTCCAGATCAACATTTTCGAAACAACAAAACAGAAGTTTTGGAACGAGTTTTCTTGGCAATTTTTGATATTGATATTTTCAAAATTAATTTAATAATTTTCCTTGTTAGCCAAACAATTAACCGAGGGACCTCCAAACTCCGTTGCTGTTTGAGATATCGATTAGCGTTTTACAAAGTTAGCTACGGACATTCTGCACGATTTTAAATTATTTTCATCATTTACAGAGTGACACTAAACATGGTTGCGCACCAAACTATCCCTTTTTTAATGCAAACCCCCTAGATTTCTATCATAGAACGCCTCTATACCGCTAAGAGAAATGGTAGATTATCTTAAACATTTCCAAAAATTGTTGATATTCACAACAGTAGCATGATTGTAGGCCTTCCTTATGGTAATGCTCCCGTTAAACCAACCGACCGAACATTGATCTTGCAAGTTCAAGTAAGTGAGGCTAACGGCAGATTGATACGAACAACACGTGACTGAATTTGAAATTGCAATAAATAAGGTAATTACAAATGATACATGTTGACGTCAAAATGGTGAGAATCAAACTTGAGGAGTCAATACACTTATTAGAGAAGGAATTACGATTATTGTAAAGAATAAACCACGAAATATCGGTAAACATAAGGAGTTATTTTATACGACGTTAATACTACCTAAGATTTATCCATTTATTTGATTCATATCGTTTTGGTTAATTTCTTGTGTGAACTGTAATATTCATCTACGCACAGACGTGATCTATACAAGTAGACAATTTCGCTGTTTCCGTAACTAATGTGAAGATTACACCTGTTGGATTGATCAGGAAACGATTGAACAACCATTAGATGGAATATTAAAGAAATGTCTAAAATGACAACGTGATCAATAAAAAAATAAGAGTATTGTCTTGTCTGATGGCATCGGAACGCAATGTGATAGTGTGTTATAATTCTTTGTTATGCAATGAGATTCTCATTAAAATTATTTTCATAAAATGCTTCCGCATTTCACATTTAAAGAATGTGCCAAACTGATCATCAGGATATATTTACATGAAATATTACTTACTACTGCAGAAGTCGGCACAATCTTCAGAAACAAATCCTGTGGTATACAATTTGTAAATCCCGCATTCAGGAACACTATTAAAATCCCCACAAAATATAACTGATATTCTTGATCCTCTATGCTGGAAAAAATGTAAGTTTATTAACAATGTAAATGTTACGAGTATATTATGTGGGTATACTAATTTTTTTGGGAGAAGTATGATTATAAAAGTTTAGTTTTACAGCAATGATCAAAGAATAGCTACAACTAAATCGCTAACAAGGTTACGATTAATGCACTTCAGGACTACTTCGCTATTTATTCAATATTATAATATAATAATACGGTTTAGACTCCTATCAAGTGTTATCACCAATGAATGGAAGTACTGTGGACGATAAAGTCTCTAGTTTAGATGGATCAGTAATGCCACAACCTAAGTTCTAGAACTATTAGGTTCTTGCGTTACTAACGATTGATATAGGGCGAAAGCCAATGATAAATGAATATGAATATTAATATATTCCTTTATATCTAATTTCTTACATTGAAATATTGTTATTACCAAAAAACTTCCAGCGGTATGCAGTTACTGAATTTTTTCACTTAGATTTTACAGATCTCCTGTCTGTCCTAGCATATAAGCTATGGACAAACAACTATTTCTGTAGCTATTAGCAAGATGGATATTGAATAACGAAGAATATATTAATGAATGAAGCAAAGTATCACACTTTGTCAAGTAAAACTAAATTCTAGCTGTTTCTACCTGTCGGGTTAGCGTCAGAAATCTATGCCAACCATTTGTACCATCTTGATCGTTATTGTGAACGAGTTATGCCAATTTCAAAATGTTAGTCTCTGAAGGCGAAATAAAAATACTAAAAAAGCATCGATCGAGAATCCATACCTATAATATATAAATGAATGACCCAGTTCTGTCCCAAGATAGGAACATGTACCCATGTTAGGACGAATTATTAGAATCCAAGTGTCCATTGTCATTACTATGCTCACTTTTTCAGGGATGGTGAACCAGAGTTAGGTCATGTGTGAAATGAGGACGGACATAAACTGAGACGGTAAAGTACCCGATAGGGTTATAACAGTGGAGGTGCTCTAATCCCGCAAATGAACTCAGTTGTTTGACAGTAAATGTAAAATATATTAAAGAAAAATATGTTTTGTATAGTGTACGGAAATGTCTAACGACTGAATATATGTGATGGTATTGAAAACTTTCTTTATTTCATATCTTATTACAAGGACCTACCTAGCCGATTCTAGGAAACCCAAATTTCTATAATCGCCTCATAACCTGTAAATAATACAGTTCCGACTAAATGATCAATGAAGGAATATTTTGTAGATCTTAAGTAGATAATTGCAAATTATGATAACAATAAAGGTTCAAGTACCAAGTGATAGTATATGTTCTTGAGTTCAGTTCATTAATTTGAAAGAAATTTACAAGAAGCGAGGGACAGAGCAAATCGTTTGCGTTCACGAGGTATTTTGTTGAAGAACACTGAAGAAAGAAAATGGACTAACTGCAACTTCAAAGTCTACACCATTGGATGTAATTTTACATTTTCGAGACAAACAGTCGGACACATGCTAGCGTGGACACTTTAAAAAGTAAACAATATTTACAAAAGGAAACAGAAGAACCCAACACAAAATTATTCATAAAGAAGTAGAAAATTGTCCTGAACTACTCAATACACTGTACAGAAGAGATGTTACATACATAAGGAACTCTATTGGGCGTCAACGTCTTCAATTTCTTCAAGAACTACCTCAAACACAAGAAGTGCGAAAGCTCATAAAAAGCTCGAAATTCATGGCTAAACCTTTTTGAATTTGGTGGTGGGGGGTTAGGCTAACTTTTTTCCTTATTCATTCTGTTTTAATAAACGATATAATAAAGTGTAGTGTTTTCATAAATTGAATTAAATAGAGTATTTAACGTTTACATTTCACTTCATTGCTTATTCATGAATTTATAAAACATGGTTGAATATTACGTGTTACCAAATTATAGTGAAGCATTACTTACATTCCTTTTAAGTTTGTCCACATAACTTTCTATGTATCTAATAATCAAGCCCCCATGTAGTAACCTAATGTGATCAGCATCAGGGTGGAAATACAAATGTGTATTAGCAACAAGTAGTATCTCATTTTCGTTATCAATCGATTGAATAGCATTAATCTGTATAGTAGTAGTTCTTTCTAAAATTCTGGTAGTCAGCTTTCGATTATCAGCTATCTTTTCCCAAATGTCTGCATACAATGGGTCTGTACTAATATGATCAGACAGAACAGTTCTCGACTTTTCTATTAATTTGAATCTTTCGCTTCTGTAGAAGCAAGCTAATCCTTCTGCTACATTTCCTCCTTTAATAGCAAAATCGCTTTCAAACCCCATTTCAGATAAAATAGGGTTCAAGTCGTGAAGAAAAACTTTTTTGTCTACTTCCTGCAAACATATCACATCTGCATTATAACCTGAAAATGTCAAATTTATTACCATAACAATTAGAAATCATATGAAGCTATGTTAAACTATATTTGTTAACAAATACCTTTCTCAACACAAGTCGTAGTACTAACACCAAAAAAATTAAAATTTTATACATTCGTCCCTTGAAAACAATATTGCACTGGAATTGATAATTGTTTGCATATCATTATTGCATGTACTATCCTACATAAACATTTTACAATATTTTAACTTTCATCGATTGTAATGTAATATTCCATTCAATTTTATATTCATTATCAATATATGCATATTTTAAGAATAGATAATATTAATTTGTTTAAAAACACAAGTCAAGAGAATAGCATTATTATTTACCCTCAAATTGATATTCTCTTTAATTAGATTTCTAATGTTTTAATCAGATGTATGTAGATTGAGGGATCTCTCAGAATGCTTATTGTTATGAGCTTTCAAATTCAAAAATTGATAAGCCTACCATCACATAAATGATCTTGCATTTCATTTTGCTAATATTTACACTACTTGCGAAATTTTGCCAAATGCAATTATATGTTGTGCCTTCATATATATTGACAATTATTCTGCCCCAGTAAGCTGTAAGGGGTAACTTCCTATTATAAGAAAATGAGTTAACGACGTCTAGCTGTTACAGTATATTTGACATGTTATTATTATACCAACCTATATTAGATATATCTATATAACTTTAAATAATTTATTTCTATTATAAAGTCAGGGGTGTCTACTAAAATTGTCCTCTATATTAATAGTCCAAGCAATAGACAGAAATGCGTTAGGAAATTGAATTTAAAGGTGAGTTTCTGGTTAATGCAACTCGATCTGAAATGGCCAACATAACCTAAAAAATTAGGTGAGTTTCTGGTTCATGCAACTCGATCTGAAATGGCCAACATAACCTAAAAAATTGGCAAAGTTGCAAAAAGTGGTTTTTCTCAAATAATTTAAAAACTATAGCTTGGATCGGAAAAAGTTAAATGAGAAAGTTGTATGTATCGAATAGATCTATCGATTCGTCCCATAATAATTATAAATACAATTCATACTTTTCGAGTTATATCGAAAAAACCGTTAAAAATCGGGGTATCGAGAATTCGTTAACTATTACGTTTCCATATGTATTGTTTGCTGTACACATAGCCCATGACAAGCTAAGAGCGCACTTTTTTTCTTGAATTTGAAATATTGATTATTTTTCAAAATATATCGATTTTTCGAAAAAAAGACGCTGTCATAAATTGGCTAGATCTTCTCAGGAAATGGTCCTGGAGTAACGATTTTAGGCTTATTTTCTTCATGAAGAGTTGTGCTATAATTTTATTGAAAAAACTTAGCGATTTTTTCAATTTTTAGGGTGAAAAAATGACTTTCAAAATATTCATCTTTTTTTAACATGTTTTTTTCAGATTAGTTTCACAATTTTAATTTTAGAAAAATGTCTTTGACGGAAATCGATTTCTAACATTTTTTTACGAATTGGCAAAAACAATTTTTCACCTACGATCTTCTGGACCAGCAATAATTTTTTTATTTCAAAAAAATCTGTAAGACGCAATACACATTATACAGAAGTGTGTTTTATGGAGGTTAATGTTAAATACCTACATTTTCATAAAAAAAATACTGGGATATGTTTCATTGATTCATAGTATTAGAAATTGAGTAACAAAGCTAAGCTTGCGCGGCTGCCGGAGCGTGAGGCCTTGTGGGGGAAGTATTGCGCGCTCGCACTGAAAACTGATTGTGAAACTAATCTGAAAAAAACATGTTAAAAAAAGATGAATATTTTGAAAGTCATTTTTTCACCCTAAAAATTGAAAAAATCGCTACGTTTTTTCAATAAAATTATAGCACAACTCTTCATGAAGAAAATAAGCCCAAAATCGTTACTCCAGGACCATTTCCTGAGAAAATCTAGCCAATTTATGAGAGCGTCTTTTTTTCGAAAAATCGATAATTTTGAAAAATAATCAATATTTCAAATTAAGAAAAAAGTGCTCTCTGAGCTTGCCATGGGCTATATGTACAGCAAACAATACATATGGAAACGTAATAGTTAACAAATTCTCGATACCCCGATTTTTAACGGTTTTTTCGATATAACTCGTAAAGTATGAATTATATTTATAATTATTATGGGACGAATCGATAGATCTATCCGATACCTACAACTTTCTCATTCAACTTTTTCCGATCCAAGCTATAGTTTTTAAATTATTTGAGAAAAAACACTTTTTGCAACTTTGCCATTTTTTTAGGTTATGTTGGCCATTTCTTCAGATCGAGTTGCATTAACCAGAAACTCACCTTTAAATTCAATTTCCTATACGCTCATTTTTTTTCCCGGATTAATTTCTGCACGCATTTCTGTCTATTGCTTGGACTATAAGCCATTTAGACGTAGCTTACGTATCCTAGGCAAAAAGGTAGTATCTACATTACTTTAATTTCACTCAAGGCTGAAAATGCTTAGTAACGTAACACTTACCACTAGTTTGTTTGATATATGGCACGTACGCGCCTAGAATTGCTTAGTAACGCATGACCTACTTCTGTGTAACAACCGCGGTAAAGTGACAGTGTTTGACTGACTTTTCAAGTTTTTTAAACAAATAGTAACTAGTTAGTGGAATAAAGGATAATCATTCATAAACCGCTTAGTGTTATAGTGAAACAGGATTAACTAGATGTATACTTTCCATGTTGGAAAACATTAGTAAGGAATTAGTCAGAGAGTGGCTCTGCCAATACACTAGCGCGTCTGAAAACATACGAATGTTGGTTAGGTTGATGATTCAGTTATTCGTAGCAAAGCTTTTTCTCTATAATTTGGGATTCATTGGAGTTATATCCTCTTTCAGGATGATCAGGGGAAACAAAATGATCGAAATGGCACTTGCAGTTCACGATTCCAGATTAACAATGAAGAAAGAGTCAAAAATTCCATCGTCATCTCTTAACACTGAATGGCAAGGTACCATCGAAAATTCACAAATTATTTTCGTCGACCAGTACATGCAAAATGAGAGTAACACATCTCAACATAAGCTCGCAAACATACAATGTTTTCCAGAGACAAAGCTCGCTAACGACATACAAAAACCAGCGACAAACGTGGAAAAACCAGTGGATACAAATTTGATGTTCAAGATAATTGCTCTCATACGTAAGCAACCAGAACAGTGTTGCAGAAATTGAAAAGAATCTATTTGATGAAAACAAAAGTGAAATAATAATAGAGTAATCGACGGTGAGTTGGCCATAACTTAGGAGTTGAATGTGGATATGGGATTAAAAACTAATTTGGAGAAAGACCAAGAAACTGAAGTGAGGAGGTTCTATGGGAGAATCATTAATAGATAACGAAATAGTTGAAGAAGGTAACTGTGAAAGTTTTATGCTATCTTCTACCAGCAGTTTGAGTGTAAAGCGAAAAACAGTCAGAACTGAATCGCGAAGAGCGTGAACATATTTCTTAAAAAACAAGAATGGAGAATCTAAAATTGTATGTTCGACTTTTTTCTTTCAACTCTTGGATTTCATAAAAATAATGACAAAATTATACAAGAACTTTGTAAAAGACTTTGCTGATCCCAAAAACAAAATGGTAACGGGGACAATCGACTGGACTACACTTTCATTTAAACCCTGCGTTTCACATTATTACAAGGAACACGCTCCAAAATGACGCTATCTACCTAGTGATTTATTTAAGCATAAAAGATATGTTTGGCGACTTTCAAACACAAAATCCCGATTTCACGTGCTCCTATCGTTTGTCAAGAAGTTGAACATATCTTTTGTGAAATTAGGGCATGAAGATGGGGAACTGTGTGAAAATTTTAAAATTCATCCTCATTCGAAGGATAATTTGCCAATCATTGTGAAAACTGTAAAAAAATGGTATGTTCACATGAAAAAAGCACAAACTGCAAGAAATTGGAAATAAGTACAAAGAACATGCAAATAAAGATCCGGAAGAGGGAAAAGTCATATTTTTAGTTGACCTAGCTACGGTGATCATGTTGCAGAGATGTGAAATGTTCAAATCTGTCATTTATTCAACATTTAATTGCCGAATCCTTTGTTCCAATGGGAACTAAAAACGAAATATTGAAGACCTGTTGCTGCAGTTTGGCTTGAAGCTAAATAAGGAAGAGAAAAAGGATGACATAAGCGCAAATTTATAAATCTGTAATTCAACACTCCAAATAAAAGAACAAATATCTAGGTATTGCTGTGGAAAGGCATAACAATTTTATATTTAAGCTTTTGGAATCGGATAATTCCATTATACTGAGGAATAGGTTAGATTTTTGGAAAGATTATATACTATCCAAAGTTCAGAAGAGGATGAGAGTGAATAATAATGTTATGTATATTCACGTATTTACTGTAGATGATTTTGTTTAAAAAGCGATGGCGTTGAACTAACCCTAAAAAGGTCTAGAACTCAAATTGTTGTTGGCTTGGGCTTAGTAGGGTTGTATCAATCTAATTCTCTTTAACACTGATTTATATAATTTGTTGAAACAACTTTCACTTAAAGATATTTGACTTGTAATTTTAGATGTTAATTCATTTTTAATGTGGGGATATTTTGTTAGAACTGTTTTAGATTTTTAACTCTACTGAAAATTGTTTTTAGTGTATTTCATATTCTTTTGATATGTGTAATGATCTATATGTTTAACATTTCCTCCTTAAGGCATCATTTTAATAATTAATTATCTATATTTTGAAGAGTGAATGAACAATCATATTACCAAGTAATTCTTTCAAAATTAGCTGTTTTCTATAATCGATTGCTAAAGCATATGGTGGGCAATATGGATGTAACTCGTTTCTTGTGAAGTCAGAATCACAGTATAAGTCAGCCAGAATATTATACGATACCACACGAAGTCTAAAAATGTGAATACTATAATGAATAGAATTATAAAAACACAAATCTTACTCCTTGCCCTCAACTCTATCCTTTGTAAAATGATGCCGAATTTCAAATGGACATTGCCCAGGACCTGCTTGAATTGTATGTTCACTAATTACTTCAACTAAAGGTCCTTCCAATTCCCCATTCCTTGGTAAGCATTCTAATTTCAAATACATATTAATATCACTATTGGAGGGTGTGAACAGATATGTGTCACAAATTTGAACCCAATGGAGTTTATTTTCTGAAATATACCATGTAAATTTGGACTCATGTTTATTTGCAAATACAACCTCAAACTTCGAAGGATGTATAGGAAATGTTGATAAAATTACAGTTGGTAATGTCAGATTATCAACCCATGGCGAGTTCACTACTACTGTGTAACTTTTGTCTAAAACAGTTAAAACCAAGTTGTTGTTCGGATTGAACACTTCTTTACACTCTTTCGAGTCACATACTTCTTCATTGTCTACAATGAGAGAGACATTAACATTGATTATATTCTGTTCCAACTTTTTCTTATTCTTCTTGTTAACAATTTTTTCTACATTTGCCGATATTCTACTCAGAAAAGCAGAAACTGGCTCAGATAGCTGGCGAGAAAAGTTAAACTGTCTGTTGATTTTGAGCTCAACATTCGTATATTGAAATGTCAATTGAAATTGATCACATCCATTTAAATTACGGAAATATGCTTTATTCATACTCAAAGAATACTTATGTATCGATCTAGTTAAGAAATTAATAACGGATTTAACTCTCACAGGCATCACGAGATGAATAGAACATAGAAATAACATAACGTGAGAATGAGAATAAAATAAAGGTGGTTAAATTGAGTTGACAGTTAGATCATAGACTTAAGAAGGGAATTACCTTATACCCATAGGGATCAAGAATAGAAATAGAGTACTCGAAGACCATAAGAGCAAGAGCAATGTTATTGATTTGACTAGGTCTAAGCTACAGTCATATACTCCTATATATAATATCTAATCTATGGCTACAGTGACTCTATTAATAGTCACTGTAGTCGAAATAAGAAAATTGACGTATTTAAAAATTTATTCTTCAATTTAATGTACTGATGTACAAAAATGTAATGTGTTTCGCAATTTACACAGCACACGAGGTAAATGTACGTAGAATGTGAAATTTCAGTCCTGGGAAGAATTGTTTCTGTAATTTCGTAGTTTAATTCTATTTAAAATTCATATTCACAACAAATATATGAACTGTCAAGTCAAATCAAGAAATGTAGGTATAATTTATATCGGCTCTGTAATTTGTAACAATGAAATATGCCTCGTTTGACGCCGTGCTGCTATTGAGGCGGTAGGTTGTGCGGAAGACATCAAAAATAGGGGATGAAGTGGGATTTGGGGCCTAGGCAGCTGATGATCTACTCAGCTATTATTATCCCAAGACATGCAGTTCTCGTATGGTGGAAAAGAACCGAATTGGATACAGCTCAGAAACTTCTGAACAGAATACTGGGATTCTTCCTCAGAGGCATTCATCGACTGCAGCATTATGAGGGTCCTGCTGGGCGTGCCACCCCTATCAATGACGATGGATTAGCTGCAATGGCTCCTTAAGAGATGGAGTGCAAACCAATCCCGTCTATTTAGGGGGCAGCCCGAAAGGCTGCGAGTTGGGCTGCGAGTAGAACCGCAGGACAGAATCAAAGCCCTGTGGTTCGCGGGCAGTATTTCAGGGTCATCATTCCGTCGAGGGGAAATGGGAAAATGGCCGCACGCCAAAGTACGGCACAATTTAGTATACACATCGGTCTAGAACAAACTATAGTCGGAACAGGCTTTTGCGGTTCTAGATATATTGATTGATGGATACTCCGTGCGAATGGCAGATCTCAACGCAGTCTTCTAAACCGAGATGCTTACCATCTACAAATGTGCGAAGAAACTACTAGGCTATGGTAGGATGAATGAGACCATCTGGATCTGTTCGGACAGTCAAGCAACGAGGTCTCTACTATACTAGACCTCGTTGCAGTCAAGCGGCACTCAATGCACTGAAAAGCCCAACTAATTCCTCGAGACTTATTAGGAATACCAAAGAAATCCTTAACGGGCTAGCCGGGTGGAAAAAGGCTCAACCTTACCTGGATTCCGGGCCACTCAGGTTGAAAAGGTTATAAAAGAATTACCAGGAACTACACGAAATGATGAAGACAACCAGCTTGAAGTTGATGAAGAAAGATTGAGTGAAAGACAGGAAAATAACATTGATGAAAATGAAGTGTTATATTAAAATATCGACGAGAATTCGGAAGAAATAGTTGAAAAAAGAGGGAGAGTTACAAAGATACCCATCTAAATGAAGGACTATGACTTCAATTCTGGCACAGCTTCCAATTTTTATTCTGAATTAGAAGAAATATTAACATATAAAGAAGCTATTTTGGGTAAGAATGTAGAAAAGTGGAAGAAAGCGATGGAAAATGAACTTGATGTGCTTGTAAAAAATCGCACGTAGAGTGAAGTTGTGAATAGATAAAGAAAAAGTTATATACAACAAGTTGAAGTTTACATGAGTCTACCCGGAAAAAATAAAAGTAAAAGTAAAACAATTTGTAAGCTGTACAAATCAATTTGTGAGTAACAAAAATTTGCAAAAAATTTGAATTTGAAATTAAATCTAATAAAAAACAAGGGTTTTGTAAGATCACAGAACGATTTTGGTTTGTAGCTTGTTGGCTCAGAAAATTGTTAGCGGATTTTGAATGGTTTGATGTAAAAGTTTCAATAAGCATTTTTGAAGACAATCAATCGGCAATAAACATTGCAAATAATCCTGAAAACAGCAGAAGGTTACTGCATTTACATATAAAGATTTGTTTTATTATGGATAAAATAGATGGTATGAATGTCAAACATATAAAAAGTGACTAACAACTAGCAGATCTTTTTATTAAATCTCTATCTAGAATAAAATAACTGAAGTTTACCTTAGAGTTAGGTTGATAAGAGTGTTACTAGTTTATTTAAGGAAATATGTCGGTCCTAAGAAAATGTTGAAGTTATAAGTTCTTTCTATTGTTTTGTGAAATTATTTCATTGAGGGGGTGTTGATAATATGTTTATCAGTTCCAATAAAATTAGTCAGTGGTCAATGATTTGTCGAGAAATATACATGTTACTAATAACTAGTGCGCAACGGTTTTATGAAAGTTGTAGATTGTTCTCTTGGATTAATAAACACTTGATCCAGTGTGTATTTAACCTTACTTCGTTCAATAAATTTGACTTCAAATTTGAAACTATCGATTATTTATAAGCCTCCTAAGCCGCACGCCCTTGTGTTCTAGGGAAAACGACCGTTCCCCTTACTCTCCCTACTGGATACCTTTTTCAATCAAACGTTCTGGTATAGACACAATACAACTATCCTATAAATATAAATAGAGCATAATATAAAGATTTTTGACCCAGTATGAATTATACATAAAAATTCTCGGGAAATAGGTCACATTAACACTCTGTTTTAAAATTCTATTTTTTTTGTCTTTACGTACGTTTCGGTCTCACGACCATCATCAGAAGACTTATTATGTCTAAAAATTTTTGATTACTTAAAACTAATTGTATTACACAAAGTTTTAAGTAATCAAAAATTTTTAGACATAATAAGTCTTCCGATGATGGTCGTGAGACCGAAACGTACGTAAAGACAAAAAAAAAAAAATTAAAACAGAGTGTTAATGTGACCTATTTCCCGAGAATTTTTATATATTATAAATAGAGCTTCGGTGTTCGGTGTCTATTTTACATACTAATCTGAGGACCTGATGACTTCTTAGATCTTTATCAGTGTTGCCAGTCTAGTGCAATTGTACAAAATCTAGAGAGTCGTTTAACACATTAAGTATAGGAAAGGCTAACAAAATCAGTTTGAGTACATTTTAATTGATAGCATTATGCCTCTATAAATTTTAATAAAATACCAATACGTAACAGTTTAGAATGTTTCGAATGTTATTTCAAAAGACGAAAGCGATCTGAAGTGCAGTTCCAGAGCTTATATTATGTTTTTCTATCATATTTATATGAAACGCACTCCTGAATTAAGCTTGGTTAAAATCTATAACACTTTCGTAAATGTAGTATAATATTTCATAAGAATCTATTATGAACAGAAAAAATGTTCTGGCAACACTGGTATTTATCTTTATTTTGTAGTTGTAAAGTTGTTGTTCTGTGCGTGTGCTATAACCTACGCTCCTAAGCATGATAGAACCAAAATTGAATTGACAAAATCCATTTAATTTTATAGCCATAGGAAGTATATTTTTTACTGTGTAGTAGGTATGTAAGGTGAGTTAATTCCTGACTATTAGGGTATAGATTAAAATCATGAAAATGATAGTTAGAATAGGTATGCTTATTGAGTTTTGAAATTTAGGACTGTTTGCTTATCTTCATATTTAATTTAACAATATCTCTTCAGATTTCCTGTATCTGTTTGGATTGTGTCTAACAAGCAATGGTACTAATTCATTTTATTTTGTATGTGTATTTAATTTTTATCACTTTGGTAATAGAAAAAATAATTGCTAGCAATTGTACCCAACGTCACTTCAAAGATTCAAAATTATGAGAATCAAAACAAATCTTATTTAATAACTTCCATACAAGTATAATATAGTTCTTTTCATTTCATCTCAATGCTGTAGATAAAACATTGTATAGAACTAAAGATTCCACAAGGAATTTTTTTTTTTTTTGGGGGGAGCGAGGTGGATGAAACCCTTTATGGGCACCTTATGGTCCTGTAACATCCCATAAGTTAGTGTGGGAGTCCCTGAGTCCCGAACTTAATCACCCCAGATATTCCCACTAAACACTCCACCTCGTGTGGTAGGCTCTATCCTGCAACCAGGGCAGTCACGATGACACTTGGGCTTGACAGCCCATTGTATCTTGCCGCACCACTTTCTCGGGCCATCGGAAAAATTCCGCAATCGCTGGATTCGAACCCGCGACCGGCAGCCACAGTGATTAGAAGATCGATGCTTCTACCACTGAGCTACCTGGCCCCCATAAGGAATTAGTGACTTCATCAGTTTCCAAATTACAAAAATCATGTAATTATATTGTATTGATGGGTATTCCATCCAATCTACCGGTTTGGCTAAATTTTCATGATGTGCACTTTATAGAAAGAATGGCAATTCAGATATTTCTATCGAAGAACTAGAATAAGTTCAGTCATGAGTTGTTGAAGCAGCTGCAAATCCTAGTCGATCTGAATTGAATGATAAAATGTGAATGAGAGGCAAATTTACACTTTGAACAACATGAGTTGTTGAAGCAGCTGCAAATCCTAGTCGATCTGAATTGAATGATAAAATGTGAATGAGAGGCAAATTTACACTTTGAACAACATGAGTTGTTGAAGCAGCTGCAAATCCTAGTCGATCTGAATTGAATGATAAAATGTGAATGAGAGGCAAATTTACACTTTGATATCATTATATTGACATTGGCATAGAAGATCCCATATATTCAAGCTGATGTGGAATAAGATGTCTAACATGATCTGTAAACATGATATAAATATAGCTCTTAATCCCTGATTGAACATGTAATGGTCACTACTCCTGCTTTATTTTTAAAATATGTAAATATTCAAGAATAATAATAAAGTGTCAAATTGTAGTCATTTATGGTACAAAATGGAAAGCACAAAGTGGTAAGTGTTTTCACTTCTTGATATTTGTATAAAAAGAGACCCTACGAAATAACCCATTTAGAGGGCAGTATACCAATATAATCATGTTGCAGTCATTTAGTAATACTAGTTAACAATACATGAATAATAACTAGTTTATAGAGAGTTAATTGAAACTTTTCTATGTTCATATATGGAAAAATAAAAATCTAAGCTTGACTGCACTGAATTAAAATATCTACAGATTGTACTAATTGATGAAATATATAATACTTTAGAATTTGCCTGAACTAAATAAAAAAATAATCACGTCTTCTATTTGAAATTCTTGGAATTAAGAAATTTTATTTTGCTGTCAAGTAAGGACACTGAACATTAATTGTTAATTAAGTTGTATAAAAAGAGGCAACATAACATCATTCTCCTTTAAGATTAAGTACCCCAAATCTGACTTGCAAGACAGAATCCTCTAATCGGACACACACCATCTGCCTTAAATGCCATATATGTTCCAAAACATTTTCGTGTTGGACAAAGTGTGGATCCCAAAATTACCATTCAAAATCCAATGTTGTTCCCAAGTCTTCCATTATGGACACTGGTTAGTACTATGTTATTTGTACTATAGTTGCAAATAGTCGTCTTTTTGGTAATTGAGATAATCTTGCATTTGGAGATACTCAAAAGTAGTTTATTCAAAACACACCAGCTATTGATTCTTGTTAGATTCTCATGTAGTAAGACATAATCTGTTGCAGAATGAATAGAGGGAAAACCTTTTAAATCATCTATAAAAATTCTCGGGAAATAGGTCACAATAACACTTTGTTTTTAACTATTAAGACGAATAGTTAAAACAAAGTGTTATTGTGACCTATTTCCCGAGAATTTTTATATATAATTCATACTGGGTCAAGAATCTTATTATTTTAAATCATCTTCAAATACTTCCTTTTCGATGTCTATGATACTAATAAGGTCATTTAGAATATTATAAAAAAATTCATTTAGACTGTTTCAAATTTATTCAGAGGAACACCCAAGTTAGTTTGCGGAAACACATCCCAAACTAACTCAAACTAATTAAATTTCTAGATTAAAAACTGTAAGCAATTAAGAAAACGTAAACGTTAAAAAAAACTAACATACCTGTATTAAATGAATAAACTAAATTTCTACAATACTTATTTTTCCTAGCGAAAATATCTCTTTAGAATCGAACTCTAAAATCACCGTACTCCATTCTAATGGAATTTAATAGTTCAACCATTGGATCTAACCTAGTGTTCCCCAAAAATATATAAAAATTTAACAAACTAACCTGCGATAACGTTGCCGCTTGAACTTTCCTGCGCATGTGTATAAGGGCAAGGGATAATCAAACAATTGCAAAAACCTACCTTCAAATAACCTATCACTACTAACCTAATGTAGTGTTTCCCAAAAATATATAAAAATTTTTCAAACAGACCTGCGCTAACGTTGCCGCCTAGACTTTCCTGCGCATGTGCATCAGGGCCAGGAAAATCTAACGATTACAAAAACCTACCTTCAAATAATCTACGAGTACTAACCTAGCCTAATGTTCCCAAAAATATATAAAACTTAACGTACTAACCTGCGATAACGTTGCCGCTTGAACTTTCCTGTGCATGTGTATAAGGGCCACAAAAATCTAACAATTACAAAAATCTACCTTCAAATAACCTACCAGTACTAATCTGACCTACTGTTTCCCAAAAATATATAAAAATTTAACAAACTAACCTGCGATAACGTTGCTGCTTGAACTTTCCTGCGCATGTATAAAGGCTAGGGATAATCAAACAATTACCACTATTCCTTACTATCTGTTTTACTACGCCTATACTAACAATAAGGGAGCTACTATCTTAACGACATGTAAAAACCTGTCAAACGTTTTTGTACGCTCCCGTTTACGAGATCCAATTGCCGAATACAATTCAAATCATTCTAAATTCTACATTATTTTATCAATAAATAAAAATGATATATTTCCGCAAAAGTTTTTTCATATAACTGGTTTCAGCTATTCTATAGTCGGAAAAATGAAAATAATGCATTTCCGCAGAAAACTTTTCGCGACTTTCTGTTTGGAAACAGAATACTAAATAAACAATACATAACTAATTTCAGCTAAACGAAAATTGAGCCAAAATCTCGAATTACTTTTCAAATATTTCAACATTATCAGTGAAACAATAGTATCGGCGACTTCCTTTCATTGTCAACTTAGATACAGGAAGAATTTTGACTATCTGTTTTCAGGAAACATATGAAACATTTTTATCCTTCGCCATCTTCTTCAACTGTGTCGGTCATGGGAGCATATTTGTTTGTTTTTGTTTAGAGTTCTCCCAAGTTAATCCTGATCCGCTTCTAAAGACCAACTATACCCCCCTCCAGAATAGTCGTTTTGAAATAATTTCACATCCAGTTGTTTTTTCCTACTTGATTTTAGTAACGTTCATTATACCAGGTATCGCATCAATATCCTCCGGAACTTGTGACATTGATTCAATGTCACAACTGGAAATCTGATAAACCTGAACAGTTGAATTTGAAAACAGGTTAACAAAATCTTCAGCAGTTCTGATATCTCTGCCAATCAAAACATGTCAGCCGTGAGTTTTAGCACTCCACCTATTCCGTCCATGGGCTCTTTGCCGTGACCCGGCTCGCTAAAGTCCAGGTAAATTTCCATATTTGGGTTTCATTGATCAGTGTTTTGAGCCATAAGTGAATGTTCTTACGATTACGGTATTGACTGGTAGGTCCATCAGAAAATATGTACAATGTGTCTATTGATTGATATTTTCTGTAAAACAGGTTTTACATGATTCCAAACGGCATAAGCTTGATGGTCAAGGTTATCACTTCAGTGGAAAACGAGTGTGTTTGTGTTGTATCATCATTGTCATCTTTTGTGTAATAGACTCTGGTATGAATCGATAATTGGCCTTTAGATGCCCCGAAATGTGCTGACTGAATTTCATGCCCATATTTAGTAACATTTTTGAAAAATCAATCTGTTTTTAAGTTTTCTTTATTTTTTTCTTTTCCTTGCTGTTTGTGTGAATTCCATATACTCCTAAATGCTTCTTCATATCTGGAATGGATGCTGCTAATGCAATTTTAAGTTTCTTGATTGCACTTGTGACCAATATCTTTAGAGTGTTGCCAATCGGCGGAGAATCCGACAGTTTAGGCGTTAGGTATTTTGGGAGGAGGATTCAGAAAAACGGAAGAAGGAGGTTTTTTCGAGAATTTCTCTAAATTTGTAAACTAAGACAGGGCTGCTACGCCGTAGAAGCAGAAAAAATATCGATTTCACCGGGATCATCAAATTCTCATTCTGTGTCTCTAGTCTTGTCTGATATTTGACTATTTTGAAAGTAAATTTTTCGGCGGGACATCACAGTTTTAACTAACTGATTGCCTTTAACGTTTGGTGTCATATCCATATCATTATTGGTGGTCACAATTGAAGTTCTTTGTACAGATCTATTACACCCTTCTAGTTTCTTTCTCAATCTGTCCACCTTATACTGCAACCTAGTTATTTCCTCAAGCTCCATCTTTTCTTACTATCCTCCACCAGCTTTTTTGTGTGATGCTGAACGGGGAGTAGAGATACTTTCATTTTCTGAATCTGGAGGGGTATTATCTATATTTTTATTTCCACACTTTTCTTCTCTTCCGTTTTTCTCTTTCTGTCATGTCGGTTATACATTTTATTTTCTTTTCAGATTTATTTTCTGGTAATATTATGTCTTGCTCTTTTTATTTTTCTTTGCTCTATGATCATGTCTCCGTTTTCTTGCTTTAGCTTTCCCCTTTTGTCTAATATACGCAACACTATTTTGAAGTTTGTTTTTATTAGCATCGTCATTAGACTTTATTTTCCGATTCAATTGGTTCTGAAAAAAATAAAATGAAGCTATTTTGGGTAAAATTATTTTGACTTGGAATACTAAAAATAGACTAACAGAGTCATTTTGATGTCACATACATCATTTTGGGAACACCCGTCATAGTCTGAGAACGTTACCGAAATGACGGTTAAACCATGATTGTCTTTCATTTCTTGTGCCACAATATCAAAGTATTTTTTAGGTTATGTTGTAGTCGCCTCGACTGTTAATCATAACATGAACTAAAATATATATCATATTACCAAACACATTCTACAACAGCGTTCTTGTACTGATGCTGATTGAAATTAACTTACCACATTAATTTAATTATTAATCCAAACAAACAATTAAACGCCGTAAAACCGTTTGAAAACACTTCAGAAAGACGGCTAGCAGCAGCATTTTGCTATTTTAAGGTTACGTCACGACATGACGAATTGTTCCTCGGACAACGTTTTAATTAAATAAAAATGTAAATTTTTGTAAAACATGTAAGAATCTTTAAAGCAAACTATGTCTAAGTAGTACTCAGAATATAGTTACTTGAATTCAATTGATTTTAATGCGTTTCTTGGTCACTTCAATTTCCCTTAATGAATTATGGAAGTGTTTCCGAAATGATTTTTCGGGTATGTAAGATGGAATAACATTAATCTAAGAATGTCTTGGATTAAATTGAGTTCATGTAGATGACTATCGATTATAATAATGGGTAAACGAGAAGAAAAATTTTATTGTAGCTTTAATTCTCTCGAACTCAGAGTCTTGACCTCTATGATTTTGACCCATCTGAAATTTAATATTGATACTTGAAAAAAACTGTCATAAATAAGCATTTCAAATAATTTGGAGAAAGCCCAAATCAATGACACTGACCGATAATTGCTAATATCATTTTAATACCATTTTTGAAGCTTTGGCTTTAACTTGTTAGCTATTCTATAATACAAATATTCAATAAGTTACCGGAACCAAACCAACCGATTCACCTGTTTAAAAACGGTTTAAAAAGATTCCAATCAGAAAGGACTACTATTTAATAGATGAATATCTGATCGACCATATTATATACTAACCTGTCGATATTTCATAGTTCTATAGTTAGTTGTAAATTAGTTATCAGAGCTTACGAGATCTTACAAACTAAGTTTTTTTAGTATTGATTTCTGTAACAGTATCTTAATACCTAATACCACCCATAGATATTTCATCGTACATATTACGTCCTTATGTAGAACATAGCTCTAATTTGAAATATCTTAATAATTTTATTTATTTATTCTTTACATTATCATTTATATAGTATTGACGTGTTCTTCACACTTGATGGATATTCAGAAAAAATAAATATGTATCTATCTATCTATTAAAATAACATCTTTCTCTGAAAAACTAGGAATACTTGAAAATCTATATATATTACTAAAAAAAAGCTAGAGGTTCAAGATTTAGTTTGAAATAGTAGTTTGAAGTTCCATAAATGACCAAAGAACTCTGTACATTCATTTACTATAGTTTGAGGATTATTATTATGACGTGTACCTTGCGACTTTTCGGTAAACTGCTTACTGCGGTAAGCTTCAAATCCTCGGGCGCCAAATTTTTCCAAAGGTTTAGCCTTGTCCCTAGGGTAGCTACAGTGAAGTCAAACCAGGGCCCATTGGGCAGAAAACAGTATCAAAATTGTAGGCTTTAATTACAATTGATACCTGGTTAAAACTTGGCTCATTTAAAGATGGAGCTGAAATAACTGAATAAAACGGGGAATTCCAAATATTAAATATATAATAATTATAACAAGTACACTTTCAGAATAATCAATATAAACGCAATTGAACGGTATTATTTACAAAAATTTTCCCAGACGGAAAATGTAAGGAAGCTCAAACGTTATATGAAAACTGTTACAACATATCTATTTTTTTACGATATGTTTGGTATTTAAATTTAATTGAACGGAACGGAATCGGTTGTAAATGATTCACATTTATCAATTTGCGGAAAATACAAATCAAACAGATCCTAGCGTAATAAGCGGTGGTCGGTAATTATTCAGATAGCATTATTACTTTAAAATGTTGTTAAAGCGCACTACGATATATCAAACGGTTAAAATTCGGTCGGATCGGAAAATATATCGTAATGCCCGAAAATAAAATATTAAGCTATCATTTACCTTATGTAAAATTCACTTAAACGGAACACTATTGTTAATTCAAATGTTAAATCTGACTTGAACTCGGATAATAATTACTTCACTTTGATTCTAATATAATAATCTCACTTTAACGGTACTAATTGATAATCAAAATCACAAAAGAGAGTGTCACACTTTATCGGTACTGATTGATAATCAAAATTACAAAAGAGCAACGGTACTGATTGAAAAATCAAAATCACCAAAGAGCAACTGTACTGATTGAAAATCAAAATCACCAAAAAGCAACTGTACTGATTGAAAATCAAAATCACCAAAGAGAGCGATCTTTGGTCTGTCCCTGCTTTTATATGTTTTCGAGGTTCTGGTCAAGTCCGCACCACTAATTCCTTATTTTGTGCCGAGGGTTTTTTATTTATGTCCCGAACAATGCTTACAAGTGACGCTACTTTTTAGATCTAAATTCCCGCACATGATATCACAGTAGTTCCTCTCGGCACAATAAACAAATGTTATCGGAGTTTTTTGGTTGTTTGCCCTTTTTATACATAAAGATGTTCAAAACTTTGATGCGTTAACTTGCCAGACCCCCGTGTTTGCAACATATTTATCGGAATGAATGCAATTTTAAACGGGCATGAATTCGATTCATCTATTTGAATAATTACAATTATTCAAAATTTCGGAAATTTAGAAAAGTGACAATCACGGAATACACATTCGGAGTTCACGCATATCTATTGAAATAATGAACTGTTCTAACTGAGTTTACATGTAATATCCGTATTTACTGCCTGATCTAAAATAAATGAATGATATTTCAAAATTTAAGCTTCGTTACATTATATTTATCATTATCCAAACACATTTCACTCGGAATACTAGACAATTTTTTTTTCATGGAAAACCAAACATTCTCAGGATCAGATTTCTCTTGCAGATTTTATATATTCAATGTATGCGTTATTGATCTTCAACTTTAACACTTTACGTAATTTCCTGAACTTATTAAGATAAAGATGGTCATTTATAGAATCATAATTTTTATATAGGCGTTCATTCTCTTTGGAATATCTGATACTATCATTCGTATATAGAGTATATAGTAGTATTTTTAATCTTATAGCGAACAGATCTTTTAAACATTGAGTACATCGTATAGCTACTATCTACTATTCATATTATGACAATAATTGATCCGAGAACCCCCAATTCCCCCCATTCAATATGTCGTTTAAAGAGCGGGTAAATTTGCTTTTTCAAATTAAAACTTTTGTTGTTTGGAAAATCCACAGTTATTAACTCGGCAAGATAGGACTTAACTTAACTAAATCTAAAATTCTGTTGATACTAATTGTTACAATCAAATCAAAAAATCCGTGAAATCATCCAATAATCTGCTGTAACCATTACTAACAGAAACACTATCATTGACATCCTTAAAATTAGGAATATTGAAGTCGTCTAGAAGTATCACATTTTCCCAGTCAACATACGGCAAAAATTTAAGGGATTACTCTGGGTTATTTTAAGAATGATGATTTTCGGAAAGCCACGTGGTATCGAAGTTGCGAATAAATGTTTTATACAATTATGGTTTTGACATTTAAAAAATTATTAATGTATCCTAAATAAACGAATGGCTACTGCATTGTGTTATCCGATTACAAAAACATTTTCGAAATGCGTTTTTATCTTTCAACAACATTCTAATTATTAAGAACCGATATTTTGATTTGTGCACTAAATGTGGATTTATTTTGAATACATCTCGTGATTTGTCATTTAGTATCTTCTAAATTTGTTTGAACTAAATAAACTTTTGTTGGTAAATTTCTCTATCGTGAATCGCTATACAAACGCCGAGATGACACACATGCATTTCCTGTATGCACTTGCGGATGAGAATTCGTTATGGGCTAGACGGTTAAACATTTCCCAACCGTTAGGTTCCTGGTAGAAAAACCTTCCAAACTATTCATCAACGTCTTCATATAACAGGTACATTAGAATCACTACCGATTATTGCATTTTGTCAAGGCTTTTGTTCAAACCCTTCAATTAAACTGTCGCTGATTATTTTTACCGATGAATCAAATTTCTCAAGAAATGCAATAAGAAGTTTTCTTAATAATATGGGCCGAAGAAAATCCACATAAGGTACTTGGGGATCATTTTTCGGAACAATCTCCGCTTCAGAGTTGCTGGATTTCGTATGGGGCCATCTAAAATCATTAATTAACACTATTCCAGTGGAATTGTGGAAGATTGAGAAATAGGATAATTGATGGGTGCAATTCAATTAGTAAGACACGACCCTATGTGTTTCTGAAAGAGTTCGGCAGTTAATGAGGAGGAAATTGGATGCATGCATTCCAGCTGGTGGTAGTCATTTTCAATAGTCATTATAGATTAAGAAGCTTTACATGTATAAAATATTTGTTGACGAAGTGCAATGTTTTATTGACACGAACATGAACCTATTTAATAAAATAAATATTACATAAGATTAATAAGCTTCACATGTAATATTATATTTGTTGACGAAGTCCAATGTTTAATTTACACAAACATTAACCTTTTTAATAAAATAAACATTACTTACGAAAAATTTTGTCGCCCTGTAAATTCGAAACAAAGTGGCTTTCCGAAAATCAAAATATTCTTAAAATACCCCTGGGAACAACGTCTCAAAATTTTGCCGTCTAAACATCCTGTATATCTTAATGAAAAAGCAATATACTTGTTTTTGTTGATATTCAGTGATAATTTCTTATGATCAAGTCAATTCTTTACATTGAGGATGCCATTTTCTGTTTTACTTTTTACTCAGTCCCAAGTTGTACATCAAATATAAGAAGCATGAGCAGCATAAGATATAGCTCCACCAATAAAAAAATTTCAATAATCAGTTGAGATATGAGGTAAATGAAATCGGCCCTATTACGGTTCCTGTGGAATTTCAATTGTGATATTTTATTGGTCACTGATTTCATTTCTTATCTTTACCTGTTGGTGCTTATCTTTTAAGTAACTTTCGAGAATTTTCAACCCAATACCACGAACACTAGTAATGAAATAGACCGGTGTGGGGTACTGTGTCGAAGGCCTCCGCAAGATCAAGGAATACACCACCTATGTATTTATGGTTATTGTTCAGCTTTTTTATGTTGTCAATCACAACAAACAAAGCTTCAGTAGTAGTTGAAACCCATATTGCTTACATCTCTGGTTTCGGCGTTTACGTAGTATAAAATCATTTTAACTTACGGAAGTTGAAGATATATACTCAAATTTACACAAAACTTGTAACTTGTCCTTGCCAATATTGCGTTGGGTCAATATAGATTTTGTTCCAATTGTACACTGCATAACTACAAACATTCCCGTCGTGAATGTAAGTTTCCGAATGATAAATATCGTTCAGTTCATTGTGATTTTAGTCTCAAATGGAAATTTAACAAATTAAGTATATTCGATCGTTGAAGTGTTATTTGGATATGAATCCTATGTTTCACTTCATGTCCTTGTTCGATCAAATTGGAGTTATAAACATCAATTACATCATGATGTTAACCGCTGTGAACGGTATCTGTATAGTTCGGGAATTATTTCGTTATTGATGTAACTTTGATCTTGCAATTTTGATGTTACCTTTCCGTTTCCGTTTTGCAGAATGCCCCCCAAAAAAAGTTCTGGAAAATCCACTAAAAATAGTAGTACTGATGACTCGGGTAATGACTTTCACTCATTATGAAATACTTCAAAATTTGTATTTATTTTTATTGTTATACTTTTAGGTACGAGTACCAGCAAGGAAAAGAAAGGAGGCAGTGCTGTTAAAGTACGGCATATATTGTGTGAAAAGCAAAGTAAATGCTTAGAAGCCTTGGAAAAGTTAAAAGCCGGACAAAAATTCCCAGAAGTGGCAGCCACATATAGTGAGGATAAAGCACGGCAAGGTGGAGATTTAGGATGGATGATAAGAGGTTCTATGGTCGGACCGTTCCAAGATGCAGCTTTCTTGTTGCCGATTTCAAATGTCAATAATCCGGTGTATACAGATCCTCCTATTAAAACCAAATTCGGATATCACATTATTATGATTGAAGGAAAGAAATGAACGTTTACACTCGAATTTATGGAAAAATGATAAAATACATACTCTATAATGTGTACTTCTTAATGTACAATAAATGAATTTTAAAACTATTCATTACTTCTTTTATTTTACTTTCCTATATTCTAGGATTTTATGTTAATACTATGCTTATTTCGTTTGAAAATCTTAGCCAGAACCCTTGTGTACATGTAAATCAATCGACTTAATTGAATTACGAAGTTGAGACAGTGCAGATGCTTGTTGTCGCTCGAGATAGATATTAAATTAATACCGCAAGTACAAAGTAATTTAAAGTGAACCTTATACTATCTGATAGAAAAATGTTATGGCAAGAGCCTTTATTAAAATCTGTTCTTTCCAAGGTGCAAGGGTGTATAGTTTCGTAATAACACAGTACAACAAAGTGTACTGAAGAATTTATCTTGTAAAATACAAACTAGTTAATCTGATTATATATAAAACATATGTGTCAGGTAAAAAAATGTGTCCCAAGATAACATCGCAGCATAATCAGGGCATGCGGTTAAACAAAGGAAGAAAAAAATGTCAACAAACAATGAAGTTACAATGCAGCAACTGCACGAAGAACTGATATTAACCAAAAAGAATTTGAGACTGGCTATACAAGCTTCCGAAAGTAGAATTTTATTTGAATTAGAAACAGCAAAAAGAAGAATACAAACATTATAAAATGAGAACATTTTTTCACAAATAAAATAGAATACATAGAAAGAAAGAACAAAAAAAATAACAATTATATTTGGAATGAAAATTGAAAACAAAAACCAGTTTACTGAAGAAGTTATAGAAAAATTAAATATTCTCCTTACTCGAAATATATCTGAAGGAAATTGATAACATTTATCAATTAGAAAAGGTGAAGAATAAACCAATTATAATTGAATTTATTAGTTATTTAACGTCACATAAAATCAGCAAAACTTTCTGGTGAAACAGATTGTTATATTAAGCACATGAAATTATTTGTTAATGAGAAATACAGCTATAGTGAGTTAGCAGAATTTACTAATGAAGAATTGGTCAAACCAAGCAATGTCCCTAGTATCTCCCAAGCTTCTTGCCAATCCAAAAACGCTACTAACTTTGAAAACACATACAATCACATCAACGTACCGCAAGCAGCAGCTTTCAATAATAAAAATTTAATAGGAGCAGATAAACCCCGAACGAGATCGGTCGCAAAAATCAAAGATTCTAAAGTGAGCCAAATAATAATAGCGGTTAGAAAGTATAATTTGATTCATAATATTGTTACTAACTCAGTAAGTAATATCAACAAAATAATTCAATTAAACAGTTTTGAATATTGTGTTGAATTAAAATTGTTGTAAATTGTTACTCAATACAATTTAGCATCAAATTATAGTATACTGATTGATTGCAATTACAATTGAAAAGAGATTTTGAGAATCATGCTATTAAAACAGAAGTTGTTGATAAAACACGATACCAGATATAGAAAACAATATCCTTTACATCATTTTGCAAATAAAACATTTGGACAGAGATCTTATACCTCTTTAGCTCCTAAATTATTCAATGATTTACCACAAAATATTAATTCGAAGCTTTTCAGAAGTTTTAAAATTAATTTATTCGATTACATTGTCTCTATGCATAGATTCGCTATACATTCAAAAATTGATTTGAAGAATTATTATCAAGTATCAAAATAAACAAAAAAAGGTTTAATTCCGTTGCAATATCAACTTATTGATTACATTTAGCTTAATATATTTAGGTAGGTGTGTATTTTTTGTATTTTTAGGAATACCTACATTCTATTAGTTGAATACACAAATAATTTAGAACACTATTACTGCTTCATTATGTATATTTTCACGAATCACGCTTTTGATTTTCAAACATGACTGTTTTGATTGACTTATCATAAGTTGTTGTTCTAATGAATATTATTGATCTGTAAATATTACTGTGATCGATATACATTTAGTAATGCATTTTAATATAATACTATTTTATAATTTTCATCACACACAAGAATTATCTTTTGTGATTATCTTAATTTATTTGTGATAAACGTATATCGTGACATTCTATGTTCATGCATATTTATGTAATTAAGCATTATTACAAATAAATCTTATTATTATTATTATTATTATTCATTAGCTAACCAAACAAGCGGGGAAAATGCAATTGACACCTTTATTGACTTCTTTCCGTCACTGAACTTGATTACACAAATAAAGGAGGTAGAAAAAGGGTAGGTACAGACTATTTCACATAGAAAATCTTGAGAATCAACCGCAATAAAAGTATTTAAAAGGGATATAAAACTTAATGATAAAATGAATTAACGATTAATGTTTAAAGATATTAAGACTAACTTTAGTAAAAGAATTACTCATTGAATCAAACAAAACTGTTGGAATAGAATGAAAATTCAAATACTATAAATAAGAAACAATCACCCTTATCCATTAAATCAACTGTTAAAGTACTGAGGACCTTTCACTTACCAAGTAGCCATAGTAAGAGTAAACTAAATTAGAAATCAAAATATGTGTTCAACTACTATTTGGAATTAACAGGATATATGAAAGATTACCCTTAGCTGGATTGAATCTGAATTCATTAAATTGATTTTTCTCTTATTTTGTTATGGATCAAAAATGTGTAAATGTGAAATGTGTACGCAATAAGCGCATCGCTTCCCTAGCTATGTAACATGTGGTAGGTACCACATATCGTTAAAATTTATATGGCGTAACGCAGGCCTCACCATCGTAAGTGCTTAACCATTTTCATCCTCACAAAAGTAAGGGCCAATTATGCCTTCAGCCCATAGTGCACAGCAAACAGTGACACATTGTGAATGCATTGAATTTTCGTGGAGTTGTCTTGGAATTTCACTACCCCATATACTGCAGCTCTGCTTGTTTACGTAGCCACTTAAGTAGAAATGGGTTTCATCGCTAAAAATGATTTTTTTGTAAAAGTCGTTATCAATTGCTTCATTTTGAAGAATCCAATTAACAAAATTATGACGCTGCATATGCTCAGTTGGCTTCAATTCATGTGTTAGTTGGATCTGATATGCATGAAGACCTAAATCTTTATAGTCCAAGACCCAGAGCTCCCAGACATACTTCATTCTCTGAAAGACAAAATGTGGGGCCTCGAGTAGTGTTCGTATGTACATTGAATGTCAGCATACCTGCTAAGTTGGTTAGACGGCCGATTTACAGGTACCAGGTGAGAAAGGTAACTAAAAATAAGAATAACCTAACTTGAATTTTGATGGTTGATTTCTATATATATTCCATAAAATATTATTACAAAATAATATTCAACACTGCCAGACACTTTCCGCCGGCCATAACTTCTGCTAGACGCTTTAAAACTTCCAAAAAAATAATTGAACTTTACTTATATTCTGACGCGTGATTTTGATATATGTTATTTAGGGGACTATTTCAAACATATATTTGTTAAGCCAGACAAATCGTAAGGGCCAAACATGCCCCCATACACCAAAAACATTCAGTCGTGAGTATGATCGCGACGGTACTATGCTCGTGCTTTGGAGCAAGTGAGATATCTATGCGAAGTGATTTTTCCCTCATGAACTCACAGTCCGCTTCAGCGTACTGTGTGTGTGTGTGAGCGTCACATATAGTATAAATATCGAGTCTCGAGAGTACAACTGTTACGCCGGTAACAACGAGTGTTTTCTAAGTAAAATAAAAATATTTGCATTGTTCAATAAAATATGTCATAGGGATTTATTTGGGCGTATGCTTGGAATATCTATAGATCATAGAGTCGATATGGCCGAAATCTTGTCATATCCTATAACCCCAGTGTCATTATCGATGTGCCATTTCGAGTATGGCATCTGCAAAGCTCAAAAGTCTACTTTGATGAAATCTTTAGAAAAAGGTGTTCAACACGATCCACCTCCTCAAACTTATATTTTTTAATTGATGGTTTATTCTTGCTGCACACGATGAGAAACGTGCCAAGAACTTTTGGAGCTATCTCAAAGAAGATGGTTCAAATGGTAACACAGCTTAAAGCTGCAAGATACGACGTCATCTTCGATCAATACTTTTCTCCTTCAATCAAAGATTACGAAACATCTCTTAGACAAGAGTCTACACGGCTGGATTTCAATATTACTGGGGCAGATCAAGTTAGACCATCCGATTTTTTGAAGGATTTGAAGAATATTCGATTTAAACAGGCGATGATTTTTTCATTCGACACTGGGCTCAGATGAAATGTTACCATTCATTGGCAATAAACGGATTTTTATTAATTTCAATGACATTCTTACATGGTTCATAATCATAACAATAATGTTGTATCGAGTGTAGATCAGGATTTATCATGTTCAGAGCATGAAGGACACGGACAAGAAAATTATTTATCATGTTTGTAATATTGATGCTCATGCAAATTTTTTAATTAGATGTTCTGTTACTGATATCCCATTGTCGCAACAATAATGTTAGGTAATATGCATAATTTGAAAAATGACGATTCAAATATATGGATATTAACAGGCACTGGAAATAAGCAAAGATATATTGACGACGATTTACGAGTACTTAGGACCGACGTTGTGTAAAAGTTTACCCGGATTTCCTGCTCTCACTGGATGTGACTATAATCCTGCTTTCTTCAAGAAAGGGAAACAAAGACCATTCAATATATTGAAAAAAAAATATGAGTATTAGCAAGCTTTTATGGAATTCGACGAGCCAGAATCAAGATGTACAACAAGTTATGTTCAACAAAATACAAAATTTCATCTGCGACATTTACAATGTTACTGGAACACTTGACGTAGATGCTGCCCGGCTTCAGTTGTTCATAAATAACTATACAGTTTCTGATGTGAATGAGGAATTTAACCACAAAAATAAAATAAAAACTTTGATGCGAGCAATCTACCACCATGCAAAACTTAGCTTTTTCAACAATTTCTTCGAGCAAATTACATTTCAAGTATATGGAATAATGCTAATAAAAACAACCCAGCATTTTCACTCCAGAGAACAATAGGTTTGATGGTGACCAATTACCAGGTTTTGTCAGTGAATCGCTTCAGGAGAATACAGGAATTTTACATTGGCTTCAAATTCTCAATTTATTATATTCTTAGTTTAATAAATTGATTTTACAGAAGACGCTGCTAGCGACGATAATGATAATGATATATATGATGATGATAATGATGACTCCAATATAGAGGATCATGATTGGTTTGATAATGAAGTTTCTACTGACGCTAACGATGATGACCAGGACGATTAAGGGACAGTAAAATATTTTTGAATACATAATTATTCATATTTAATGTATCATTTTCGGAAATTAGCACAATAAATATTATCTCGGCCTTAAATAAAAATAAAAAGCTCATAATTTTTTATTTGTCGATATTAATTGCTAGACAATATCAATTTGCTAAATACATATAGAGAATAAACCTTCGGACTTAAATAAATAATTGTAAAATATAATCTTAATCATAAACTTCAGTAGATACAGTGGCTACCTTTGGACCAGGAAGTGTGACGTCACTTCCGGTCTGTGCTCCGATGTTTGTAATTATCAGGTCTCCACTTCCGTTCTGTGCTGGCGATGTGTGTAATTAGTGTTATCTGGTAGATAACGTTATCGGCTAGATAGCGTTATCAGTGATTGTGAGTCACCCGGATGGGCATCCCATGTGTGTAATTAGTGTTATCGGGTAGATAACGTTATCGGCTAGATAGCGTTATCAGTGATTGTGAGTCACCCGGTCTGGCGATGGGCATCCAGTGTGTGTAAATAGTGTTATCAGGTAGATAACGTTATCGGCTAGATAGCGTTATCAGTGATTGTGAGTTACTCGGTTTGTGCTGACGATTGACATTCGGTGTTTGCAATTATTGTTTGAATGTATATACAGGATGTTTGTAAAGAGTGTGTTATGTTGTATATACAGGTTGTTTGTAAGAGAGGTCCTAGACACGTGGTGTCATGACAGCTATCACGTGATCCTTCGGTGTCATGGCGTCTGTCACGTGATCCTTAGGCTATCAACTAGGTGTCATGGGGTCTGTCACGAGGTGTCATGCTATCTGTTGACGATTGGCATTCGGTGTTTGTAATTATTATTTGAATGTATATACAGAATGTTTGTAAAGAGTGTGTTATGTTGTATATACAGGTTGTTTGTAAGAGAGGTGCTAGACACGTGGTGTCATGGCAGCTATCACATGATTCTTCGGTGTCATGGCGTCTGTCATGGCGGCTATCAACGAGGTTTCATGGCGTCTGTCACGTGATCCTCCGGCGGTCAACGAGGTGTCATGGCGTGTTACATCACCGAGGTGGCTATCACATGCTCCTTCAACGAGGTGTCTGTCACGCAGGACGGGGTGTCATGGCGTCTGTGACGTCCGAGGTGGCTATCATGTGTTTCTTAAACGAGGTGTCTGTCACGCAGAACGAGGTGCCATGGCGTCTGTCACGTCCGAGGTGGCTATCATGTGTTCCTTAAACGAGGTGTCTGTCGTCACGCAGGTCTTAAATGAGGTGTCATGGCGTCTGTCACGTGTTACATCGACGAGGTGTCTGTCACGTGGGTCTTCAACGTGGCGTCTGTCACGAGGTTGTGAATCGATCATAACGTCTACGACGTAAACATCAAATAAAAAAAATGGTATTCTTTGGTGAGAAAGATTGAGAGGGATCCGAACCCACGTCATTTTTTATCTGAAAAGTTCATGATTTTATTATTTTACATGTATACTTACCAGTTCGATCGACCTCTTATCTCTCACCCGCAAGAATACCATTTAGTTTTGATTGTATATTTTAGGTTGAAAAAGTCAATAGCTTGACATGCGCAGAGTATGAGGGAGTGTGTTGTTGTGTGCGACTGCTCCAACTAAATCGAACTCAGTTCGTGATAATGTCTCCTCGATTATACAACAGTTTTATTCATAGTGTGCTTACCACCGTGTACGATGCGAAGAAATTCGTAATAAGCGTATGTCCGCCGAATTTGATGGAAATCCTCGAAGAATTACAATTACCATCCAAAAATTGGATAATCGCTGGGGAATTCATAACTTTCCTTGTGGGGGTCTCGACCGATTGGGCGTATGCTGATATTTTCTATTTCGGAGGAGATTTCGATCCTCCCCCGCCAGAAGATTGGAAGATAATCGATATGAATATAGAAGGTCAGTTCAAATATAAACATAGAAGAATGAGAAAAATCATATTGCATCAAATTTCGGGTATCGTTCCGGAACCCGGATCGTACATACTTGATTGTTTTAGAGTGCTATATGATATGGGTGTCGATTTTTATCGATTCGCACTACTACCATACCGATGTGACATGCGCAGCATTTGAAGAGATACTTCAAATTCTTACACGTTTAAGATGTTTCAAATATTTTCTGAGATAGGAGGGGAGGTCGATGACGCCAACTATAGAATAAGTCCAGCATCACTACAAATTTTGTGCTTCGACGTACTCTTTCGAAATTTCATCAAAGAAATATGTCAATGATCTGTGCATGTGCAACTAGATATTTGGATAGTTTATCATTCTAGTTTGAAATGTCGTCTATAGTGGTTGATATTCAAAGTTTCCCGATTTCTGCGAACGTATATAAAATCAAGGAACTCTCTTTGTTGGACTGTGAGAAAAGGTTGGAGAAATATTTTCATTCAAACCACCAAAATCGATGGATCAACTATCCGAGACGCAAATGAAAAAAATATTTCATTGTGAAAAATATCACGGGATTCCATGGAACTCGGGTTATCAGGAATATGATGATTTGTTTGAAATTTTGAAGGAAAATATCGATCCGGATGCTACTGTTTATGTATGTGGGAAGATAATAATAATAATAATAATAATAATAATAATAAATTTATTTACCACACAAATAAGAGTAAATAATCAATAACTCACGTAAGTATGCAAATACTTGTGTGTGAGTGAAAATAAATATAAATAGAATAAATATAAATATCAATTTCTTACATAAGATAAATTTAACATACTGAGTTATATAATCTTGTACTGATCCTTAACTACTTATTTATAAGCTAATAATATCAACAATACTTAAATATAAAAGAGAAAAGAAAAAATATGCATATATATGCATTGATCAACACATATATACACATATACACATACACATACATATATCCACACATATACACCATACACATATATAAAAACGAAGCATCTAAACAAAATATGTTGATTAAACTTACAATATCTATTTGGGTGAGCGATATTTTTTACTCCTGAACAGACAACAAAGAAAGAAAAAAATATAATAAAATAATAAATTTAGACAAATGTTTGGTATCGTATATTGGCACTGGTTTACAGATTTCAATAGCTAGGATCCATCAATCAATTTATGAAATAGGCTTCGTTTCTCGGAAATAACAAAATGTTTTAAGCGTTTTTTATATAAATTAATGTTTGTTAATGACTTTATATTTGTTGGTATTATATTGGCAATTTTGTGTTGAAGGTAGGTATATGATCGTTGACCTTTTGCTTTCTCCATTTTGGGTACTTTAGATTGTTCTTTATTTCTAGTAAAATAGTTGTGGGTAAATTTGTTCAAATTTTTCATCTCACTGAAAAGTCTTATTCCCATATTGTAGAAGTAGAGTTGTCTAATATCCATTACCCGTGCTTCCTTATATAGTTCATCTGAAGAATAGGAACGTGGTTTATTAATCAATGTTTTTAAGATGTACTTGTGTAATGAATCTAGTGATTTAAAAAAATTGTTTCTTACAGATCCCCAAGCCGTTATTCCATATCTAATATGACTTTCCACTAGAGCATAGTATATGGTTTTCAAATCTTTCATTTTAAGGTAGTCTCTTAAGTTTCTAAGTTGGTATAATATATAACGAAGGCGTTTTAGTAACACTGAAATATGTTGATTCCATCTAAGATGTGAATCTAATACAATACCTAGGTAAGTGACAGTATTAGTAATTGATATTACAAAATTTACATCTTGACTTGATTTTATGTCCAGTGTTTCTAGGTTTAGGTTCCCTTCATTATATACCAAACTGTAATTATCTAAGTTATACAATTGTTTATCACCTATTTTCCAGGTTTCAGATAAAATTAAACAATCCAACGGAATTTGGAATTGTTCAAGAAAAATTTTAAATTCATCTATATTTTTGTTAATACTTCTAATGTTTTGATGCAAGACTTTAAAGTTTGAGTTGAATTTATTTACATTCAATAGTTGTGTTAGTTCTTCAACAGTTTCTAATTTGAATGTTGCCGTACTTTTGTCATCTAACTCATTAGTTAAAATATTCATAGTTTTTAATTTATTTAATTATTACTTATTTCATAAAAGAAATCTCGGATTAACAATTGATATATGTAAAATTTAACTAGGTAATTAATATTTTACAATAATATGAACAAGTCTTTAGTACCACTCAAGTGCTGCCAACTATACCATACCGTACTAACCTTCTTTTTGTTTTGTAGTATTTGAAGGAGTTGTTATGACTTCCCCTTGATTTTTTAATTTGTTATATGAATTTTGACTGCGTAACATTTTTCTAGGGGGGTTTATTGGGCCTTTTATCTTTGCTTTTTCATTATCTTCTTCAAATACTTCTAATTCTTCCAATGATGAGTTCTTTAAAGTCGGTGTTGGTGTTGCCGGTGCACTGTGTGATTGAGGAATTTTTACTTCTTCACCTTGTTGGTTCAAATCTTCTAAATTATTTGCACTATAAACTTCGTTGTTCACGTATAGCTTATTTCTTTTTATATAAGCAACTAGTTGTTTTTCTTTGGCCAATTTTAGGTGTTGTCGCAATATTTTATTCTCACGCTGTTCCGCAATTGTAAGATCCTGGTTTATGAAGATTTTTGTGCCTCGTAAAAGTTTTGCTTCCCTAATAATGCTAAGTTTAGTTAAATATGATGTGAACTCTACTATTATAGGTTTCACGTCACTTTTTCCAATAGCGTAGATGTTGTTTAAGTCTCTAACGCTTATTTCGATATTTAAGTGACTTTTTATTGTAGATGTTACTACTAGGATTAAGTTTTCCGTCGAGTAGTTATTGAAGGTGTTTAACCCATGTATTATTATATTGTTTCGTTTTATTCGCTTTTCCAAATTTTCGATTTTTTCGTTTAGTTTTTGATTTTCTTGGTCACGTTTTACATCAGATTCCAAAAATTTTTGAATCAGCCTTTCTTCTGTTAGTTTTAGTTGCTTTTGGAATTCTTTCTTGATCTCTTGTATGAGTGTATTCTCATCAATCATTTTATTCGAATTCCTATATTAGAATTTAGCTACAGATGTAGAATGATAAAAAATGATTAATCACGTTTGATATTTCTTTCGTGTCAGATGATATGGAAATGTGTTTTGTTATCTTTGCCACTCTTATACTGTAGTATTTAACACTTCTAATACTGTTTACAGCAGTGATTTATACTATTTTAATCAAACTAATTGCTGTTTACGGCACTGATACACTGATTTTCATTACCTTTTTAACTGTTTAATTTTCGATCGAATAATTGATCTTGCACACTAGTTATTTAGGTTTATAGTAACGGCGTCTTTTAGTAACCTTTCGCGTGAACTCACATCTCTCATAAATCTCTAAAAGCTAAGTTTCTACGGGGGACGTTCCAAAAATTGGTGTTAGATCGAGTAGAAGTGGTGAATTTAAAAGGTAAATGTCCAACATTAGAGCGAGGAAATTGTGAATTTATCTGTCTACATCACCCCAATAGTGTGAATCCTATGTGTTCTAGTGCGAATAGTTGGAAGTTATTCGAATTTCTTACGAAGGAGAATGTTATGTGGCTCTTAAAATAATAATATAGATATCTAGTAAGTCTATAAATATATCATTATGCATACATCTTTTGAAGAATACACACGCAGACTTTGCGAATTCGTGGAAAAAGTTCATAAACTAAGAAGAGACTTGAATTTTTACGCAGATAAAATTAAAGTTATAAGACTGCTGAACAAATTAAGTGTAAAAAGTGACGATGATGGGAGTGGGGGTGTAAAAACAAATTTTGTGATTCTAACCACAATTCTGAATGGTATTCTATACGAAAACGTTCCCCAACACGTTGAACGCATCTATATCTGTCTGATGGATGTCGGCGGTGGTGGTGGTGGGGAGTGTAACCGTACCGAAAGGATTCCAATGAATTTTCAAAAAATCAACGATAACCAATTGGAGGTATTCACATTTAACATCCCACACGACAATCGTACAACCATACATTATAAACTTAAACTCTTATTCTTCGATCGAAGTGACGGGGATATGGCTGAATGGCAAATGATCCGACAATCATCATGTTCACCACATCTCGTACAAAAGACATCTACACTCACATCATCTGCAAATAGAAGGAGAATCCCCAAAATTTTCGCAATTTTGTATGTTATTTCATCTTCTTTATCAGTGTTAATATTGAAAATGTTTGTTAAAAATGTGAAGAAAGCTATTTACCATTTGAATAGATAATAATTATTATATAAAGGAGGTGTTTTATTAAAACAAACAAAAGATTGATAATAATATTTATTTCAGAATAAAATACATATCATTTAGGTAGTACTACATTCAGAAACCACTGCTGTAATTTATCCACATGGTGAACTGCACACATGTATTTCCCCCCGTCATTACGATGATTCAGACAGGTCAAATTGTTCGTTTGCTCGAATTTCCCCGTTTCACATTGAGTACCATCGAAACTATGAACATCTACGATGTGGGTAAATATCCAATTCTATACACTTCCTTCTCAAAAATTCGGCTTTTTGCTGTCCTCGGACATAAATATAGTCGACTGCACACAGGAGAATCGATTTAAGAATATTATTTATTTCTTCATAATCCACATTCCCAGATACATAATCGAGTCCATGATAAGATTTTTGTAAATACCATACGGATTTTCGCTCCTTTGCATTTAGCGATGAATAAGATGTGTGCGGTTTGAATAAGGAATAATGACGTTTGAATCCAATTTGCATACACATTTCTTTTGGATGGAAGGCATCGTCAATGAAGAACCCCTGAATGTCAACTAATGCGATTCTCATGATGCGATTCGCTTGAAGTTTCGATTTAGACTGACTGATGCTTAATTGAGACTCTTGACAATTTCGGTGAGGGGGTAGTATTCCATCAAGCAATCGTGAATGATGATGCAATATGCTTTGGTATTGGCTGGAAATCTTTTATCCGCTTCAATCTCCAATCGTATGTCGACTGTTGATGATTTTACCGCCTCCTCTTGTCTAGAACAATCGATGATGTAAAGCGCGCGTTTTTTAAATTTATCATAAGCCAATATGGGATGTTTTGTGGTGGAATTCGTGTAGCTAGGATAGAAATCGGTATAGTTTTGGTGGGCTAGAACGAAATCTTCCTTGGCAAAGTCCAAGTTCATCCGTTCGTTAGGCCAATACTCTCCGTTCAGCGATAAGCGGATACTTGATATATCCACATGATCGAATATTGTAGGATTAGCTTTCACATTGTTACGTTTATTGGTTTGGAAAAATACGATAACATACCGTGGTTTTTCGACGGACGCGCTAGTTTTCACAGCCCATATTTCTCTCTTCGCATCGGCCGTTATGGCAGGCAACTCGTGTAGCTCCCACTTCCGGAAAGCGAATAGAACAGGAGAATCGCTTTTGATGGATCGCAATAGCTTCTCTCTGATTAGATCGTTGGGATAGATATATTTCACCTTCAATTCTATACTATCAATCAGAAATTTGACTGTGGTAGCTGCGTTCTCAATTATAACGCAATCGTTATCGTTTCGAGCACGTACCAATCGAATCGTTTGTCGTCCGAACGTGATTCGGGTGTAATCGTTGAAAATGTTGAAGATATGCTTGAGTGGGATGAGTAAACTGAACGACTTTGTTGCGTTCAATATAACACTTTCTTCCGGATAAGTCCAGCTGGCTATAGACATATGCGTCGAATCTGTGGGAGAATAACATGTGAATCCTCGCACAGCGCTAACTATTCCAGGGTCACATACAGTTTCGATGTCTCTACCGCTCTCGCTGTAGGAACACGAGTCGAAAAGAAAAGGCCCATAATTAGGTACCAATATTACATTCCCCACTCCATTAACTTCGATTTTCCCTTTGATCGCTAACAGAGTATCTTTCATAGCAAAAAAAGCATCTACTTGATTTATTCCAAACTCTATGATATCGCTGTTATTGAACGCCTTGACGAATGGTGTAATCGATCTGTACTCGGCTTTTCGAATCGATTCATCAAATTTCGGTTCCTGGTATATATCAAATATAGGTGAGATGATCGCTGTATGATGAACATCTCTGGCGTCGCTAGTGTTACGTGCATACTTCATTTTGGATAATGACATTCTTGTTTAAGACGAAACCCCAATGATTTCAAAATTACGATGTTGGCTCTGGTGAGTAGGTCACGCACTTTAGGTGTTTTGTTGAAGACTGATGATGATGTGGTGGGGGAACTGTTTTTATTGTTGTTGTCCACAAACAACCCCATATTTTCTATACTTCTTGTAAATGTGAATGTAGAATACTTTCTTCACCACGAAAGTTTATTGGTTTCAAATGCTGATCTAAAGCTAGTACGGTTATGTTGGTAATCTCTCCGATATCGGATACTGGTAGATAGAGAGGATTCTTCGGACGCTCCACAATCCTATAGCCGGGGTCGATGGTGATAGGAAAATCGTAGATCGTATGCGCAGGTCTATTTCGATAGAAGGCTCCCACTGTAATGTTCGACTCGAAACGTATGTTGGTGACTTTTATTATGTTGACAGATAAATCAGACACGTGCACCACACCCTTCTTTAATACCCCCCGCGAAAATCCTAATATTTTAGCAAGACTATCGTTTTTTTCAAACGAAATATCGTGATTTTTATGGAATATTTCACACTTTAACGTATTGTTATTCGGTTTCAGCGAGAATATATCTTCTTTAACCTTCAATTTTTTATTGATAAATTCTTCGATATCGCTTATCTCATAGTTTCCAGCCGGAATTGTTATCGCTTCAAGAGTCTTAGTCTTCGCTTTTGTTTTATCTCCTTCTACGTAATAGTAGAATTTCTCGTTCTCTGTATTGGGTATGGAATTGTATGAATTGAATCCCAACAATGCTAAATAATATTACGAAACTGAATAGCTGGGTAGTAGTCACTTCCAACTCTCTCTTCTCTCAAATTTATATTTTCGTGCAAAATCTAAGGAATCAATTGCAGCATTATGTGTATTAGTTACTTTAGCTGAAAACTCACGGCAGAAAACATAAATTTCTTCAGACAAAGTTTTCTGGTAGAAGACATTCCGAAAAGAAGAAAGTTAGGTTAAGATGAGTGGTCCATGCAATCATTGTAAAGGTACAATAGCAGACAAATTTGCAGTTTGCGATAGCTGTCATGCCCTCTTCCATTCTACAGAAGCTTGCACAGGCCTAGCTGCCTCAGAGGTACGTGCTGTTGTGATACAGAAACGATCTCTCGTATTCTTTTGTGGAGAATGCCGGGAAGCATTCAAAAGTGCCCCAGCTCTTATAAGACAGATTCAGGATCTGAAGAAGGAGGTGGATTCTCTGAAAAACGAATTGAATCTTTTGGCACAGCACAATCCAAACAATGATTCGGAACAGATCTACCATGAAGTTAATGAGCGGATTGTCCGTTCCAAAAACTTCATGATATATAACGCCATAGAATGCAACTCAAGGACCTTAGCTGATAGAATAGATGCAGACAAAAAGGTTGTTAAGGACGTGCTTCAATTATTAGATAATGGGGAAGAGCCCAAAAATATTAAGGTGCTGAGAGTCGGTCGACCGGGAGGGCCAAAGCCAAGACCGTTAAAAGTAGTTTGCTCAAACTCTGAAGTTGTAAGAACCGTTCTGAAAGCAAAAACCAAGCTTCTACGCTCCCCTTATAGAATCAGCGCAGATCAGACCAAAATCCAGCAAGAAAATTTGAAAACTGTATTGAAAGAACTCAAAGAGAGGCAGGAGAAAGGTGAAGTTGATCTAATACTGAAATACCTTAATGGAACTCCCAAAGTATCTAAGAAACAGATCGAAAAAAACGCCTAACAACCCCTTTACAAGTATACTATCAGAACGTCGGAGGACTGCGTACAAAACTTACAGTGCTACTTAAAGCGATGTCCTGTTCTGTATATGACATAATTATAATAACGGAAACTTGGCTACATGACAGCATCGGAGACTCAGAGCTACATTGTGGAGGTTACATCATATTTCGGATGGACAGAAGTATTTCATCCAGCGAAAAATCGCGTGGTGGTGGTGTACTCATTGCCATTCGTTCGTGTATAATGTGTAGACGAATATCTTCTCATGTTAATTATATCGAAGAACAGTTTGTCTACTGCAATTATCAAAACCAAGATGTAATTATTGGAGCAGTGTACATTCCTCCTAAATCCTCGCCAGATGTGTACTCTGCCCATTGTTCAGCGGTGGAAAGTATTGTTGATAGTTATCCAGAGGCAAAATACTACATTTTTGGTGATTATAACCTACCTGATGCTACCTGGTCCAACGACAATAATGGAGTTATTGTCAATTGCCCTCTCAGCTCCCCCGCTACACATTTGGGTCAGTCTTTTGCATTTCTACACCTATACCAAGTCAACATGATACCAAATAATAGAAATGTGTTCCTAGATTTACTTTTTACCAACATTGAGGATACTGAAGTTTCTCAGGCATTAGATCCTCTCTTTCCAATCAGTTTTCACCATATCTCGTATAATTTTTGTATATGCTCCAATAATAGTGTCAATGTAAAAAACCTTGAGTTTGTTGAGTTTTACCATGATTTCAGAAACGCAGATTATAATGCTCTTAACAACTTTTTAGCCTCCACCGATTGGGAGGGAATTTTTGCTAAACAAGATTTAAACGAGATTACTATCAATTTTTATGAAGCACTGAATACAGGCATAGACAAGTTTGTTCCTTTGAAAAGATTCAAATCATCTAGTTTTCCTAAATACTTCAACACTGAACTTCGGCACTTAACAGTCCAGAAAAAAAGAGCACATAGAAGGTATAGATTATCAGGTGAAGACCAATACTATCTAATCTTTTCGGAATTGAGAGCTCACTGTAAATATCTTTCAGACATCTGCTACAACACTTACATTGTAAACACAGATAACAGTTTAAGATCTGACCCTAAATTATTCTGGAAATATCTCAAGGATAAAAAAAACACACATAATTTGCCTCAAACTATGTTTTACGAAGACAAAATTAGTAATTCTGGTGATGAAACGGTGGAATTATTTGCCAAGTACTTCTCTACTGTGTATAGAAATTATGAAAATGTGCATGCTGTTAACCTAGATGAATCTTCCAGTGGCACTTGCATTAATTGCCCTGTACTCACCACAGAAACAATATTCAACAAGATTTCAAAACTTCCTAATAAATTAACGGTTGGTCCTGATGGAATACCAAATATTGTTTTGAGCAGATGTGTCTGTACACTTGCGTCACCACTATTGAAATTATTCAACATGTCTCTTAAATTAGGTACGTTCCCTACTATCTGGAAAGAGAGCTATATATTGCCTATTCACAAAGCAGGTGATAAAGCCAATGTTATGAATTACCGAAGTGTTTGTATTCAGTCATCAATTCCAAAACTATTTGATAGTCTAGTATATGATGAGTTGAGATGGGCATGCAAAGGGCTTTTATCTGTAAAACAACACGGTTTTTCCCAAGAAAAATCCACTTTAACTAACCTACTTAATTATCAGGCGTACATCCTACCTGCCTTGGAGAAAAAGTTACAGATTGATGCCGTTTATACAGATTTCTCTAAGGCATTCGACAGAGTATGCCACAAAATTTTGTTGTCTAAGCTATCCACTATGGGTTTCAATGCTAATTTAGTAAAATGGATTGAGAGCTTTCTGACTGATAGAAAACAGAAGGTCAAGTTAGGTAACTACTGCTCGATTGAAATTGATGTCCTTTCAGGTGTTCCCCAGGGTTCTCACTGTGCACCATTGCTTTTTAATTTGTTCATTAACGACATTAGTAATATTTTTGAAAAATGCGAATGTTTATTATTTGCTGACGATTTAAAGTTGTTTTCAGTCATTCAGTCTGATCTTGATGTTGTCATGGTTCAGAAGGATCTAGACAATTTAACAAGCTGGTGCAACAGAAATTGTTTATCTCTGAATGTGGAGAAATGTTGTTTTATTAGCTTTTTCAGGGGGATCAAAAAATTTGACACTTCTTATAGTTTAAATGGCATTGATCTAAGAAATGTTTCTATGGTAAAAGATTTAGGGGTGCTGTTCGACCACCAGTTAAACTTTGTTGATCACATCAGGAATATTTCGATCAAGGCAGCTAAAATGTTTGGGTTTCTAAAGCGAAACAGTGAGAACTTCTCTATCACTGCCATAAAATGCATTTACTTTTCCATTGTTAGATCCCAGATGGAATATGCCTCTATTGTTTGGTCACCATTTTACAACATTCATATCGTTACCTTGGAGAGAATTCAACATAAATTCCTAAGATTTTGTGCGTTCAAACTGAACTTGCCAATAATTGATCATGATTACAGCGCAATAAGTTCTACACTCAATATACCTACGCTTGAATGTCGTCGGCAGCACAGCTCCCTATGTTTTATGTTTAAACTTGTTAATGGTTTAATATCATGTCCAGATTTATTAGCACTTATCAACTTCTGTATACCAAGTCGTTCGCTTCGGTTCAATCAAGCTTTTCATATAAGATTTCACTCAACAAACTATGGTTTTCACTCTCCATTTGATAGAACCTTCAGATTGATTAACAGCTATGAAATAGACTTGTTCAGTGGCTCTTTAAGTGCTTTCAAAAATAAAATTAGGCATCTGTGATACTTATGTACATTATCTGTGATTGTACCTGCTGTTTGTTCTATTAACCTGTTACTGTGGATGTACCTGCTGTTAGTTTTAAAAACCTGTTACTATTCTTTAGTTTGTATCATCCGATAGTTATATTTTAATCTATAAGCTATTATACTTACGAATTCTTATCTTGTATTGGGGTTTTCCCGTGTATTATTAAATAAAATAAAATATTTTTTGTCTGGCCTCAGCACAATCGAATTCTGCGGTGTAAACGAGAATATATGGTTGGTGCTTGTTAACGTGAACAACTGAGACATGATACTAACAAAAATTTATTGAAACATCTCTATTTATATTTTAACATTAATAGATGGAATAAGTATGATCTCATAAAGTATGGATCGTCTTTGCAAACTTCTTCTATCAACACTTGCTTCTCGTGATGAGTTATTTCCTCGTTCTCCATGATGTGAGAAATCTGCTCAGATAAACATTGAGAACATAGTTTGCGTGGGGGTTGTGGACCATCGCAATCTTCATCGACATGTTCCTTACACTGCATATGACGGTAAAGGTAATCAAACATATGTTCCGGAACCTCATTCTGATTGAGAAACACCACATCCAAATGTTTTAGGATGTATTCTATCGGTAGAAACGATAAATTCTTACGTGTAAGTTCGCTCGTAGGTTTATTGATAGCCTCGATCAAATTTCCATAAATAAAATCGATGATTCTCCTCAAACTACTCCCACTACTACTCTCATTTTCGCATATGTATTGTATTACTGCAGAAGTGAAATCCATGGTGGTGTGTGGTTGTTACTCTTCGAATAGTCGAGTGTGACTGAGAAATTTCAAACACAGCTGTCCACATATCACTTGATTATAGTTCTGATAGGTGTCGTTATTGTAGAAAATCCTAACGTTCTCGCCCAAATATCGAACGAGTTCCTTTGGTGGCTTCAAATTTCCAAAAGAATCAAAATATTCTACATCGTTATCGAGTTTCCTGAACGCTACCCAATGCGTTCCATTGTTTTTAGTCAAGTCCAAATTTAGAATGATACATTCACCACGTCTAGGTTTGTGCGGTAGCGTATCTCGCATAAAGACACCTCGAAAATTTGGGATTTTCAGAATTCTAGCGAAACGTATCAAATCTCGATCGTACATTGGTCTATCATCGGGTAGCTCAATTAATAGTTTTTTTGCTGCTGCTTTTTCAAAAACAATCCATATCCTCCTTTAGCGTTGCGTTTCAAGTATAAACCTTTCCCCAGCGATTCCATAGCTTTGTTGTGACGTTGATTTTCTTCAAACTTCTTTTGGGCATTTTTAGCGTTAACCACCGTATTTGCGATAGCACTTACACCTCCTGCAACCTATCCTAAGGCTCCTAGAGCTCCTAAGATGGGTAATAATAGTGGGAGGAATCCTCCAGACTTTGGTAGTGGTATTACTCTTGGTACTGTGATACGCTTTTTACCTCCAGCTCGTTTGACCGCGATCCGTGCGGCTTTCAACGCGTTCATAGCGGACTTTCTCAATGAAGAAGATGGCTCCATTGATGCTTCCAACGATATCTTTCCGGAAACAACATGCTCGTTGTCGCCTCCGTTTCTTGATACCCATACCTAGTTTTCGTTTAACCTTCATCCCACCGGTAACCAATAAACTAGAGAGTCTTTCACCTGCGCTAGCGTCTCTTGATTTAGCTCGTTTCCAAGCAGCGTCCTCTAATATTTTATCAGCCTTATGACGTTCCTCCAGAGATTTGTTTTGTGAATAAGCTATATCGTGTTCGCGACAAGCGGAATCCAAAGGATTGATACCTTTATCACCGCGTGCAAGACGCTTCTCCAATTTAGTTCCAGGACCACAGAATTGATATGAAGGAATGTGTAATTCAAACGGGAGCTTGTTAATGAGTGTATTCAATAAACCTTCACCTTGATGAATCAACATTGTTAATGAGCATACGCTCTGGTGATTTTTCCTTTTATACGTTATCATTAAGTAGAAATGTTTCACACGATGAAGACCGTTCAACAAGAACAGACACTTCCAATCGAGAATTTAGATTTAAAAGTTAGAACTAATCGCGTGGGTAAACATGGTAAACTGTTACCAAACTCTTTTCGTGCTTTAATTTGTGGTCCGAGCGGATGCGGAAAAACAAACGTTATGTTATCGTTGTTAATCAATCCAAATGGTGTCAAGTTTGAAAACGTTTACGTATACTCGAAGTCATTATATCAAGATAAATACAAACTGTTGCAGGAGATTTTGGAACGAGTAAAAGGAGTTGGTTAATGAAGAAATTATAAGTCCGAACGATGCAAAACCAAATTCTATCTTCATTTTTGATGACATATCCTGTGAGACACAACAGAAAATTCGAGAATATTATTCGATGTGTAGACATAGAAACATTGACGCATCATATCTATGTCAGACATACTCCAAAATTCCTAAACAACTGATTCGCGATAATTCTAACCTGATCTTGTTATTCAAACAGGATGAAATAAATCTAAAACAGGTGTTTGATGAGCACGTATCCCCAGACGTTACTTTCGATCGATTCAAAAATATGTGTTCTATGTGTTGGATGGAGAAATTTGGAACATTGATAATTGTTAAAGATTTCGATTTGAACAATGGAACCGCAAAGGTTTCGACGTATATATTAAAGTGTGAACGTGAAATCTATAGCAAATACACAATGGACGCTGAACGGTCAGCACGTAAGCGAAAAATCGCTCAATTGGCACGATCTATACGCAAGAAATATCTCACATTGAAACTGGGTAAAACGGAAGAGGACGAGTCAATCAATAAATTATTTAAACCCATATCGGAACCACTTCGGGAAATAATCAAATCCAATAATACACCATTGATTAAACGTGAAATTAAGCATGAAAAGGATGATGCGGATGAAGAGGAGGAGGAGGAGGAGGGAGAGGAGGGAGATGAAAGAGGAACGGTATTGGATGTAAGCGATGCAAGTATGAAAACTGTTATTGAAGAGTCTGACAACGATGATGATGACTATGACGTATTAGAATCTTACCCAGAGTTACTTCAAAAATATATCGGTGATTACTGGTCAGGGAGTAGAAAAATCGATAGAGTTTATGGCCCAGTTCACGATGCTAGTTCGTTGTCATGGTTACTAGGAGGTAAATTAATCGATTTCAAAAATAGAGATACTATCGTGACACAAGGGAGAAAATTCAAAAATACCGTCGGTCTGTGTGAACTTATATTCTATGACAAACCTAGAAATTTCACCAAGAAAGATAAGATGAATTACAGGATGATTCTGAACTTGACAAATCCCCACAGAAATAGTGCTGGAAACTTGAAAGGTACTCGAAGATACAAGTACATTAAAATAATTCGACCTCCAATTCATGAGGATGCTCTCGGTAGCGGTATGCAATTGACATATAACAACGAACCAATGGAGTACGTGTACTGGGACGATCCAAACGAACTTGTGGAACGATTGAGTCTTTTGATGGCATCTCAACAAGCTGGGAATACATCTCACGACAATGAGATAGTCGCTATAATAAATGAGCTCCGAGAAGCCGATATCATATATTAGTGTGTGTTCATTACTGTTTCATATCATTTACATGATGAGTCTTGATAAGTTTGGACGAAGATCTGTGATTGATGGTTCAACCAGCATCAATGCTCTTCGACAATCGATGTTTTCACACGTTCTAGCTCGTACACCAGATGGTGATGTAGATATCGAGAACGTGAAAATTTGTAATGTGAAAAGGCCCACATTCAAGAACGATGTTGCAAGCAAAATTTATGTCGATGATGCGAGTGCGAAGATTGGGGAGAACTTGGAGCGCATCTTCAACGATGTCTTTTCTCATAAGATTCAGAAATTAATTGGAGAGATGAGTAGTTTCTCCATCAACTTACAATCGCACAAAAATCAAAGTGATGCTAGCTTTACGAGTTTACATAAAGAATTGGATGAATACAAGAAGAAAAATGATAAAGATCTCAAAACCGTTGGAGCGAATACCGCTTATGTACTCGATATCTTCAAGAAATTCTCTGATAATTTCGAAACATATCATAAGAGTCAACGCGTTATTTTGCGTGATCATAATGATAAATTGAACAAGATCACTATAGATTATAACATAATGGATGTACATCAGGAGGATATTGTGAGTAGGCTGCTGGCGTTGGAACAACGTATGACGACACCCTCGAAGAAATGACCAAATGATGCTACCACCCCATCAACCAACCCGAAACGTATAACTTCAAATCCTATAAACCGATGATTTTTAACTAGACAATAATTAAAAAACGATGCAACAAGTTGTCGATGAGATTCATAAGCCAGCCCGAAAAAATTTCAAACGTCGCCGTACAATTTTGAAGGGACTGGATGACTTGTGGCAGATGGATCTAGCCGAAATGGGTAATTATGCTCGTGAAAATCGAGGATTCAAGTATATTTTGGTGATGATCGATTGCTTCTCGAAATTCGTTTTGACTCGTCCATTAAAAACGAAATCAGCCGAAGAGGTTCGGAAAGCAGTTAATTCTATATTGACTGAGGGAGGAGGAGGAGGACGTAAACCTAGGGATCTGCACAGCGACCAAGGTAAAGAATTCTTTAATAAGAATTTTGACGAGCTGATGAAAAAACACCAAATCAACCATTATAATACGTATAGTGTGAAGAAAGCCGTCATTGCTGAACGTGTTATTCGAACCTTGAAAGGAGCGCTCTACAAACAATTTAGTTTGAAAGGAAAATATAGATAAAATGAAATAAAATAAATATGGCTCCATTCAAGGTGACAAGACAAAATGAGAGCGTGATATTGAAGCGATCCTACTCACACCTCAAGTTGGCTTTACCACATAAATTCAACGTGTTCGATGTGGTACGTATAAGCAAAGCCAAACATATTTTCGAAAAATCATATACGCCTAATTGGTCGACGGAGCTCTTTAAAATTATAAAAGTTAAAATCACTAACCCAGTCACGTATCTACTCGAGGATATGAAGAGCTCCCCAATCAGCGGTTGTTTCTACGAGGAAGAATTGCAGAAGACCAAACAACCTGATGTCTTTTTGATTGAGAAAGTGCTTCGGAAAAAAGGTGATAAAATGTACGTCAAATGGTTGGGAATAAAGGAGAAAAGTTGGATTGCTAGAAGTGATATTATATGATCTGCGCGTGCGTGTGTGATCTTCAGGCTGTATGTTAGAGAAAATCCAACAATCAGTTCAGTTGTAGTAAAATGTCGTACCAAGATAGTGGTGGTACATCCGAAGATAGTTCCGAGTTAGATCGAATGTTTGAAGAGTTTGAAATGTTAATTCGGGATGACAAATTTCTATTGTTGAATACAACATACCCATTGGAGGGGGGTTATGAAATTAAGTGTGGATTGAGTCCTATGCGAATCTTCGCACCAACAATATAACTTATCCATTCTTCGCAAAATTGTAAACTCACCTTTGGACTGCTGGAATGGTATGACTTCATCGAAATTCTTCGAACTAAAATCAGAGATTTCTTCTCAAGTTCACAAACAGATTTCGATCCTGCCCCCATAGCATCCGATGAACATTGCCAAATAGTTCAACTTGTGTGGGACAATATTGAAAAAGTACTTCAAGTTACGAAGCATGGTATTCATTTTTGGCTGTGTGAGGAAGATGTTCGGGAAATTATTAATATCAACGATGGAGTGTTATCACATCGAGTGTCTTTTCTCGAACAATTTGATTTTTCTTCATACTATCACAATGTTATTGATGTGATTAAAAGCATGAGGAATCATGCCAGTGCATTAGAACTCTCATATTGTTTTATTAATATTTCATCGCCAAAATGTTTATTGACCAATACACTTAAAGAAATGTTATTTTACTATAAAAATAAGGTTTTGTATGATTTAGAACAATAAAATATGATGAACAGTTTTCGTTTTTTGAAACGTTGTTGTGCAGTTGTATTTATGTAAGAGTATCTAGTGTACATATAAAATAATTAAAAATAAATTCCATATTTTATTTACTTGAAACGATTTTCATTATCACCTACCTGCAATAATTATATAATGAATCTTACAGTTAACTATAATTTATATTACCAAATGAAATTCTTTCTCTAAAACATAAATTCATTCTGATACACCCCTGTTTAACAAATGTACAACGACCTGATGTGAGGAATGTGTCTGTCAACAATTATTACAGATACATCAATGTTCCATCATGTGCGGTAGACAAATATAAATAATTTACACACCACTGCTGACTCATAATTTCTGATAAGCATAGTACCATGACTCAAGTAATGCATTTGTTTTATTCATAGATTGATTTAAATAATGATTGACAATCGTGGCTTACGATAAAAATCAATCGTTTCGATACTTCATTTCATATTTAAAATTATAAATTGAGCAAAATGTACAGTTTGAAATATTGTAAATTTTGAGATCAGTAGGCTTTCGAAATCTCGACAAAAATTGCAAAGTCTGCATCTCGAACCGATTCAGATATAGGTTGACAATCGCGTATAACAATAAAAATCAATCGTTCCGAATTATTCTCAGCCGAATCATCGATACATGAAATCGAACAATATCCACCATTTCATGATGAATTGATGGCCTTTGACCACACATCCAACTATAATAAAAAACGACCAGTGCGAGGTTAAATGTATATTTGCAGGTGAAGCTCCAACTAAATCGAAAAACAAACAAAAGATTGATAATAATAATATTTATTCCAGAATAGAATGCAAACATACCTTCAGGCTGCTGGAATTATATGATTTCATCGATATCCTCAAGTAAAAATTTGGTGAATTTTCCACGAGTTTAGAGAGTGATTTTTATTCTACGCCTGTGGCATCTTCATTCGTAGATTGATTTGAATAATCATTAACAATCGTGGAAAACGATGAATAATCAATTGTTTCGATAATAATTCATTTCATATTTTATAAAATTATGTCGAGCGAAATGGATAGTGTTAACCGAGATATTCAGAATTTAAATCAATTTATTCTTCGCAAAATTCTAGTCCATTTTGTGAAAATTCTAGCCACTACAAACATTTCAGTCTGAAATAACAATGAATAAGGGAGTTGTATTCAGGGTTGGATGTGGAAATAAAAACTAATTGTATTAACACAAAGCGTCCTTATAGCACCAATTTCATTTAAAATGCCAACGTCGCCGAAACGAACAGAAACACGAAATCGAAATTGTAACACAATGTGTTAATACAATTAGTTTCAAGTGACCCAATTTTAGACATAATGAGTCTCCTGATGATGGTCGTGAGACCGAAACGTACGTAAAGACGAGAAAATATAAAAGCATAAGTGTTAATGTGACCTATTTCCCGAGAATTTATATATACTTATTTTTTATAGAATTTTCTTCTTATATAAATACTTGCAATATAAACTTGTTCAGTGCAACATGCAAATACTGTCTTAATAATTGAAAATCACTCCACAAAACCCGTATATATCATTGTAGATCTACTACATTACCTATTGCATATTTTGTTTAGTAAACTAATTGATTTCGAGTAAAAAACTAAAATTGTTCTTAAATGCATATTGGGAATCTGCATTTCTTATGTTTTGTTTGATAGTAACAATCCCATGTACGATGATCGTAGAAGTAATATATTCGTATCCTGCGATTACGAAGATACAGATATAGTAGATATAATTTGCTGTCTTAGACATACATGACATCTTATCAAAACTCGATATATACAATAATTAAATTAACGATATCATAGTTTCCATAAACATGAAAAAATTAAAATGATTTTATTAAGTAATAACAATTATTTAACGATAAATATGCAAATTACCACGAAAGAACCGATTTTTCGGTTTTTTCAATTTTCCCGCCATTTTTCTCACTGCAGTATACCTTTTTTTCATCACTTATCAAAAGTAGACGTAACAGTGTGTAAGTGAGCCAAAACAGAACTCTGTAGGATGCGTAGTTTCAAGAGGAATCGCACTTAAAAATGTTTTTTTTTTCGTTAAATCAAATTTAACAACAACCTCCATATATTTCCCCCCGAAAACATTACTGCCTTTTTGCAATAAATAGAGGTATCTTTTGCCAAAGTTTGAGCTCCATAAAGTTTAATTTGTCAAAGAAAAATTAAAAACAGAAAAATTGGTTTTTCGCATTTTTGTCGAATAATTTTGAGGTTAGGGTAAAAATGGTAGAAAAAAGTTGTAGATCTTTCTGTTCCCTACAGCTTTTATATTTAACTTTTTTTGATAGAATGCACGGTTTAGCCAGAAATCACGAAAAACTGTTTTCAACCCCTAAAAACACACCCCATTCCGCCCCGGATAGCAGCTGTCGGTTCGATTTATTTTTCCCTCTTTTACAATATCTTGTTCCACAATATCCCGCTGTCAGATTGCTGTAACGAATTTTTTTGTTGTTCATATACTATTTGTACTGGCCTAATGGTGTTACCCTGTTTTCGAAGACCCTCCCAATAACGGTTGGATCCTCCCAAAGAACGTATGGACCCTCTCAAAAAACATTTGGACCCTCCCAAGAAAAAACGTTTGTACCCTCTCTAATAGTAGTTTGTTCTTCCTCGTATTCATTTTCTTCAGCTGACAGGGCTACAATTGGTGTGGTTTATCGCAATAAAATCTCACTCAGCATTTCTTTCAACTGATCAAACAAGCTTATATTTGAACACAGTATCCCGAAAATGTTTGGATTAAATTTTTCCACCTTCACCAAGGTAGAGGAATTCGCTATAGTGATAAGCCATATCTTTCTGGAAAAAATATGATAGTCCATTGATGTACCGAATTATTCTGAGTTTTATACGCTAGTTCAATACCTAAGTTGAACAGGAAAGTTGAAATATTAATTTTTTTGTTCACACAGAGCGTTTCTAGGGATAATAAAAGGGAGTTCAATTGAAAGAATGATTCATGCATATCATATTCAGTGGAATAAGCTGAGTATATAATGGAAACTTTTACATTTGAAACAAAATAACAATCTTGTCAAAACTTCTCACGACTAAATATTCCGTTCATTTTGAAAGGAAATTCGTTACTTTGATTCTCTCAATCAAATGTAATATCTGAATCATCGATATTTCAAACATATTTGAAACTATTCATTCGATTTTTATATAACATGTGAACATGTGGATCTTTATCAAAGTTTGGTGGTTTTTGATTATATGAGGTTGGGATATCTGCGTGGACACCGCAGAATAAAAGATGACGTTGTGGTAAGGTGGTTTATTCACTGATACACAATAAGAAACATCACTAAGTCAATAGTACCCGTGACAGGATAGTACCATGTCGTTCTCGGTAGAATATCGAGACATCTCTATCTATCAATGTAAGTGTTACCTGAAAGGTAACGTTCGCCCCTCTTGTCACGGGTGACATACTGCTTAGTGTATCAATAATAATTGTTCTAAATAATATATACATATTCAGCATGAATATAATAACTTAAATATCATGCTATATTTTCCCTACACCTTCCCTGCAGAGAAAAGAATTTATTTGCTATGTCTAAAGTGAATAAATTCGTCAAAACAACAATAACACTCCTATCATAAATTTGGATTCTAAAATCTTTCTTTTCTCTCCAGCATCGGTGCTAATATGAGTAAGTGTAATACGATACATAATACCAATAAATATAATAATTTACAAATTCTTATAATAAAATGAAATATTTGATGTCGATTGTTTTTTGTTCAAGGTAAGCTCTATAATATAGTAAACATAAAATAAGTGTCAAGTTCACAGCTACTTATAAAAAACATCAATGCTCTACTAAAATTATGTAATTCAAGGTTGTTGCGATGCATTCTCGAACACATCCCGTTTTGTGCATAGTTCAGCATTTTTGAATTAAATCGTCGCGCACTTAAATCCGATAGGTCTTTGTTCTATTTTTGTGCACTTCAATAGTTTTTCCTCCTTTTAGAAACAGAACATTCGGTTCGCGTTCCGCGATCACAACATAAGGACCTTCGTACACTTCGGTAAGTTTATTTCCCGTTTCACTCTTAACTAATATCAAATCATCTTTGTTGTAAGACCTAGGATAACAATTCTTATCGTAGTGTTCCTTACGTTTTACCTTGCTCGACACCAAATTCTGATGAGCATCCAACCATGCTCGTTGCAACCTATATTTCAATTCGCTTAGATAATTATCATGATTATAAATGGGATCAGTTTTTTCAATGTTTATCAAATTAGATGGCAATGCTGCCAGAAAACCAAAAACTAGCTCAAACGGGGTGTAACCAGTCTCAGTATGAACTGTAGTATTAAACACGAAACACCAATATCGAAGCCACGAGCTCCAATTTTCAGGTTGATTCCCCGTCATTATACGTAAGAAAGCTTTCAAATGTTTATGGGTGTTTTCCAGCGCCCCAATTGTTTCATGGTGATATGCTGTACTGTTTAATTTATTGATATTTAGGAGCCTCGCTGCATCACACATAACTGTTGACATGAACTCTGCCCCACGATCAGTACAAATTTCCGTAGGCGTCCCATATCTTAGGATGAAATCCTCCACAAATGTTCTAGCTACAACATTGGCCTCCTTTGATTTAAGTGGATAAACCTCTATGAATTTAGTTAAATCACACTGTAACGTCAGTATGTATGTAAAATCATCATTGTCTTTGTCTAGTGGTCCAACAATGTCTAGAAATACTTTTCTAAATGCTCGATCCGCAGTTGTTGTGACTACTAGAGGTTGTCTTGTATGTCTATCGTGTTTATTCCGCTGACATTGGTCACACCTCGCTACATATTTGTAAATGTCGTTAGTCATGCCTGGCCAAAAATAATATTTCTGTATTTTTTTTTGTCATTCTCCTAATACCTGCATGTCCACTCGACGGCAATAGATGGAAATCATTTAGAATAACTGTACGCATTTCTTTATCCTCAATACATTTTCTTTTATTAACGATGCATATCCTAGGTACATCATAATTTTTATATTCATTTTTATTAAGTTCGTTGGCCAACGATTTCAAAAATGCAATATTGCTATCTTCTTTCATTATTACTACCTCTTCTATGTCGATTTCATCACACAATGTTTCCAAATGTCCCAACAAACGGCGTAGCGGTTTTGCTGCCAGATCATCTGGATCGATAAAGATCGTTTTCATAGAGGGCATGTATATTAACTTTTCATCTTCAGTAGCTACTCTATCATCGTTTTTCATTAGTTTATTCTTCAATTTCTTATTCATTATTGTTAGTTGCGTACATTGTTTGGGTTTTTTAAGGATCTCAACGATTTTCGGTTGCGCACCCGAATTTCGTTCGATAACCTGATTATTATCCCTCACTTTAGTTTCTATTTCCTCTTTCTCTTTAGTTATTGTTTGTGCCCTTGTAACAACTGCTATGCTGTGTTGATTTATGCTCTTAAGCTCTTCAATCGAAATTCGAGACAAGGCATCAGCTATTACGTTGTCAGAACCTTTAATGTATTCAATGTCGAAATCGTATTCCTCTAAGCATAACCTAAACTTTGTCAGACGGCTTGAGGGATTGTTGTGTGTGAAAAGAAAAATCAACGGCCTGTGATCTGTCATGATCTTGAATCGCTTACCAAATAAATACGGCCGAAAATGTCGTGTTGCCCATACTATCGCTAGTAACTCTTTTTCTATTGTGGCATAGTTACTTTCTGCCTTGTTAAGTGTTCTACTGGCATAGGCAATCGGTTTTCCATTTCCATTAGATAGTACTGCACCCAAAGCTTTTCCTGACGCATCAGTGTGTACTATGAACTGGTTCTCAGCAGAAAAATCTGGAAAATCTAGTACTGGTGGGGACATCAAAGCCTTTTTTATTGTTTCAAATGATATTTGGCAATTATTCGTCCAAATAAATGCTGCGTTTTTCCGGGTCAGTTGAGTTAAACACCAAGTTCGCTTCGCGAAATTTGGGATAAATTTTCTATAATAGTTAGCGAACGCAACAAACCTCTTAACCTCATCCGCCGACTTTGGCTCCGGATAATTATGCAAGGCTGCTATTTTGCTCGAATCAGGTAGGATGCCCTCTGATGTTATAACATGCCCCAAATATAAGATATCCTTTTTTAAAAATTCGCACTTTGAAGGATTCAGTTTCAAGTTGACTTTCCTTAACCTCTCAAACACTTTGATCAGATTAGCATTGTGATCTCTCAGATTTCTTCCAAACACAATCAGATCGTCTAAATATACAAAACATCTTTCATAATTGAGACCTGCCATGGCTATTGTCATTATTCGAGAAAAACTTGGAGGGCTAATCTTTAGGCCCATTGGTAGCCTCTTCATTTGAAACATTCCGCGACCTGATGTAAAAGCGGTACACGGCCTACTTCCTGGTTCTAGTTCGACCTGATAGTACCCTTGAGCAAGGTCCAAATGTGTGAAATACATTGAGCCTGACACTGATTCTAGAATTTCAGTTATATTTGGTAATGGGAATTTATCATCGACAATATTAAGGTTCAGGTGACGATAATCAATTACGACACGCCATCGTTTCTTTCCGTCTTGACCTATTTTCTTGGGAACAATCAACAACGGTGATGACCAAGCACTTTCGGCTTCCTCAATGATGTCATTTTCCAGCATTTCTCCTATTTGTTTCTCTATCTCTGCCTTTTGAGCGTGCGGTATACGATATGGTTTTTTATAAACTGGCTTGGCTTCAGGTTTAATTTTAATCTCTTGTTGACCTAGATTTGTAGTTGTCAGCTTATCTCCTGGTATGTGAAAGATATCTGCGTATTTGGCGCAGATGTTCTCAATAGGGATCTTCTCTTCTAATATCATATCCTTCCAATCAATTTCCGCAAACATTCTTTTCACTCGTTCTACATTTTTGTCCACTTTCTCAAATTCGAAACAATCATATTCATTTGTACTGTGTATTTCTGGAATACAACTTTCTAAACTTACTGACTCATCTCTTGTATTTAAAATTCTCACTGGAATCATTCCGTTTTTTGGCTTCACAATCAATCCTGCCATAAAAACTCCCTCACATAACTCTCTCGCTATTATTACACAGTCATCCCTTAACTTTGTCTCTACATATTGAATTCTTTCACACCTAGGCGGAATAATCATCAACTGGCTGTTACCAGATGTATATAAACTTAATTTTGTTGATCCAACTTCATTTTTCAAACTGAGTGTACTAAGTTCAAAATTTATTAATCCACAATACTTAATTAAAAAATTCTGACCGATTATTCCGTCAGCATCGCATGCTAAATTTTTAAACACATAAAATCGTTCATTAAACATTTGTGCATTCGCTTCCAAATTTAAATCAACACATCCTTCTGCTACTAACATACCTCCTATTCCTTTAATTTTCAATTTATTCTCTGTCATACACACGTCTTTTGGTAATCTTTCATACTTTAAAGCACACAAGGATGCACCTGTATCCACTAAAAATGTTACATTCTTTCCATTTACATTGAAATACACTCGATTCATACCAATACATTCATATATACAATCACGCTCAGTTCTCTCGAAAAAACTGCTGCAGTGAACTTTCATCCTCAACATTCTTACTTTCATCTCCTTGCGCACAATACACATTGCCTTGATACCCTCTATTTTGCGTATTTCGAGCTAAATTCTTAAACTGTCCTCGACCGTGGTTATTGTAACCTCTATACTGTCCACGTTTATAATTACTACAGTTCTTACTCCCTTGGTTGTAATCATTAGCTTGTTTTGTATAATTATTCCCGTAGTTGTGGTTGTAGTTATTTCGGTAATTTTGATTTTGATATATTCCTCTGTTAGAACGGCCTCTATAATTATTTCTGAATTCTCTCTTATTCGAAATTTCGCCTCTATATTTATGATATCCTCCATCATTGTCGTTACGGCTTTTTCCCATGGCATTTATTTCAGGCGTTTTCGTTAGACTTTCATTATCTTGCGCTACTTTTATCGCTTCTTTTAGGGATGTTGGATTTCTTGCAGCTAGAATTATACTTAAGGACTGGTTATTCAAGCCCGAAGTAAATTTCCTTATTGCAGTTTTCTCATTGAGTGGCTGCAAGATCGCATATGCATTGTCGTCGTCATTGGCCTGGGAGATTGTCAAGTTGCGGAAGAGTTCCTGTACGTCTTTTCCAAATTCTTCAACTGTCCTGGATCCTTGTTTTGTTCTTGACAACTTCTCTTCCAAAGCCGCGTGTGATTTTTTAGGTATTAAATGCATACGCATATCACGCACCAAAACCGCCACAACATTATATTGTCTGTTAATCTGTGCCAACGCGCTGGTGGTCAATCTTGTTTTTAAGACAAAATCGATCAGCCGTTGTTTGTCCACAGCTTGAGTCAAATCTTGTTCGTAAAACTCAATTGCGTTGTTGAGTTGCTCTGTCGTCTCATCTTTACCATCAAATTTTGGTAATAACTCTACTGCTGTTCTATAATCGAACCGCGACATCTTAATTAAAAACTGATCTGTAATTTCGGTATCAGTTTCCACTTTCCCTTTCTTCGTTAAATTAACAATTTCCAAATACAATTTATCAATTGCCTCCAAAGACTCTTGGAAAATCGGAATATCTTCCTTTTTAACAATAATCTCACCTTTTCGTACCTTATCCTCAAATTCCTTTATAGTTTGATAATATAATTTAGCTTCAACTGCCTTATTATGATCTACTCGCTTTTCTTTGTTACATTTAACAATTACGGCTCTGATCTCGCCTAGTTGTACCCTTATTTGAGCAACTTCCGGCAATAGCGGCATTTACCTCAATTTGATAAACATATGTGAATAAATAAACCAAATACCAAACCCAAAAAAATTAATACATAAACCGATAGCCAATGAAATATAGGTCCCAATGAAATAAAATATTTAGGTAATTACATGAATAATTTTTTCTAGTGCCTATGAGTAGAGGTTAGATAATAAATATATATAAATTATTATATAAAGTGACCTATTAAATACAACATTTTGTTAATTCATTGAACTTAAATTGTTTTTCATAGCACAAATTTGCGAAACATTGCTACAATTTCTATTCTAATTACGAATATCAATGTCATCAAAATTATGAAACAATTAAACATTATTCATTAAATGGTGAACATACCGGTTGATACTTTCTGCTGATTCGGGACTTTCGTGGCGTTGAACCATCGCGCTCAATCTTGGGTCGGGTCGGCGAACTGCTGACGTCCTAGACCTCGTCTGAGAATGCTCCTTTCGTCCTTCCCAATCTCAGCTGGACCGTCACTGATTCTTAAACACGTTCCGATGTGCCTGTTGCATCAAGAAGTGCCATACTTCTATGAATCTTTCTTGATTGTTTAGCCTGTATCCTTTTCTTGCACCTTTCATATCCCAATATTGCAAGTATGAGGATTACTCCAACAAAGGCTATAATTCCGGGATAGTCCGCTGAATTGATAACAACTTCCGTCGTTTTGGATTGAGAACCACCCATTTTGTTAAGTATATTAGTACATTTCCTTACTCGAAGATTCTCCTAGCTTCACAGAACTTGCCTCCAGTTTCCGGCCTAATTCCGCATCACGAAGCAGTTTGCAGGATCGCCATTTGGTGGTTTTTGATTATATGAGGTTGGGATATCTGCGTGGACACCGCAGAATAAAAGATGACGTTGTGGTAAGGTGGTTTATTCACTGATACACAATAAGAAACATCACTAAGTCAATAGTACCCGTGACAGGATAGTACCATGTCGTTCTCGGTAGAATATCGAGACATCTCTATCTATCAATGTAAGTGTTACCTGAAAGGTAACGTTCGCCCCTCTTGTCACGGGTGACATACTGCTTAGTGTATCAATAATAATTGTTCTAAATAATATATACATATTCAGCATGAATATAATAACTTAAATATCATGCTATATTTTCCCTACAAAAGTTTCTACAATATGTCTCTATTTGAGAAATTGTAAACTTTATAGATGACAACAAAAACATTCAATTCGAATCACTTGACATTTCATATTTAAAAAAGTATATTTTAAGCGAAATGGATAGTTTGAATCGAGAAATTGTAAGCTTCATAACCTCCTAATTTGTTCACTAGGGCATTTGGATCGAATCAACATAACAAAATCTTGAAGTGTACATATCGAACTAGATTGATTTTGATACTGGTATGATAAAAATCGGTTATTTCGAGAAAATTCGTCGTTCCATACGCTACTCCAATATTTTCAAGTTATTTTCGATTTCGCGGGAACCTTCACACCAACAATCTCTCTAAATCATCATTCGCAAAATTGCAAACGAACCTTCAGGCTGCTGGAATTGTATGATTTCATCTATATTCACATCGAAATTCTTCGAACTGAAATCAGAGATTTCTTCTCAAGTTTACAAACAGATTTAGATCCTGCCCCATAGCATCCTCATTCCTAGATTGATTTAAATAATGATTGATAATCGTGGATAACGATGAAAATCAATCGCTTCGATATATCATTTCAAATTTAAAAAAGTATATTTTAAGCAAAATGGATAGTTTTAAGTATTGTGAATTTTGCGATCAGTACGCTTTCGAAATATTGAAAAAAATTGCAAAGTCTGCATCTCGAACTGATTCAGATATAGGTTGACAATCGTGTATAACAATAAAAATCAATCGTTTTGAATTATTCTGAGCACAAAGCATTTCTAACGATAATAAAGGTAAGTTCAGTCTGACAAATATATTACATGTTTTATTATTTTGAAAGAATGATTCATGCATATCATATTTCGTGAAATAAGTTGAATATATAATGAAAACTTTCACATTTCAAAACAAAGTTACAAGTTCTCAAACTAAATATTTTATTTATTTTGAAAGGAAGGACGCTACTTTGATGTTCTCAATCAAATTCATCTTATTAGCTAAATTCAAATCGTCTATATCAAATAAGAATCGCAGTGATAGAATCAGATGGGAGGATGGACAGTCTGCTTTTAAATGTAGAATAAGAACCGGATTGATTATCAATATTTCGCATTTAGATCCAATTAATTTTTTATATGATGCTTTTCATCTTTTCGATACTAGAATCTCCAAAATCCTTCATGAATATAATTTTATTAAAGTTAATTCAACATTTTGTGGCGAGTACAAATGATTCACTCATTGTTATTTGTTTACCTAATGAATCCTCTCATTGTATACACTCAAACCCGTTTGCGTTCTCATAATCAGTATGAACTGAATGTGATGACGCAGGTGCACTGACATTGATATTCAGCTATGATAGTTCATCGGTTCATTAATAGATCATATTTTGAATTGAGATGAGACTTCCGACGCAAAAACATTAACAAAATACATCAAATATGTCGTCCTGTGACGTTAACTAATCTGAGATTGACATTCAGCTGTGATACTTCATCGGCTTATTAATAATATAGCTACAATAAACATTTTCAGATATAAAATGAAGCGGGGTTCGGATCCCTCTCAATCTTTCTCACCAAAGAATACAATTTTTTTTCATTCATGTACACGTCGTAGACGTTATGATCGATTCACAACCGCGTAACAGACGCCACGTTGAAGACCCACGTGACAGACACCTCGTCGATGTAACACGTGACAGACGCCATGACACCTCATTTAAGACCTGCGTGACGACAGACACCTCGTTTAAGGAACACATGATAGCCACCTCGGACGTGACAGACGCCATGGCACCTCGTTCTGCGTGACAGACACCTCGTTTAAGAAACACATGATAGCCACCTCGGACGTCACAGACGCCATGACACCCCGTCCTGCGTGACAGACACCTCGTTGAAGGAGCATGTGATAGCCACCTCGGTGATGTAACACGCCATGACACCTCGTTGACCGCCGGAGGATCACGTGACAGACGCCATGAAAGGTAGGACCTCTCTTACAAACAACCTTTATATACAACATAACACACTCTTTACAAACATTCTGTATATACATTCAAACAATAATTACAAACACCGAATGCCAATCGTCAACAGATAGCATGACACCTCGTGACAGACCCCATGACACCTCGTTGATAGCCTAAGGATCACGTGACAGACGCCATGACACCGAAGGATCACGTGATAGCTGTCATGACACCACGTGTGTAGGACCTCTCTTACAAACAACCTGTATATACAACATAACACACTCTTTACAAACATCCTGTATATACATTCAAACAATAATTGCAAACACCGAATGTCAATCGTCAGCACAAACCGAGTAACTCACAATCACTGATAACGCTATCTAGCCGATAACGTTATCTACCTGATAACACTAATTACACACACTGGATGCCCAACGCCAGACCGGGTGACTCACAATCACTGATAACGCTATCTAGCCGATAACGTTATCTACCCGATAACACTAATTACACACATGGGATGCCCATCCGGGTGACTCACAATCACTGATAACGCTATCTAGCCGATAACGTTATCTACCAGATAACACCAATTACACACATCGCCAGCACAGACCGGAAGTGGAGACCTGATAATTACAAACATCGGAGCACAGACCGGAAGTGACGTTACACTTCCTGGTCCAATGGTAGCCCACTGTATCTACTAACTTCATTACATAAGAATGAGGATGGAAAACTATTGAACCAAAATTGCTAAGTATTTAAACGATACTTGCTGAAAATGTTAAAATAACTTAAAGTTACTTTTATAAATCTTCAATTGTATATTTAAATACATTATCAAGTTATTATTAAAGACTTTCATTTACATCAAACGCAGTTCAAATGACGCGGTATAATAATAATAATAAATTTATTTCAACACCATTATACAATTTTTACAATTTAACAATGTCCACACTTTAAAGATCACTTGATGGATCTTTGTTTGTGTATTGGACATGTGAACATTTTACATATATAACAAAATAAGAAAACACTCAATTAGTACAACCATACACATGTATGACTAAACATAATACATAACATTATTCATGCAATTACACAATAGTAATAACAAAGATAGTATTTAAAAAGATACAGAGGCAACACAAAGAGGTCCTAAAGATATCTTGGCGAATTCTTTTTAGGAAATTGTGACGCCTTTTGTGAATTCTCTGAGAGGTTATCTGAGAGGTTATCTAGAGCCGCCGGGATATTCTCAGCTAAGTCTTAGCGATATCCCACGCGGAAATTCTCAAACAAATCACTTTGACGAGTTCTTTGTGATATTCGCATATATAGCCTTGTGGCGCGTACTTTGGGAAATTCTAATGTCGAGGTCCCTACAAGCTCGCATAAAGTGAGCAATGTGATAATCGCAGGCAGTACCTCTGGCGAGTTCTATGGGAAATTCGTATATAGCCGCCTGGCGAGTACTTTGGGGAATTCACATCAACTGCTATAGTTGACATCTATAAGAGCTCGCACAAGCGAGATTCGCGATATTAGCAGGCAGTGCTTCTAGCGAGGTCTTCAAGAGTTCTCATTGCGAGTTGTGCAAGATATTCTCACATACATCTCACAGAGTTCTTTGTGCTACATTTGTATAAATCGCTGGGAAGTTGAAGCAGTATATCTCTGAGAGTTCGCGAGAGGAATTCCTAGAGATATATTCTCCATGCTCAAATTTAGTCAAGTGCACGTTAATAGTTGGTTGTTTTTTCAAGTTATAGGTACTTACCTTGAAAAATGTAAGCCATTCAATTTATATTTCAAATTTGATCTTCATAATTCAGAGCTACTGATTTTACAATATAGAATATAAATAACTGTTCTTCATGTCAGTCTCAACAAATTAGGTAAATCGTACATCAATAAGAAAAATAACATTTCACAGATTCAATATAAGAAAGTTTCCCAGCTTTGAATTGGTGAAATATTTCTACTTACTCATATGCATGATTACTTTCAGAGACACAGAGTATGAAGAAAGAGAATCTCGAGATTCATGATCATGACCGTCTCGAGCACATAATTAAAGTATATATTATACAGTTGTATAATTTAAGGCTTAAGGCATTGAACTGAGACACCAACAGTATTAAGATTATTATAACTGCAAGAGAAAGAATATTGAAACAAGCAATGAACTTATAACAAGTTTATAAAGCCAAAGCTATCAACTAATGATGAATCTGAAAAAAAAATCACAAAAAAAATTGAAAAATTAACATTTAGACATAAATCTGTCATCTTCAGTAGACTTGTCACCACATTTATTGTGCTATGTTATTTTTCCCATCCTCCCTCTTTTTTGGTTGGGAACAGTGCATCAGCCAATCTTGAGAATATATTCCAAACTCCTTATCTGTTGTTTTCCAGGTCTGCTTCAGTACATCTACAAAAATGTCGAAGACTGGCGACTTTCAAAGGGTCAGTTAACTGTATTCATCAATACAAAAAAACACAATTAAATATTGTTAAGCTGTTTTTTGTTAGAATACAAATTGAATAATAGAATAGATGATGAAATTGAAAGAAAATGAGATATTCTCTCTGTGAATATCATGAATATTTTGTAATTGAACAAATTAACAATGAAATGGTTATGATAATAGACAAGATGAACGTGACTGAGAATATTACAAATTATCATGTACCAATGAGCAAATAAAACCAGTCTAAAACTTTACTTACACATACAGGTTCCAATGAAATTCACATTTTCCAGTCTGAAGTTTCCTCTTTGCCCCTTCCACTAACATTCATGCCTAATTCATTGGCAAAAATCGGCTTGAACATGCGTCCATAGTGGTCTTTGGGACCAGAACCCCCAATTCCATTGAAATACAGTTTCTATAAGAATATTAAAATCAAAATGGGATTTCAATTTGTTATGAAGATATTTGGGTTTATTCTTTCATAGAAAAAGTGTTTAGTTAATTCATAAGCAAAATGCAAGTCTATGAAATTCCTCTCCCCTCTAATGACTGAAAATACAACCGTTGGGTTAACCTAAAATGGCGGCAACGAGTTCACATTAGCGCTGTCGGAATATCAGTTAGGTCTACACAACAAAACTTCATAAAACGAGAACATGGAAAAACATCACTTACCTTCTTTAAACTCTCAATAGTCTTATTAACACATAACATACGAACAATTGAATCAGGTATTCAACGATCAACAGGAACAAGGGCTTCTCCCGAGACGACGACTACTACAAGGTAACTTTACGAACTCGCAATCTGAATTTCGTGTTCAGTTTACTTTCGGGATAACTTTAGGAACTCGCAGTAAGAATTTCTTGTTCTGGTTACATTCGGGATAACTTAAGGAACACGCAATAAGAATTTCTTGTTCAGGTTACATCTGAGATAACTTGAGGAACTCGTAGTAAGAATTTCTGGTTCTGGTTACCTTCGGGATAACTTTAGGAATACGCAATGAGAATGTATTGTTTAGGTGTCGTCAGGGATAACTTGAGGTACTCGCAGTAAGAATTTCCGATACAGGTTACGTTCAGGACAGCTTTAGGAACTCGCAATAAGAATGACACTGGCGGACACTGTGGATACCAGTGAGAATTTCGCTTAATCACAGCTCATAGCGATCACTGAGACCTCCAGTGGCGGCTCGTGAACTTTTTAAGAGAGGAGGCCGGACATAAAACGTTCTTGTAAAAATATACTCTATTCAGCCAATAAATTTAACCTTTGCACAGCGACCGTACCAGCTACTTCAGTGACAAAATTAATTGTTGCCAAGCAAGAACCAACGTGGAGGTGTAGAGTTTCTCTTGGCAAAAAAATTTTTTGTTCGTTTTTTTTTCTTTGGATTTTCGATATTTTTTATTTTTTTTTGAAATTTCTCATATTTTGTTTTTTTTTTTATTATTTTTATCAACTTTTTTTATATATAAACGGAATTCTACGGTCTTTAGTTTGCGAAAAATGATCAATAATATTATCATAAAATGTATCATTTTGTTTTAAGTGTTTTACTGAATCTTTTTCAATAGATATCAAACTAACATTGTATAAACCTTAGAGTATGAGTATTTATTATATAGTCTAAGGTATAAACGATTTTGGCCCATTGTATTTCGCATGTAAGTTTTAATTCGTTTGAGAGTAGAAAATGATCTCTCCACCGATGCCGACGTGACAGTAATGGTGACTGTCAAACTGAGGTAAAACTTGTTGCAAATCATTGTCTATCATATATTTCATCATATCGGCGTGAATGTCGTACTGGCCTAAAATATCTTTATCCGAGTAGGTATATAACCCATAATTCATTGTGCAGTGCTATTTTATCAAAAAATTTATATTTTAGAACTAAGTTATCTAAAAGTGTATTGGGAAACTCTTTTGAAAAAGATTCGAAAAATCTTCTATTCGTCAAGTCGAAAAACTTCAATTCATGTAAATCGGAAAATCGAATCTCAATTTGACCTTTAATAGTATCTAAAATTTCATAAAAAAAGTTGTTTATAATGTAGTTTCTTGTCTACCAAATTATATGTTTTCCTCCTTCAACAATATTCTGTTTACCGGTTAATTTAAACTTAATACTCGATGTAATATGTTCCTGCGATTTTTCATGTCTGTCTATACCACGAGCTAAAATTTTCAAATCATCATAACCCGAGTGCCCCCAACATGAAGTTGTATCAGATGTAAATAGCAAGCAATATAATTTATTGTGTATTCCGATTTTGAAACATACCTGTCATCGTCACCACTAATCCTTTCAAATCCAGTACAGGCCGTTTATTTTTAACAAAACACTTTTCTATCATATGTTAATCCACTAAATGGATTTTCTAAGAACCCAGCAACTAAGTCACTCATCATTTTAACGTTCACCGATTAGATGAATTATAACTTAACTAATTAACCTTACTTCGCCTCGCGGTACAAAAACAAGAACTAACGGAACACGACACGTGTCGCATTCTACCAGCGGAAGGGCGGTAGCAAGTAATCGTACTTCGTTCGACCGACGATTCCGTACGAGAAGCTAGCCTACATAGGGTGTTGCCATATTCGCTCTTTTACCTTATCTGGCAATTGAACTTTTTGGAAAACGGCAACTGTGTTGACCACACGTATTTAGCGTTTGAGATATATAGAGAATCTAGCCTCTGGCCACTGTTGCCAGATTAAAAATAACTACTGAGAACGGGGAATTAATTGTAAAATTTAAAGAATTATCAGAGAAACAGGAAATAAAATGGAGAATGATCATTAAGATAAATTGGTGAGGAGGCTGAGCCTCCTTAGCCTCCTTCGAGGAGCCGCCACTGGAGACCTCGCAATAGGAGTTCGCATAAGATCCTAATTATAACCTCTCAGAGATCTCGTGGAGAAATCTGTGTTACTTGGGAATGTAGTTTAAACATAATATACATAGAATTAAAATGTATACAGCAAAACCTATATACACTTATAGATGCATTTTAAAACAATATTTTTAATCACTTTGAACATAAAACAAAACAATAATAATATCCAGAAATGATGTAGTGATAAATATACAGGGCTGTTCCATCTCACACGAGCCACCCCGTATATTTCTTATCCCATAGTGAGTGGAAAAATCTCCCGAAACACGTCGAATGATTTTGTTTGGGGGCCATCTTTTGACGTATATTTGAGGCTTGAACGAGCAAACCCCTAATAGGGGGCGCTTCAACCCCTCAAAATTGAATAGGGGAGAGGGGTTGAGTGATACGTCATTTGAAAGGTCTTGGAAGCCTCTATACAACGGTGTATGAAAAACGTAAATTCGATGAACCGTTAATTTTGTTGCTCGAATGCGCCACCTTGAATATTTTGTATATTTGTACAATGTACAAGCTCATTTTTATTAAGCCTTTTTTACAAACCTAAACAATCTTCAAAAAATCACATTCGTAAAAAAATTGAATTGTGTTGTCATGCTTACAATGAAAAAAATTAAATCTCCGTGTTTAAATCAAATGTTCAAATTGTCCTCCATTGACTTCCATACAATAATACAATCTTGACTGAAAACCGTCTCTAACATGGTTCAGCATAATTGGAGTTATTTGATGACACTCATTTACAATTCATTGGCGTAGTTCGTCCAAATTTTCAGGCTGAGTCACAAAAATCTTGGAGTTAAGATGTCCCCACAAGAAGAAGTCCAGAGGGTTCAGGTCAGGAGATCGGGCAGGCCACTCCATAGGACCTCTTCTTCCAATCCAACGACCGGGGTATTGCAAATTGAGGTATTGGCGAACTGGTGCGGCGTAGTGAGGAGGAGCTCCGTCTTGTTGGAAATGCAATTGTTGTTCAAGTAGTAGAGGATCGTTTTCTAATTGTTCAGCTATTAACGGATCAATCGCATTTTCCGACATTTCAAGATACATTTCGCCATTTAAATTACCAGGAATAAACAGAGGTCCCATTAGGTGATCTCCCAAAATTCCTACCCAAACGTTTAGCTTTTCACGATGTTGAGTGTGAGCTTCTCGAAATACATGAGGATTTGTATCGCTCCAAATTCTACAGTTATGCCGGTTAACCTCTCCATTAAGTGAAAAAGTGCATTCGTCAGAAAAGCAAACGTTGTACAAGAAATTTGGGTTATTGTTGATACGCTCGACCATAATTTCGCAAAACTCTTGCCTTCGATCCCAATCATCATCATTTAATTCCTGAATTAATTTAATTTTGTACAGACGGAACTTGTGTTTATGTAAAATTCTGAAAACGTTAGATTGGCTAATACCGCAAGCTGCAGAAAGTTGTACAGATTGCGTGTTTGGCATAAGTTGGACATGTCCCAATACCGCCACAGCTGCTCCTTCATCATTAACAATTCCAATGGGTGCCCTTTTTTATCCGTTACTGAACCCGTCTCCACAAATTTTGAAATCAATTCCATTACGCACTTATGGCGAACGCTACGTTCAGGATGGTTTTCGTTAAATATCCTTGCAGCCGCTCGGGCATAATTTTGATTTTGGTAATAAAGGCTAACCAGTTCAACACGTTCTTGCAATGTGTACACCATATTTTTTGAAATTTTAAACAAATCAGCAAAGTAGTAACTCAACAGATTGATTAAAATCATGAAATGATCGAAGAAACGTTGTACAAATAACCAAAATATTTAAGGTGGCGCATTCGAGCAACAAAATTAATTTTTGGCGAAAACGGTCCATCAAATTTACGTTTTTCATACACCGTTGTGAAGAGGCTTCCAAGACCTTTCAAATGACGTATCACTCAACCCCTCTCCCCTATTCAATTTTGAGGGATTGAAGCGCCCCATATTAGGGGGTTGCTCGTTCAAGCCTCAAATATACGTCAAAAGATGTCCCTCAAACAAAATCATTCGACGTGTTTCGGGAGATTTTTCCACTCACTATGGGATAAGAAATATACGGGCTGGCTCGTCTGAGATGCTGTATAGCTAAAACACATTGTTAATAAAATGAAGCAGTTTTACTATAAGAAGAAGAAAAGCCATGAAAATGTCGTTAATAGTTTCATCAGATATAAGACTACTCGGGATTAGCATAGCAAGTATTTAAAATTTAATTATTTTTTGAGTCAATTAATTCATGTATTCTACATCTAGATGTAGATTTCATCCATTTTTTGCATTTGTTCTTAAATATCAATTTATTACTTATATTCTGTAATTAGGTAAGGCATTAAAAGCTTTAAGACTTAAAAAAGTATATGATCTCTGACCAATATTTTTCCTCATTTTAGGTGCTTTAATTTTCCTACAATTTCTGGTATTATACAAATGGTCAACTTTGAGGCTTCTGTGAGAAATTTCGCCAATACATAATGAGAAGAAATACAATATGATAAGATGGCTCCTGTAGAGAATGCACGCGGTTTATCGTGCGCGATTTGTGATATTAAATTAAGTCGCTATGATGACCAAATTCTGTGTAGTAAGTGTAATAAAACGATGCATATATCATGTGCTGATATGAGTATTGACAGTTTTCATAAACGTGAAAATAAAAAAATTTGGGAATGTTCTAAGTGTAATGATGCAGTTTTTATCGCAACAAGTGAAGATGTCAACTACTCAGCCATAAAGGATAATACGACTCAAGTATGTAATACATCTCTCAACTCTAATTTAACAATATTAATTGAACAAATTACAAGTAACATTAGATATGAAATTAATACAGAACATTTAGAATTAAAACAATTAATCAGTGATCAAACTGAATACATAAAACATCTGGAAGAAAAAATTGATAAGTTTATCGTCTCTCGCGATGCCGATTCACAAAAAGTTATCAATGCTAACAAGCAAATCAATACGACTACATTGTTGAATAACAACAATAAAAACAATACCAAACCAAATACGCTTGAAAGAGAATACGCCCAAGTTGTACACGATATAATAAACCTTGAAACGGCAAATAGTCAAGGTACGCACTTAACAATAAATAATCAAGAATCACTGACAGAAATCCCTTCTACTTCAAATAAATGGACATTAGTTGATAGGAAGAAACATAAAAAAGCTGCTGACGACGTGGCAAGTACTCCCCCGAAAAATAAAACATCTAAAAATAAACAAATTTTGGAACCGATAATTGGAACGTCAACAAATAAATCTCTTGTAGCAGCACCTAAAGTTTCTCTTGCGAATGCACATATAAGTCGTCTAGATCCTTCTACGACGGAAGATGACATTAAAAGCTATTGTCAAAAACAAAATAAGAATGTAATTTGTCAAAAACTAAAATCTCGACAACCAGATATCTATGCTTCTTTCAAACTTACGTTCCCAAAGGAGTACGAAATGCAAATTATGGATTCGCAATTTTGGCCTGAAGGAGTGACCACTAACAAATTTTTTATTCAACGCAGAACAGCAACCAACTTACCGTAGCAAGAAATGAAAATATATTGTTATCTGTTTTAAAAAATAAACATGTCGAAAATAGTATTCTATATAAATGCACAAAGTCTTAACAATAAAGTAAATCTAATAGATTTATTTACTTCAATACACAATCCAGATATTTTGTGTTTTGTCGAAACATGGAATAATAGCTTTAACAACACTTTAATTGGTTATACATTAACATCAAATCTAAATCGTTTAAATACAGAACATGGTGGTATTTCTATCTATGTTCGAAATGCACTTTCACACAACTTTAAAAAGTTTGTATATCTTGTTAATATCGCTGTAGAAATTCATTTTGAAATATCTGGTATTGTGACCATAAACGATCGGGTATGTATTTTAGTTGTATATAAATCGCACAAAGCAGATATAAATTTATTTTTTCAGAAACTTGAGGTCACTCTACAGTATGTTACAATTAAATTTATGCATGTTATCATATGCGGTGATGTGAATATCGACATATTTACTAAATCCAATGTACGAACACGATTGTTCGATTTGTTAGCATATTATAGAATAATTTCATCAATAAACGAACCTACTAGAATTGCACGATATGGAACAAAAATAACAAAAACTGGTGTAGACTATCTTTGCACCACTTTTGATGAACATGAAATTTCAAAAACCGTACTTGATCCGGGATTCTCTGATCATATAGCAATCTTATTCAACTTCCCTCTGAAATATGAAGTCAACAATGAAGTTTCATTTTATCATAGGAAAAACTTGTACTCGAATAATTGTCAAAATGAATTCAAAACTAATATTAAGACATATTTCTCAAATTTTACACTTCTTAATGCGCGAATCGATTTTGATAGAATGTTTGAGGATTTTATGTTAATGTTCTGTGCAATATTTAATAACAACTTTCCAAGGACTTTAATTAACGGCAGAAACCTAACTAGTAATAATGATATGAATAATATGGCAAATTTTCGATTTTTTAATCATATTTTGAAAAATAGTAATAATACAGAAACCAAAAATTCACTAAAGAAATTCAAAAATAAAATAAAAAATGATATTAAAAAAGAAAAAATGAATCACTTCTCAAATACGATAAATAATTCTACTAATAAAATGAAAAGCATTTGGGGAATAGTAAACAGATTCAAATCGGACAGAAAATTAAAGCATCATGTTTCACAAATACAACATTAAGGTAATTTAATAACTGACACAAAAAAGATAGCCAATTTGTTTGGAACATACTTTACTGAGTCGGTGAGTACCACAATCACGCACACAAACAGAATAAAAACTATAAAAACTACAAGTAAAGTAGGTAATTCATTATTTTTCTTTTCATTTGAACAAAAAGAGATTGACAACATAATAATGTCTTTAAAATATAAGGCATCGTGCGGTCTGGATGATGTTCCCATAGGTATAATTAAACAAGTGGCAGATGAACTCACACCATGCCTAACAGATCTGCTCAATATTTCCGTCTCAGAAGGAACATTTTCTTCCACACTTAAAGTAGCAAAAGTCACCCTCATTCATAAGAGAGGAAACAGAGAAGACATATGTAATTATAGACAGATATCTATATTAAGCACTTTTTCAAAAATTTTTGTAAAAGCCGTTTATAACAGAATTATGCAATATCTAGAAAAATATGACTTACCAACGCCATGTCAGTTTGTATTTAGACCGAGATTATCTACTGATGCCGCGGTCATTGAGCTTACTCAGTATGTATGTTCCGAACTTGAGCAAAATAAATATGTTGTGATTGTTCAGTTTGATCTAACACATGCTTTTGAGATGTTGAATAGAGAAATTTTTGATGGGAAATTGGATGCTGTCGGTATAAGGGGCTCAATAAAAAGCAGTAGGACATTAGTGGTAAAAGTAGACAATGTTCATTCTCAAACGTTCGATGTAACACTAGCGACTCCACAAGGTAGTATACTTGGACCACTTTTGTTCATATTGTACGTGAATGATCTGCCCTACTTTGTTACGGAAGGGAAATTATTTAGGTATGCCGATGATGTGGGTGCGGTTATCTCGAGATTTCCTCCTCAGGATACGTACAATAAAGCTGTAAAGCTTATGAATGATTTCCAGATTTGGTGCGTAGAAAATGGACTTTCATTGAACTGTAAAAAAAACTATGTATGGCATGCAAGCCACCTTTGCGACCATCTTGTAATTTCGTTTTTGACTTCCAGGGCGAAAACCTGATCTCTGAACAAGAATGTAAATTTTTAGGTACCTTTATTGACGAGCATATGTCATGGGTTAGGAATATAGGTTATGTAGTATACAGACTAAACTCACATTTTTATTTGTTATCAAATCTAAAGAACGTTCTCAGTACAGAATGCCTAATGTCTGTTTATTATGGACACATATATTCGATACTGTCTTATCATATTATAGTGTGGGGACAGTCTTGCGATTCCGAAAGAGCCTTTAAATTACAGAAACGAATTATAAGATTAATTTTCAATCTTGAGTTTCGCAAAACATGCAGACCCACATTTAAAAAACACAATATCTTACCTCTCCCTTCCATATATCTGCTAAAGGTCCTTATATTCATTCATGCTAGACATGCCCATTTATCGAAGGTGGGTGACAATCATAATTACTCTACAAGATACAGAAATAATTTAGCATTACCATGCTTTACAAGAGTGTCAATTAAAAAAACGCCTTATTATGCGGATTCACATCTGTATAATATGTTACCAATCTGTCTAACAGCACAAAACACAATTAATTTCAAAAAGCAATTAAAAGACATCCTACACAAAAATATTTTTTATTCCATTCAAGAATATGAAACTTATTTCAAGTGTCAGTTAAATAAATAATATCTATTCAATCATTCGACATGTTTATTCATTTATTTATCTATTTATTTGTTCACATTTATTCATTTATGTGTATTCATGTTCATTTTTTATCAATTTGTAAATACAATATTTTCATATTTTAACTATTATCATTGTGTGTTAATTAATGAATTTCAATTCTACTTACATGTTTGACTTACCATTAATGTACTTTAATATGTATTTAACAAATGGTCAATAAACTCTATCTATCTATCTATCTATCTACAATTGTCTAGGATCCAAATTTTTTGCATTATAATATAGCGCATATCAGATTGGTAAGTGCTCTTTTTATTAAGTAACAATTTTAGAAACCGTTTTTGGGCAATTTCAATTTTGTTTAAATGTTGATTTAGAATACTACCCCAACCAATAATGCCATAACTAATGTGAGGTTCAATAAGTGGTTGGTATATGGTTTTAGCCAGTTTTTGATCCATATATTGTAGTATGTGTTGGTATATGGTTTTAGCCAGTTTTTGATCCATATATTGTAGTATGTGTTTATATAAATATAAAGATCTTAACTTTTTTGTTACAAAGTATGCGTGAGTATTCCACTGTAGATGATTATCCAAATATGGGCCCAAAATATTTGACGTTTTGTCTTGACTGAATTTTTAATGAATTTGGCAATGTTAGATCTTAATATTTAGGTATTGCCGTTTTATATGAACAGAATGGAATAAAATAAGTTTTATCAAAATTTGTTGTTAATAGTCAAACCATTGCTTTATTTTGACTAGATCTTCTTCAACTTTTATTTTTAATTGTGTCCAATTTTTCGCAGTGAAGAAAATAGCAGTGTCATCCGCAAATGATATTATATGTCCCGTTATTCTCAGGTCAAACAGTCAAACACATATAATATAAACAATAGTGACCCTAATATTGTTCCTTGTGGAACACCAAACTTGATTTTTGTGAAGTCACTTTTACATGTATCTATTCTGACACATTGTTTTCTGTTAGACAAATAACTTTCTATTAGTTGCAGTGGTTTGCTTCTTATTCCGTAGTTTTCTAAAGCTTTTAATAATAGTGGATGACTCACAGAATCAAATGCTTTAGCAACGTCAAGAAAAATGCATAAAGCAGGTGTTTTCTTGTCTAATTCTGAGTATTTTTTATTTGTGAGTTTCACAATCGCGTCATTTGTTGATTTGTGTTTTTGAAACCCGTATTGATTTTCTTGTATGATAATAAACTTAGATGTAAAATTTATTAGGCGATCTTTGATATCTTCGAAAATCTTAGTAAAACAGCTTATTAAAGAAATAGGACAGTAATTTAGTGCGATTGTCTTATCTCCATTCTTATAAATTGGTATTATCATATTCTCCTTAAACATTGATGGGAACTCACTTGTTTCGAATATTTTATTTATTAGGTAACTTAGAGGATACGGTATTAAATCACCAGTTTTTTTTATAGTCTCCGAGTTAATATTATCTAATTCAACTGATGTTTTATTTTTTAGGGATTGTACAACTTTGGCTACTTCTTCGGAACAAGTTGGTGCTAGAAACTTGGAATTGGGATTTCTTCGAGAGTTTTCACGGTATTTATCATCGCGTACGATTTTTGAGGCGAGGTTAGATCCTAGCTCTGTAAAATTGTTATTGAAAAGTTGGCAAATTTCGTATTTGTTTGAAATTATTTCACCGGACATGTTTTTAATATGAGTAATTCCGTGAGTTTTATCTTTATTATTCTTAATATTATTTATTGTATTCCATAATGTTTTAGCTGAGTGTTTATTCGCTTCAAGTAATGACCTATAATGATATGTTTTAGCTTTTTTTATTATATTGTTTAATTTATTTCGGTAATTTGTATATTCTATTTTTAGTGTTATATTTTCTTGATTAAGTTTATACTTTTTAAACAGTCTATTTCTTTCGTTTATTGAATGTATGATCGCGTTTGATATCCAGGACTTTTTTTATGGTTATTATTTTCAAATTTTATAGTTTTAGTACTTTCATTTAGATAAGTGTTAAATGTATTTAGAAATGTATTAGCTGCTGTTTCAACAGAATTTTGTAAATAAAATGAATTCCAATTTTCTTGCTGCATAATATTTCTAAGCTCACTATAGTTTATCATCTTAATAAATTTAAATTTTTTATTATGTGTAAATTTTATTCGATTATCCAATACTATTTGAGCAATTATAGGGTAATAATCAGTCTTGGTTGTAGACATTGTAACTGGTAATATTTTATCAAGATTATAATCGGTTTTTATAAATATATGATCCAGACAGGAAGAAAAAATTTCCTTGTACTCTTGTAGTTTTATTAGGTAGTTCATTTATAAGTGATACAAAGCCATGTTGATTCAAGATTCAAGTATTCTTGCGTTTTTTGGTTATTTTTTATGATATCTATGTCAAGTCTCCTATGAGTATATTAAAATCAGCTCGAAATGAGGTACATTCAAAGTATGTCTCTAGGTTTGAGTTAAATTCTTGAATTGTAATAGTAGGTGATCGATATTATAGCTTTGATGTTGAATGTTTTATTGTTTTCTTTAAAATGTAGGTCCAAGACCGTTACATCTTACATCTCAAATTTTACTTTTTTTTGTAATCAACAGACCAATAGACGCATTGATGTGCGAAAGACTGAACATGCAAACGCTGTGTCGAAAAACGAAACCACGGCTTCACTAGCTGAACATGTAAGAAGTACGGGCCATATGATCAACTTTAGCGGCACAAAGACTCTAGCCAACATTGAACACTTCTACACCAGAATAACCAGGGAGGCAATAGAGATCGAGAAACGTCCACATAGTCTTAACAAACGAGATGACGGACTAAGATTACCAGCAACATGGAAACCCGCTTTAGAAAGTCGGAAGATACAACCAAAAACAAGAGAGAACGTGGTATCCAGTGCACGTGCAACAGGTCACGGAAACTTTCCGGCTGATTCCAGCGTCGCAATGACGTCATCCAAACGTGTCACTCGGAGCCAAACACGTAGAAATCAACCAAGCGTGAAATAGTTCGAAAGTCCAAAGGTCAAGCATAACGGAGGATATGAATACCTGTCCCTCCAAGTAAGCGTCAGTTCGCCTAGATTTTCCAGACTCTACGGTCGAATCACCTGAAGATGGCAAATGCGACTTTGCCGAAACGTCGTGAAATTGGTCCTTTTGAGGACCGAAACCACACAACGCGGATCAATACCCGAGAATCCAGTTCTACATATATATATATATATATATATATATATATATATATATATATATATATATATATTCTTTTATTGATATTCTTGAACCATTTGTAATATTTGTAATATTAATACCAAGAAAACTTACAAATATATATATATATATATATATATATATATATATATATATATATATATATATATATATATATATATATATATATATATATATAATTTCGGTCTGTAGTTGGGCAATGAAAAGAAAACTATTTTTTCTATACCAATATTTCGCAATAATTTATTGCTTCTTCAGGGTAAGAAGTTTAGGTTAATATTAAACTAGACACTTCTACAAGAAACATTTAGATTTTTCTTCTCCGTATTATAGTCATTGGACTGAAGATTCTATTTTCCAATTATGTCACCAAATTAAATTTAAAATAGAGACGAATTAAAATGAGATGAAAATGGATACATTTTAAAATTTGACATTTAACTAGTCAGGTTATAACGGTAAAAATACGGTATTTTAACCAAACTTTTTTAGTTGTGGAAAGAACTACCTTCACCCAAATTTTCAGTTAAATGGATCAATTATTGGTAGACCAATTTGAATTTTTTCCTAAAATACATGTATATAAATTATTTAATTCCCTTTGAGGGTTTTCTTTTCAAAAAATGTTTATTTCGTTTACACGATTTCACAATTACATTCAAATATCAAAGTACATTAATATAATAACGAAAGATACGATTAGTATCAGTTTGATTAATGACATAATAAAACAGGTGCTGTTCGATACAGCTGAGAAAAAGAACTAACTTAATAAAAATATGAATTATCGCAGTAGCGTGAATTATCATATGCTTGTAGAGTTATTATGAAGATGTTTCCGTAGTGAGCGGAAACATGACACTTGTTCATATTATATGTGATTGTAATAGAGGGCGATGACATAACTCCTCCATCCTTAGAAAGAAGCCTCGGAAGGTAACTGACGAGGTTTTGGTTTCATCTCAATATTTTCGTTCGTTTCTTCGAAATTGCCGATAAGTTGCTTCTTACAATTCAATTTAAAGGTTTTGCGTAGCACTTTCACTAGTATTACACTAACAAGGATGGTGATCAATCCATAAAGTAAAATTGTCCAAATATTGATTGTATAGAAGTCTTCTTCGTAGTTGTCTGATATAGGGGTGATGTGCTGCAGATGAATTTCTCCTAATGTAATCCCTTTCAGTTCTATGGAAGTATTTGATTTTTTGATTTCATCTGGAAGTTGTGGTATTTTGAAGTCAATCATTATGGGTATACTTCGAGTTGAATCTAGGGGTTGAAGTTCTTCTTCATTAAATATGGTTTTGCATTCCTTTTCTGGTTTCAACAGCAGGATACCGTATGGTTTGTGGTTTTTTTTTCATCAGCACATTGTATAGTTAGCGTTGAGCCGCTTTTAAACCAGCCTAGATATTGATTTGTGTAGGGTATTGGCTCTATGTGGTCTTGTTCTGAGTGGATTGTTGTATAAACGCATTTACTTGGTCTATTTTTCTTCAAGATTTCATCTTCACAGGTCATATTAACATTTGTTATTAATTTCAATGGACAATGATATGTTCCACTCATAGTACATATGTCAAATAGAGGCTTAATACTATTTTCCGATTTAATCAAGAATTTGGAATTTGGAATTATCGTGAAATAATTATTTTCTACTTTTGTCGGCAACGGTTCCAAATAGTACAATTCGTATAGGAATAGTTAGGAAATAGAGAATACGGTTTTTGTTATGATGGCAATGAACAGTTATTAAAGATTCATAATTGAGAATATTTTCGATAGTGACAGCAAGGGGTAACTCGTTGTTGTAGTATGGTACTAATTTTTTAAATTCATTGAGTAAATCAATTGTTTTTATTATACTTGGATGCATTGCACCTATAGCACAAAATCTTAGTGAAGTTTCTATTTCTATTAAGAGTTACAAAATTACATTGTACATCATAAGAAATTGGTTGAATATGTCCTTTCCACGTAAAATTTCGATTTCTCTTGTATTATTTAAGACATTTTCAGTAATTTTTATAATTTTATTTTTCAATAATTGCTCATTATATTGAATAATTTCAATCGAAAAGTTGAATCGCTTCAATACGTCACTATTCACAGAATATTGATTTAGTATTTGATTTTGTAAATTTTGTTATTTATTTTACAGATGTTGAATTATTTTGTTAATTCGACTCGCGTCATTCGCGTCCATGTTTCCCGTAAAGAATTTGATGACGGATCCTAACCCATCAATAAGGCCTCTTTTTTCACGATTTAATGTTTTTGAATAAATATTTGATAGTTTTTCGTTAAGTAAGTTTATTTTGTGTGCAACTATTTTATCGTAATTTTCAACTTCCATGTAGTATTCACGTTGACGGAGGGTAGTTGCAATTATTCTGTAATGACTGTTTAGTTTTCAATTTGATTGATAATGATTGATATGTCAAAATAATGTACTAGCGTGTGTTGTGATTTCTGCAGTCTTGCAGGGTCTAGGTATACCGGCATCAACCCAGGACCATGTGTAATATTTTGAATTGTTATTATTGAGAGTCCGATTCCGAAGACGAATCTGCAACAGATTTTATTTTTACTAGTTTTGTAGGTTGTTTAATATTTGGAAGGTGAATATTTTCAGATGTATTAGTATGTCCCGGTACTATTTTCCCAGTTTTCCTTTGTGGGTCTATTTCCGTAATATTTTATATTTTATATTTATTATTTGTTTTCCTACATTTTTGTTTGTCTTTGACAAAAACACGTGAGGTATATACGGGACGACTTCTCTCTCTTTATTCAATTTTGTAATAATTTTGTCTTTATTCACACCAATTTTTTCTTTAATTTGTTCATAGAAAATGTTTGTTTTATCTCTGTGTTGCTGGTTGTAATTTTATACTACATGCTTTTCAATATCTATGTCAAAAGGGCTTGTATTTTCTAAATGACCATTGATAATTTCAAAGGGAGTAAATTTTGTTGTTGAATGCCTTGTGTTATTGTAAGCTAAAACTGCGTATCTCACTTTATTATTTATTAATTCATTTTTAAAGTCCTCTCTATTGTTAAGAATACGAATATGTTCGATAAGTGTGGAACGGAATCTTTCCACTATACCATTTGACTCAGGATGCTGTGAACTTATGAAGTGAATGTCGATCTTGTGTAGTTTTAATAATTCTTGTAGTAAATCATTTTTGAATTCGCCTCCATTATCAGAAATTATTTGCATTGGTATACTGTGATGGCTAAGGTAAGTTACGAGATTATTTGCGATTTCAGTCCTTTGTAAAGAATTCAAGAGGTATGCTTGCGCGTACTTAGAAAACGAATCAACTATTGTTAAAAATTTTTGTTTTTCCAATGTCAGGGTATCCATGTGAACGATTTCGAATGGCTTCGATGCGGTAGGTCGTAGGTGTTATATTGAATTTTAATTTAAGAGGATGTCTACCATATTTAGCTAATCTACAAGGATCACATTCATTTATGATATTTGGTATTGTTTGTTGCATTTTGAGCCAAAACTAACGTTCTTTCAGTCGAGTATAAGTTTCCTCAATACCACGATGGATTTTTTTATCAGTGTGATATCTATCAATTGTATTTATTTGATCATTCGAATTCTCAATATCCTCTAGCAGCTTTGTGCATTGGATTAATTCAATTTCAGAGTTTTTAAAATGTCTCTGCAATACGTTTCATAAATTGGGGATTGAAAATGAATATAATAATTGACTTTAGGAACTAAATATTCTTTAATAAAAAGAACTATATCGTTTTGGTAATTATTTTTTGAAAGTTGTAAGATGAACCGTTGGTATTGTTCATCGAAAAATGTCTTTATCAATGGTCAGGAAATAATTTACTTCGGTGATTAATATTTATTTGATTTTTGAAATAATTCAAAGGTTTTTCCAGTATAGGTATCCCAATTAGTGGATTTTCTGCGTTAGAGCGAATAGTTTTGGTTGATTCACTATCGTAGTTATAATCGTGTTCAGTACCGGATTCAACAATCATAGATTGATTATCGATATCATTCCCATCACTGTTGAGATCTTCGTTGAACTTTTCCATATACTGAAAGATGGGCGGCATTTCGGTCTCCTTAACATGGCACTCGATCCTCGATAAGGGATCAGCCACTTTGTTCAAAGTACCCTTCTCATACATTATGGTATAATCGAACTCTTCTAATTTTAGACGCCACCGGAGGAGTTTCGAATTTGGTTCTTTCAACGAAAACAACCACTGGAAGGGTTTGTGGTCTGTTATGATATCAAATTTGCGTCCAAAGAGGTATGGGCGAAAATACTTAGTTGCCCATACGATGGCTAATAGCTCCTTCTCTATAATTGAGTAATTCACTTCGTGATCGTTCAAGGTGCGACTGGGATAGGCGATCGGTAGATCTTTCCCAATAGGTCCTTGCAATAATAATGCACCTAGGGCAAAATTCGGGGCGTCTGTAGTTAAATGAAATACTTCGTTGAAATCGGGGTACTGAAGTATCGGCTCATTTGTAAGCAAATTCTTACAACATTCAAAACATTGTCGATATTCTGGCTTATTTATGTCAATTACAGCATTTTTTTTTCAAACATGTCAAGGGTTTTGTAATTTCAGTAATATTGGGTATAAATTGCCGATAATACCCCAATAATCCTAAAAATCCTTTGATTTGTTTTGTTGTAGATGGTATTGGGTAGTTTAAAATAAAAATTTTTCGGGGTTGGGCTTTACACCGTCGGGTGTAACTATATGACCCAGATAGCCGACTTCTTTCCGAAGAAATTCGAATTTATCTAGTTGTACTTTAAAGTTCGATTCTCGAAGTCTTTCAAATACAAGTTTCAAGTTTTCTATGTGTTCTTGAAGACTCGTACTGAAGACGATTATGTCGTCTAAGTAAACTAGACAAATGACATTATTGAGTCCTCTAAGAATATCTTCCATAGCCCGTTGAAAAGTTGCAGGGGCATTTTTCAGCCCAAAAGACATTCGCAGATATTCAAAGTGACCGATTTCGGTATTGAATGCCGTTTTTGGTACATCATCAGGATTCATTTCTATCTGGTGAAATCCTGATGCTAAATCCAGTGTGGTAAAATACTGGCAGCGCCCTAACTTATCTAAAAGATCTGTTATATTTGGAATTGGATATTCATCGTCGATGGTCTTATCGTTTAATTTTCGATAATCGACGACGATACGCCATTTTTGTTTCCCAGACGCATCAGATTTTTTTGGAACGACCCAGATGGGGGACGACCAAGGCGAATAGGATGGCTGAATTATTTTTTGTTCTAGCATCTCATCAATTTGTTTTCTTGCTTCCTGGCGGTGAATTTCAGGGTATCTGTAAGATTTAGTATATACCGGGGTTTCATCTTTTCTTCGAATATGATGTTTAATTCGATCAGTAAATGTTAGTTTTTGGTCGTTCTTATTGAAAATGCTAGAATAATCTCTCAGAAGTTGCGTGATAGCATTTTTCTCTTCATTATTCAAGTGTTCTGTGCGGAATTTTGAAAGGTTTATATAATTTGTCTCAATATGGCATAACTGAGGGGTAGTTTTACGTAATAAATTTCATAACTACAATTCGGAAGAATAAATGAATTATCTTTAATGTTCACTATTGCTTTCAATTTTTTCAAACTGTCCATACCTGAAAGCCAATCAAAATGATCATGAAATTTGAAAAGATGAAATTCTAAGTTGACTTCTGATTTGAATAATTCCGGAAGTGAAATATTTAATGAATATTTTCCAACACTAGTGCCATGTATGGTTGATATTCTAAAAGGGTCTTTCTTTATGAAATTTTGATATAATTCACTGGCTAAGCCAGGGTTTATAAATGACTTGGTACTAGATGTATCAATTAGAATTTCTCTTTTTGTGTATGGATCTGAAATGTATGGTAACTCGGATGCGTTAGTTGTTGAATTCATGAGTTCTATTGGTCTTGTATTATTTCCGAGGCGCTTTGCTCTAAAAAATCATTGTACGGAGTTTATTCTTCTTCGTTATATTCTGTAGCGTTTAGTGGATTATTGTCATAATTTATTTCGATGTGTGGGTTATTCGTATCCTCACAGTGTTCATCGTTTACATTAAAAAATTCTTCAGCATGAAATTTCTGTTGTGGGTACGATTGCCTAAAGTTGGTACGAAACGTGTTGTTAGTAGAAGTGCTCATTGGTGTAATTCTATTATTTTGAGCTGAAGTAAAATTTGAACGATTATGTTGTTGATAGTTCGTTTTGGGTGTTTGATTATAATTCTGCGGTCCTCTGAAATATTGAGGTTGTGAATTGGAATTGAAATTTTGTGGATTCGTTGGTGTAAAATTGAATCCAGGATTAAAATCAGGCACAAAATTTTGTTGTGGTCTCATAAATTGTCTTGGCTTTTGCGAATTAAAATTCTGAAGCTTATTAACTTTTTGAGAGTTAATTTCTTTCTGATAAGTATTAGTGAGCAAATTTAATGCGGTTTCCAAATCATCGGGATCTTTGGTTCTCATGAGAGAGCCTAGTGGATCTTTCAATCCGTTTAATAGTGTTTTTAGGGCAACTTTGCGGAAGTGATTATCAAATCCATCATTAACATCATAACTTAAATTTGCAAATGCAATTTGTGAACATAACAGTTTTAGTATCTTTTTATAATATTCGAACGGAGTATTGTTCCCTTGTTCAAGATTAACAATATCTATTGCTAATGTAGCGTCATCTCTTTCATCAGCATATGCAGTTAAAAGGAATTGACGTAATTCATTCCAACTTCTCATGTTTTTATTTGTTAAATAAAGTGCAGCTTCACCGTGAATTTTAGATCTAATTCGTGAAGTTATATAATCATTACGTGGATTCAATGGATTCTGAGCATCGTAAAAATAATTGATTACTTTTCAGATTCTTGAATAAAATAAGGCAATAATTCTGATTCGCCTTTAAATATTGGTACTATTTCTAAATATTCTTCCAATTCTGAGATTGATATCTGTTGTTCTACCATTTTGGGATTATTAACTTCATTTGTTAACAATAAACGTGCGGGTTTAATTGATGGGTCTATATTATCTTCGCTAATATAGCCAAATTCCAAATTACTGTTTTCAGAGTCTGAACTTTCGGAACCTCTGTAAGACAGAAATTGTACTTACAGTGAGACAAACAGCTTTCCTTTTGTTTGTTGTCTTCTTTTTTTCTTTTTTTTTTCTTTTTGTCCACATACAAGCAAACAGCTTTCGTGGATAATTTTTACTTATTATGCTCAATTATGTTATTATAAACTCATATTTCTTGTAAATGATACCTTACGCATAATAAATTCTATTCTATATATATATATATATATATATATATATATATATATATATATATATATATATATATATATATATATATATATATATATATATATATATATATATATATATATATATATATATATATTATTAACTAAACTCTTATGAGTTTATTATTTAATTATGAATTATTATTAATTCTTCCGGCTAGCTTTTATTTGTATTTTAAATCTTATGTTTGTTTTGATTTGAATAATCTAATGATTTGAATAATGAACTTTTACCTTTTCATTTTATATCTATGGAATTAAACACAAGGTTCATTGAATGCTAACTTTTAATATTTAAATTTCTAGGACTCTAATTTATCTCGGGTATTAACTTCTACAATGTTGTGTTCAAATAGATCTATGATCTAACCTCAAAATGATTATTTCGATTTATCTTTGTTTACAAAGTTATAATCTACAATCTTTCTTTCAGATTTACAGTCAGATAATAATACAATGGAGAAATAATAAATAAACTTACGTTTAGTTTATATCCAAGAATATGTTTAAAATGTAGGCAATGTTCACTTGGCTTGATTTTCTTATTAATTTGATAATTCACTTTACCCGTAGGTACACAATTTCTCTGCTATTACACAAATCACAGGTAAACAATGTGGTTACTTCTTTAGAAATCAGGAACTGTTGATAATTGTTAACTTGTCTTATTCTTTTTCAAAAGATATAAAACCTTCAATCATGTATTGGAACGTTGTCGAAGACTAACTATTATACGATGCTACTTGTGAATTATGGTTATAATAACTTTTAAAAACTTTGCTCGAAGACTGGGAACACTACTTGACTTGTATAAATTTCTTATTTGCTTCGATTACTTTCAACCTTACGAAGCTACTGGAACACTTGGGTTCACCGATGTCTATCCAATAATCTAAGGTTATGGATTGTTAGTTGCAGAAGTACTTTGACTCTCTAGATATAATTGCTAACTGACTTGGCTTGATCTTCAGAACCCTTTTATAGGCCTTCAAAAAGGACGCCAAGTATTTTCAAAAATAACCAATGAGGTGCTTAGTTTACCTATCAAGAATGCTTTGTTGAGTGTTGCAAACTGACAGAACTTTTACATTGTTACTAATCTGACGTCTATAAAATTGCATCGACCAATCAGAATTTAGTATTCTTTAAATTTTTAATTATTGGAGATTTTCATCTTATTTTAAATGATAATGATTCCTTCTTTTTAAATTCATATTGCCTACATTTTTCCACACACTTTGGTATAAGATAACCTATGATTAGGTTATTATTAATATGATTATTCCTATAATTATTATAAATTTGACAGTTGCCATTATTAAAAAACTAATACATAATATAACATATCAATAACATTTCTTCAACATTATATAACTCAAATTTACTAATCCTAACTTACATCTATAACATTTTTCAATAGTTTGTGCTATCTCATGATAGTTTTTGTAATCATTTTAATTATGATTTCTGTCTTCGTAACACTGTATGTTTATTCACTTTCACTGAAGTTCTTGTTTTACACTTTTATTCTAATTACATTGTTGTTTATTGTTTTACATTGTTCATTATATTATACCAACTATTATTTAACTTTTAACATTGTATTTAATTCCATATAATATCTTTTTATTAATCTTTTCTGATTTTCAATGTTCGGTAAGTTCTAATTTTATCATTTTATTGTTTAGGAAATGAAATCATAACAATATATATATATTTGTATGTTTTCTTGGTATATTGGTTCGTATATATACTGAAAATGAAATAAGAATTCTGTTTGACGTTTCGACAATGTTTATTGTCTTTATCAAAATACCAATATACCAAGAAAACATACAAATATTACAAATGGTTCAAGAATATCAATAAAAGAATATATATATATATATATATATATATATATATATATATATATATATATATATATATATATATATATATATATATATATATATATATATATATATATAACTTAAGAGATATAGAATTAAATTTTCTGAATTATGAAGATAACTTAGATAATTTAACATAGGATTATAAAGATGAATAAACGTAAAAGATTGAACCATAGGCGGGATTCGAACCCACATTACTGGATTTCCAGTCCAGGGTGTTAACCAATTACACCACTTCGGTCCTGTTAGATTTTTATATTTTTTGTAAATATAAACCTCTGAAAGGATAGTAGATCATTGATGAACACAATGCGATTCGATGCCCTACCATAGATCAACTATTCACGCACATTCATCTGAAGTTCAGTCGTTTTTTGAAGTAAGGATTGTAGGTTAGTACTGCTATGGTTGGCAGTTACTTGACAGTTCTTATTCAAATGACAGCATCCCGGTTCTTATATATTTCAATAGAACTGACTGAGAATTGTTCTGGTTAATTATAAACAAGTTTAAAGTTTCTTTGCCTAATTGGCCACTATCGTGTATGTAACTTAAGAGATATAGAATTAAATTTTCTGAATTATGAAGATAACTTAGATAATTTAACATAGGATTATAAAGATGAATAAACGTAAAAGATTGAACCATAGGCGGGATTCGAACCCACATTACTGGATTTCCAGTCCAGGGTGTTAACCAATTACACCACTTCGGTCCTGTTAGATTTTTATATTTTTTGTAAATATAAACCTCTGAAAGGATAGTAGATCATTGATGAACACAATGCGATTCGATGCCCTACCATAGATCAACTATTCACGCACATTCATCTGAAGTTCAGTCGTTTTTTGAAGTAAGGATTGTAGGTTAGTACTGCTATGGTTGGCAGTTACTTGACAGTTCTTATTCAAATGACAGCATCCCGGTTCTTATATATTTCAATAGAACTGACTGAGAATTGTTCTGGTTAATTATAAACAAGTTTAAAGTTTCTTTGCCTAATTGGCCACTATCGTGTATGTAACTTAAGAGATATAGAATTAAATTTTCTGAATTATGAAGATAACTTAGATAATTTAACATAGGATTATAAAGATGAATAAACGTAAAAGATTGAACCATAGGCGGGATTCGAACCCACATTACTGGATTTCCAGTCCAGGGTGTTAACCAATTACACCACTTCGGTCCTGTTAGATTTTTATATTTTTTGTAAATATAAACCTCTGAAAGGATAGTAGATCATTGATGAACACAATGCGATTCGATGCCCTACCATAGATCAACTATTCACGCACATTCATCTGAAGTTCAGTCGTTTTTTGAAGTAAGGATTGTAGGTTAGTACTGCTATGGTTGGCAGTTACTTGACAGTTCTTATTCAAATGACAGCATCCCGGTTCTTATATATTTCAATAGAACTGACTGAGAATTGTTCTGGTTAATTATAAACAAGTTTAAAGTTTCTTTGCCTAATTGGCCACTATCGTGTATGTAACTTAAGAGATATAGAATTAAATTTTCTGAATTATGAAGATAACTTAGATAATTTAACATAGGATTATAAAGATGAATAAACGTAAAAGATTGAACCATAGGCGGGATTCGAACCCACATTACTGGATTTCCAGTCCAGGGTGTTAACCAATTACACCACTTCGGTCCTGTTAGATTTTTATATTTTTTGTAAATATAAACCTCTGAAAGGATAGTAGATCATTGATGAACACAATGCGATTCGATGCCCTACCATAGATCAACTATTCACGCACATTCATCTGAAGTTCAGTCGTTTTTTGAAGTAAGGATTGTAGGTTAGTACTGCTATGGTTGGCAGTTACTTGACAGTTCTTATTCAAATGACAGCATCCCGGTTCTTATATATTTCAATAGAACTATATATATTATATATTTGAATAAGAACTGTCAAGTAACTGCCAACCATAGCAGTACTAACCTACAATCCTTACTTCAAAAAACGACTGAACTTCAGATGAATGTGCGTGAATAGTTGATCTATGGTAGGGCATCGAATCGCATTGTGTTCATCAATGATCTACTATCCTTTCAGAGGTTTATATTTACAAAAAATATAAAAATCTAACAGGACCGAAGTGGTGTAATTGGTTAACACCCTGGACTGGAAATCCAGTAATGTGGGTTCGAATCCCGCCTATGGTTCAATCTTTTACGTTTATTCATCTTTATAATCCTATGTTAAATTATCTAAGTTATCTTCATAATTCAGAAAATTTAATTCTATATCTCTTAAGTTACATACACGATAGTGGCCAATTAGGCAAAGAAACTTTAAACTTGTTTATAATTAACCAGAACAATTCTCAGTCAGTTCTATTGAAATATATAAGAACCGGGATGCTGTCATTTGAATAAGAACTGTCAAGTAACTGCCAACCATAGCAGTACTAACCTACAATCCTTACTTCAAAAAACGACTGAACTTCAGATGAATGTGCGTGAATAGTTGATCTATGGTAGGGCATCGAATCGCATTGTGTTCATCAATGATCTACTATCCTTTCAGAGGTTTATATTTACAAAAAATATAAAAATCTAACAGGACCGAAGTGGTGTAATTGGTTAACACCCTGGACTGGAAATCCAGTAATGTGGGTTCGAATCCCGCCTATGGTTCAATCTTTTACGTTTATTCATCTTTATAATCCTATGTTAAATTATCTAAGTTATCTTCATAATTCAGAAAATTTAATTCTATATCTCTTAAGTTACATACACGATAGTGGCCAATTAGGCAAAGAAACTTTAAACTTGTTTATAATTAACCAGAACAATTCTCAGTCAGTTCTATTGAAATATATAAGAACCGGGATGCTGTCATTTGAATAAGAACTGTCAAGTAACTGCCAACCATAGCAGTACTAACCTACAATCCTTACTTCAAAAAACGACTGAACTTCAGATGAATGTGCGTGAATAGTTGATCTATGGTAGGGCATCGAATCGCATTGTGTTCATCAATGATCTACTATCCTTTCAGAGGTTTATATTTACAAAAAATATAAAAATCTAACAGGACCGAAGTGGTGTAATTGGTTAACACCCTGGACTGGAAATCCAGTAATGTGGGTTCGAATCCCGCCTATGGTTCAATCTTTTACGTTTATTCATCTTTATAATCCTATGTTAAATTATCTAAGTTATCTTCATAATTCAGAAAATTTAATTCTATATCTCTTAAGTTACATACACGATAGTGGCCAATTAGGCAAAGAAACTTTAAACTTGTTTATAATTAACCAGAACAATTCTCAGTCAGTTCTATTGAAATATATAAGAACCGGGATGCTGTCATTTGAATAAGAACTGTCAAGTAACTGCCAACCATAGCAGTACTAACCTACAATCCTTACTTAAAAAAACGACTGAACTTCAGATGAATGTGCGTGAATAGTTGATCTATGGTAGGGCATCGAATCGCATTGTGTTCATCAATGATCTACTATCCTTTCAGAGGTTTATATTTACAAAAAATATAAAAATCTAACAGGACCGAAGTGGTGTAATTGGTTAACACCCTGGACTGGAAATCCAGTAATGTGGGTTCGAATCCCGCCTATGGTTCAATCTTTTACGTTTATTCATCTTTATAATCCTATGTTAAATTATCTAAGTTATCTTCATAATTCAGAAAATTTAATTCTATATCTCTTAAGTTACATACACGATAGTGGCCAATTAGGCAAAGAAACTTTAAACTTGTTTATATATATATATATATATATATATTCTTTTGTTGATATTCTTGAACCATTTGTAATATTTGTATGTTTTCTTGGTATATTGGTTCGTATATATACTGATAATGAAATAAAAATTCTGTTTGACGTTTCGACAATGTTTATTGCCTTTATCAAAATTGTTAATTGAATTAGTGTTTCCATGTAATTTAGAAAAGAATAGATGATTTCGATTAATGAAATGCGTCTGCAGCCGACTTGTGTTTTAAGATCCAATTAAAACTGCAGAAAACATTGGATCGGTTGTGTGTGAAAGAGTAATGTATGGCTAACTACAATTTGAAATAGATTGAATTTGATTAAATACAAGACATTCCAAGATTGTACAATTATAAATATCTATGAATTATTGTATGAATTAGTTATTCTATGTTAAGCATTTCAGATCTATCATAATCAACTATTCAAGTTTAAGATAATTCTATGGAATTTAACCTCAAAATTGTTACTCTATAGTGTCATAGTTAAATAATACTTTATCTTTTTTAGGTTGAATTTTAAATAGACAAACGCTTCCCGCGATATTATTGCTGAATTGAAGTTATGTTATTGCAGACATAATATTACTGGTTATTCTAGTGAATAGTTACCAAATAGTTGAAATGTTGCGGAAACAAAAGATAGTAGAACTACTAAAAAAGACTGAATCTAGGAACATTGAACCTCCCATTGATCTAATTAATAATGTCATTATCGATAAAAATACATTGACTCAATCGTTCATGCTAATCGAATTCAATTTAATTGGAAAACTGCTACATATCCAAGAATTTTGAAATAGAAGATCTTATACCCAAATAATTCATGTAATAATTTTTATACCCATTGATATATACTACATGCTCTCAGTATGGAAATGTTCATTCACACCTACGAGTATTGGAGTTCATCTCGAAATGTCTTATTCACTTGTTGTTTGTTTTATCCATTACTTGTTTGTTATTATAATACAAATCACTCACATATTCTGATTATTACCACTCAGTTCAGTGAATTGTTCACCTATACGTCAAGTTTTTGGAGAGTGGATCGGAACTAGAAAATGCATTTACACAAATGAAAATTTTCAACTGCACATGAAGAGCCCATCTTCAATATCATTTGCAAACCAATATTTCACTTCTACAAATTTTAACAATTCCAAGCTTATACATATTTAATATACTAATTTCAATAAAGAAAAACGTTAACATGTGAAAGGAAATCAATGATTATATTCTCATGATAGTAGATTTGATCAAGAATACATTTCTCTCCAGACTTTCAGTAGCAAAAACACTCATTTATAAAGGTTCAAAAGATTTTAACAAGATTTTTGAAATTCTGCCTCTGGCAGAAATCTTTAATACCTGAAGATAAACAAACCCACACAGTATACAAATTAAATTCAATTGTGGAAGCCGCTACTTTATTTTTAACGAAATAATAAAACTACTTTGTTATACTATCACTGGTATTTAATATAGTCGTTACTATAGTTTCAACACTAAACGTGTCATCTTCAGACGAAAACGAAGGTATGAATAGTAACGACTATATTAAATATGAGTGATAGTATAAGAAAGTAGTTTTATTTCCTACATATTAAATTGCTTAGATTGCTATGGGACTAGAATCTCTAAACAATATTTACAAAAAAGAATGTATGGCCATAAGTATAGCACGAGAAACAAAAACTTTCACCGCCCTTGCTAAACACTGTTTTGATCATAACCATCAATTCGATTATAAAAATGTTAATATTTTAACTGAGGAAACCAATTATCATAAAAGATCTATTCTAGAGATTCACATAAAACGTGACTCCAAATCTGTAAATCATAGGACAGATATTCAGACACTAAGTCAGATTTATACTAACTTAATTAATTAAAACTCTTGCAAATTCCTACATGCGTCTTCATAATGTTAAAAGTATATTTTAGGTAGAATGTCAGAAGTATCTTTCCAATAACTGACAAACCTTTTTCTATTAGCTCGTAAATCTTAGCATCTGATTTGAAAGTTTGAACCTTATGTTCTCGTTTCAAGTCATTCATAGATTTTGTTGACTTGAGCTTGCATTTTTCAAGAGTACTGTCTAACAGTGGATTCTAGATATTCATACTTATAACATTGATGTGTTACAATATCGATTATTCATATTTCTGTTCGTTTCGGCGACGTGGACATTTAAATTGGAATTGGTGCGATAAGGACCCTTTTTGTTGATACAATTAGTTTCAAGTAACCCGGTTATAGACATAATAAGTCTTCCGATGATGGTCGTGAGACCGAAACGTACGGAAAGACGAGAAGATATAAAGCATGAAAGTTAATTTATTTATTTATTTATTCATTTATTTATCTACTTACACTAGCTCAACGGGAGGAATCCCTTCTGGAGCTTAGGAGTACATATAATATAATTACATGGTATGAATTAAAATCAACTATTATACACAGCTTTACAGATATCATTAGGGTCACAACAAAATATATCAACAGTCAAACCGATCATTTCGTAGAATCTACACATTTGGAAAATTGGGGAAAATAATAAGGTATTTGTTCTGGAGATTGGCAGATAAAATGTTTGTGTGGAACGGGTGCGAGCAGATGTAACATGTAAATTCAGTCTTGATAAAATAACAGGAGTCAACCAGGTTATGAATGACCTTATAAAGAAATAAAATACTATGAATTTTCCTACGTTTATCTAACTCTATACAAGAGAATCTATCTGATAGAGCCTGATGAGAAAATCCGATAAATGGATAATTACCATCAGCTTTGAAGGCTAAATATTTTAGGAAACGCCGATTTACTCGTTCTATTTTGTTTATGTAAATTTCATGATGGGAGTTCCACACAATTGAAGCATATCCGAGCTTAGAACGAACAAATGAATTATATAATATTGTTATTGAATCACTATTGTTAAATAGGCGGCAATTTCGGATAATAAAGCCCAGCATTCTGTATGCGCTAGAAACAATTGATTCAATGTGAGACGCAAATGACAATTTCACGTCAAACAAAACTCCCAAGTCTCTAAAACTATAGGAACAAGCAAGAGCTGTGTCAACAAGTTTGTAATTGTAAATAATAGGGATAATTTTTTCGGTGGAAGTCATTACAGTGCACTTACTAATACTAAGCTCCAGATGATTTATTACACACCAAGTAGTGAGTGCATCCAAATCATGCTGCAGTGACATACAACATAAAGAATGCTTCACTGCCGAGTAAAGTTTTAAGTCGTCTGCGTAAAGAAGAAAATAACAGAGAAATAAGGAAGAAATGTCATTGATAAACAAATTAAATAGGAGTGGTCCAAGTACTGACCCTTGAGGTACACCTGAGGTGGGATGAAATGAATACGATTTAAAACCTCTATACTCTACATATTGATATCTATCACTTAGGTAAGAATTCCAAAAGTCAATCAAATGATTTGTAAATCCAAAGCTAGACATTTTATTCAATAAAATACTGTGATCCATTTTATCAAATGCCTTAGCAAAATCGAGGTAGATACAATCAACCTGACCACCCTCATCAATAACTTCCGCCAAGTATTGACTGTAGCAACCTAAGTTAGTAACAGTTGTTCTGCCAGGCATGCTGCTCAGGGGATATCTGCAGTTTTACATGATTGAAAGTAGCATCATATAAGATATATTCAAATATTTTGCAGAAGTTATTGATGATGGCAATTGGGCGATAATTAGTAACCTCATCTCTATTACCTTTTTTAAAAACCGGTACTAATTTTGAAACTTTCCACAGATGCGGAAAAGTACGCGATTTTAAGGCTAATGAATATATAAATGCCAGTGGAACTGCGAATATATTGATGAAATCTTCCACAAAACAAGCAGGAAGTTGATATGGACCCTTCATGTGACTTGCTTTAAGTGTTTTAGCAACTTGAATCACTTCAGAGGAACTTACAGTTGAAAGACATAGAATATTATTATTGAAGTTATTAAAGTTATCCGAAGATTTATTATTTGTTGAATTAGAGTTAATATAGACACTTTGGAAGTACTTTGCAAAGACATTAACAATATCATGAGGATTAGAGTTTTTGAGATTATCACATTGAATGTGTTCAGGAATAGAACTGCTCTTATTTTTGGTATGAAGGAATGACCAGAAAGATTTGGAATTACGTTTTATGTTATTTTCTGTTTTTGATATATAGAGTGTAAATGAACAGGCAATATCGGTTTTGATTGCCGATCTTAAAGTCTCAAATGCCTCATAGTCATCCAGTTTAGCATCTTTTTTGTATTTATGCCAATAATTTTTCTTAAGTCTGATATTCCTTATTATGTTAGACGTGAACCAAGGTGGAAACTTGTTCTTTTTCTTGGGGGAAGTGTATGGAACGCAAGTTGTTAGCAAATTGGTAAGATGTTCATAGAACAATTGTAATGCGACATTAACATTGCATGTATGATATAATACAGACCAATCAAAATCCAGTAATAGGTTATACAGTAATGGATAATTTGCCTTATTGAAATTAAAAATGTGTACATCATGATGATGGAAGAATGATGTGGAAGGTACACGGCCGAAGTACTGAAATTCAATAAATAATGGAGGATATGGTGTAAATCTTCGCGCAATAAGCAAATGAGGTTTAGAATTCTATTATTACTATATAGACAAAAATTGTACTGGTTAAGATCGAAATAACTAGGTAGATTGTTCAAGCATGATAATTTAGAAGATTAAATTCAACTTAATAAGAACTATTTTTAATATTTGCTGATTCGTTGCTCCAGATATATAAAATGTTATTATATAACATTTCACGGTCATGAACGTGATGTATGAATTCTACCTTGGATCAGCAAAATTCCGTGGTGTAGGTCCACATTGACATTGATTCTTCCAGTTAAACATTACTGGAACGTTGACTTCTATTCATTTTAAAATTGATATTTGAAATTTTGCTTATTTGAGTACACAGACTTTTGAGCCTTAAATTTAACATTTGTTTTGAGAATCTACCTAGACTGTGCAACAACTTTATTCCCTTAAATAATCAGTTGCCCTTTATTGAAGGAAACACTTCCGAATTTAAATTTATACAACATAAAATTATCTAAACATTCATATAATTGAAACTAAAATTAACCTGTGCGTCTCCACATTTCCCATACAGATAGATATAAGTACCTGTTCAAAGTTCTTCAGTTGGTTTCACTGCTGTGCTATGGGTAGCATCGTCATAATGCCCCTGATTTCTCCTTTTAATCTCCCATGATGGTTTTTCCATCACCATCCCGTTAGTTCTATGTTTGCTGACTTAGTATTTTGCATGATGATAAATAAATGAAATTGGTACTCACTGGTTACCAATATTGACTGTGTGTCAGTAAAATATGGTTTGGCCATGTAGTAAAGTAAGAGCCACTTGGCTTAGAGTTTGTTTCATGAGACAAGTACTTGCATTTTGTGCTCCATAGAGAGCATCCTCTTAATTTACTATGGGTACTGAATCGATCTGAATCAATTACCAAATGAATTCTGAGTGCGAATTATTTAGAATCATTCTTTTATATCCATAATAATTAAATATTGAATGCTCTCTTACTACTTACATGTACATTTTAATCAAAATGAAAATGTGCACGTATTTAATACACAGCTTATTTCGCTTGTTAAATAAATTTATTCATCAAATTACTGGAAATTTAAAAGTTTAGAATGAATTTTCATGCCGTAATGGAAAATTGTATTCAATAATATTTCGTTTGTTTTTATATCCAGTAATTATGTTTCAACATAAGTGTCTGTTACCCCGTAGATACGGTAATGTAATGTTCCTCTATATACTACAGAATAAAATTAAATCAAACGTCGAAACTATCTGTTATTGTCATAGGTAATGTGAGGTTAGATATTGTATGTGATTTAAGCAAAAACTGAGTTCATATCATATATATCATTCATATATTAGAAAATTAGATTAGACGGGTAATTTCCAGAAATTCCATCTCGATTCTAATTTAAATCTGAATTGAATTATAATTACCTTTCGAAATCTACCTGGACACTAGCAAAAAAGAAATAAACGTTCAAGAGATAATGTTAAAATCGATTTGGGAGCATGACAAATATATCTTTATTGTCCTATTTTGAAACATTTCAACAACGTATTTCTAATTTTTTAGTCCAGGAGACTGATAACCGTAATAATTTATAGTGAATAAATTATTAGTTAAACGAGAGAATCAAACTCAGCTGATGCTAATAATAATACCTCTCTTTCATTTCACGTATTTAGTTGTCTACAGCGTTGTCGCTACGAGAGGATCTCGTGTAGTGCATAAAATAGCTATTTGCTAGTGTATTGTGAAGCGCCACCTTTATCAATTTCTATGAACTATACTTGTATAAGAGGTGAAATTATGAGTAAAAATGAGATCCATTGAAAATTTTGAACTTTGTTTCTATGAACATGAATAATGGAAATGGTGTCGATATACGCTAGAAACAAAACGAGATCCGAAATCGGATCTCACCTTACAAAACGGATCTCCATTTGTATAGAAAATATATATAACAGATCTCATCTTGTCGTAATACATATATATATATATATATATATATATATATATATATATATATATATATATATATATATATATATATATATATATATATATTCTTTTGTTGATATTCTTGAACCATTTGTAATATTTGTATGTTTTCTTGGTATATTGGTTCGTATATATACTGATAATGAAATAAAAATTCTGTTTTGACGTTTCGACAATGTCAAACAGAATTTTTATTTCATTTTCAGTATATATACGAACCAATATACCACGAAAACATACAAATATTACAAATGGTTCAAGAATATCAATAAAAGAATATATATATATATATATACACTTTTTTTTTTTTTTTTTACATTCAAACCTGGTCGGGGCTGCTGCGAGCTCCGACGACATCGCAGCAGTCGCGCCAGAAAAACCTAAAAGGCGGTTAACCGAAGCTACTCCTCCCCACCGGTCGGTAAGTAGCTTCAGGTTCCTAAATCGTGTGCCCTAAGTATTCTAATTGAACCCAGAATGACTGCCTTTTGCATCCGGTCTATCAAGATCTGCGCCGAGTTCCTACAGGCCGGAATGATCTTCAAGTTTGAACGCAGCGAAGACCGAATTCCGCCCAAAACACCGATGATCAGAACCACTAATACGAACTTGTGGCCTGGGTATAGCGTGCGGAGCTCGAACAGGAGATCTTGATATTTTGTCCATTTTTCCTCCTCTTTCAAGACTATGTTCTTCTCTGCCGGAGAGGAGAATTCGATGACATACATAGTCTTGATTAGTTTATCGAGGAGGACAACGTCAGGCCTATTTGCTTGTATGGACCTGACGGTCGGAAACGGATAATTCCAGAAGATCTGGCATTTTTCGTTTCCGACAACGGACTCAATATCTCCTGGCATGTAAGGCAGCACCGGCTCTTGGTCTATTCCGTACGAGTGCCTTAGATGGTAATACAGCACCCGTAGGGCCGCATTATGGCGATGGGTGTACGCCGAGGCCGCTTTTGCCGGACATGCCGACAGAAGGTGGAAAAGCGTCTCAGGCGCCTTTCGACAGGCCCTGCAGCTGACATCAGGGACCTGCACACCCATCACATTGCGGCGATAGACCAAGGTGTTAATTACGCCATCTTGGCAAGCTGCGGTAAATCCCTCAGTCTCGGATGTAAGCCCGGCTGACCTTAGGTAGCCGAAGGTCAGCCTAGTTGACAAGCCGAGCGTTTCGATGTTTCGATAGAAAACACCGTGTATCGGCTTGTCAACATGCCGCCTGAGCGTAAGATCTTGCTCCGCGGCATTTATCTGGGCTTTCAGGCCCATATATATATATATATATATATATATATATATATATATATATATATATATATATATATATATATATATATATATATATATATATATATATATATTATTATAAAAAACTCTTATTGTTTTATTTTTGCCCCACGTTGGGCGCCAATTATTAAGAAAAAAAACCCTTATGGATTTTATATTGCCCCACGTTTGAGCGCCAATTATTATAAAAAACTCTTGTTTTATTTTTGCCCCACGTTGGGCGCCAATTATTAAGATAAACTCTTACTGAGTTTTTATTGTTATTAATAATTATATTTTGATTCTACCGGCTAGCTTTTTATCTTTTTAATTTGATTGTATTTGAACTTTGAATTAATGTTTATGAAGTTTTTGAACTTTTGAAGTTTATCTGAAGTTATGGATTCTATAGAATTATTTATATGGAATTAAACACAATGCTCTTTGAATTTCACAATATTTAATTTCTATGACTCTTCTTATCTCGGGTAAATAAATTTTATGTTTCACAAGATCTATGATATAACCTAAAAATCAATTTTACAACTAATATTTGTTTATACTGTTATAATCAACAATCTTCCTTTTGCTTTTCAGATAATCCTGATAATATGATGTAGAAATTATAAACAAACTTACGTTTAGATAATATCCAAAAGTGTGTTTAACAATGTTGGCAATGTTCAATTTACTTCTTTTTAATTTCGTTGATTCACTTTTACACAATACTCTGCTATTTCACGATAATCACAGGTAACTAATTTTGGTTACTTCTTCTTGAGAATCAGGAACTGTTGATAATACTTTGTTTTATTCTTTTAGATAAGATATAAACTTTTCGATGCTTTATTAGAATTATATTGAAGAATGGCAATCGTTGGATACTTCTTATAAATTGGAGGTTATTACAACCTTTTACTTGGTTTAGATACTTGGAACACTTCTTGACCTTTAATAATTATTTATTAACTTCGGTTACTTGGAACTTATCGAAGTTTGGAACATCTGAGTTCACCGATGTTTATTTTTATAAACTCAGGTTAGAAATTTGTGAGTTGCCAGAGAAGCACAGTCTCTTCTTAGATGTAATTGCAAACTTTTATTAACTTCGGTTACTTGGAACTTATCGAAGTTTGGAACACTTGAGTTCACTGATGTTTATTTTTATAAACTTAGGTTAGAAATTTTTGGTGAGTTGCCAGAGATGCACAGTCTCTACTTAGATGTTAATGCAAACTGACTTGGCTTGTCTTTCAGATCCTTTTATAGGCCTCCAAAACCGACGCTACGTTGATGTCATTTTCCACCCATTAGGTGCCTTCTTTTCATATCAAGAATGCCAAGTTAATTGTTGTGAAACTGACAGAAGTATCTCATTGCTACCAGCCTGACACTAGGAATTCGTCTCGACCAATCAGAATTTAGTATTCTATAATTTTTGAATTATTGGAGATTTTCAACTTATTTTAATTGATACATTTTTCCACACACTTTGGTATAAGATAACCTATGATTAGGTTATTATTAATATGATTATTCCCATATTTATGGTTTTCTTGACAGTTACTTATTCTTAAATCTAATACATTTTATATTATATCAATAATATTCTTTTAACATTACATAACTCAAATTTACTAATCCTAACTTATATCTATAACATTATTCAATGTTTTGTACTATATCATGATAGTTTTGTAATCACTTTAATTATGATTTCTGCCTTCGTTACACAGTACGTTTCTTCACTTTCACTGAAGTTCTTGTTTATCACTTCTTATTCTATTACATTCTTGTTCATTATGTTTTACATTGTTAATTTTAATATCCTAACTATTATTTAGCTTTTACTATTGTTTTTTAATTCCATATAAATATTTTTTTATTGATTTTTTCTGATTTTCAAAGTTCGGTAAGTTATTATTTTTAAATTTTTATTGTTTATGAAATGAAATCATAACAATATATTGTTAGAAAACAAACACCGAGATACACAAAAACACTTATATTTAATATCAACGAGTAATATAAATTAATACAAATATATATGAACGGCGTGTAATCCGAGAGCCTGAACGAACAAGAATTCCAAATCCACTGTCAATCTTTTTATATATGTCATCATATAGCTTGCTACGCATAATGTAATGATGTCGGATTTCACTTCAGGCGACCGGCGGCGGTCCACAGAAAATAAATAAACATCGAGTAGTCTGTTTATTTCTAACACGGCCATACTGACTTCGGCGACGCTCTCGTCGCTTCATACTTCTTCAGACTAATCTAAATAATAATGAAAAAAAAAACAAATTCAATCAGTCTACGTTAGTTATTATTTTGGCAAATCATTATCGGAACTCATTCCGAACAAATAAATGAAAACATCAATGTGGTTACCTCAGTTACCACTCGGCTCTTTCTCTATCGGGACAGAGACCAAAGAAAAAAATAGAAGCGTTGTGGAGACCTCAGCCACCACTTGGCTCTACCGCTTACGGGACAGAGACCAAACAATCAAATAGAAACATCATTGTGGAGACCTCAGCCACCACTTGGCTCTACCGCTTACGGGACAGAGACCAAATAATCAAATAGAAACATCGTTGTGGAGACCTCAGCCACCACTTGGCTCTACCTCTATCGGGACAGAGACCAAACAATCAAATAGAAACAGCATTGTGGAGACCTCAGCCACCACTTGGCTCTACCGCTTACGGGACAGAGACCAAACAATCAAATAGAAACATCATTGTGGAGACCTCAGCCACCACTTGGCTCTACCGCTTACGGGACAGAGACCAAATAATCAAATAGAAACATCGTTGTGGAGACCTCAGCTACCACTTGGCTCTACCTCTATCGGGACAGAGACCAAATAATCAAATAGAAACATCATTGTGGAGACCTCAGCCACCACTTGGCTCTACCGCTTACGGGACAGAGACCAAATAATCAAATAGAAACATCGTTGTGGAGACCTCAGCCACCACTTGGCTCTACCCCTTACGGGACAGAGACGAACTAATCAAATAGAAATATCGTTGTGGAGACCTCAGCCACCACTTGGCTCTACCGCTTACGGGACAGAGACCAAACAAACATTGTACTTCACCTAATTCATTCTGAGTTACTTCGTCACCCGTTTCCAAGAACTCTAAAATTTCTTTCATATCACAATCGAGAGACCACTGTGATGGCCATGATCTTAACTGTTCTTTGGCGGCTTTTGTAACTATATTTGTTCCAACCTTTTTGATTTCATAACCATTCGGAGGTAAACATTTTACAATTTCGTAAGGACCTAAGAACTCATAGTCGCTCTTGCTCACGTGCATTTGAGAGTCCCGGTGCATCAAAACAAAGTCACCAACTGAATAATTTATCGTATCCCTCCGTTTTGGTTAATCCCTTCTAAGCTAGGTGTTGATGATAACCTTTCAGCTACTCGTTGTCTGTCCAACTTTTTATTACGAATTGGACTCATATTCAAACTAATTGTTTTCAATACAGCTTGGATCAAAGGTATCGAACTCTTAATTCCCAACAAAAGTTGCAGAGGTGTAGCTTGTTTAGCTTTCTGAACAGTCGTATTCAGCACTAACTGAACCTTTCATAGCCCGCTCGGCCATTCTGACTGAACCTTCGTTTCAACCCTTAAAAGATTTCTTATTGTCCTCATATACCTTTCCACCTGTCCATTACTTCGATGTACATCTGGGGTAACAAAGTGGTAGGTACTCAATTTTCCACTAGTTCAGATATTTCGGAAATGTCGTATTTTTGAAAGCTGTCCCAGCATTCATAATTATTCTTTTTGGCGTCCCAAATAGAGCTAATACACTTTCAAATTTATCACGAGTCTCTGCGGTAGTAACCGACTTCATTGGTGAAAGGATGCGATATTTGGTAAACGCATCGATAATTATCAATATGTGCTTGTAACCTTGCGATGAAATGGGAAGGGGTCCCAAAAAATCCATGTGCAAAGTATCAAACGGATCCTGGGGCTTTTCTATCGAATTTATAAACCCTTGTAGTTGGCCTGTTCTTGTTTTCTTTACTGCACACACCACAGAATGTTTAATGTAACATTTGACAAAATTTCTCATCCGAGGAAACCAAAAGTATTCGGCTATTGATTCGTAAGTTTTCTCAACTCCCACATGGCATTGTTCGTCATGAAAAATCAGGGTTTATATGTCGGTGGTAAAGCATTTCGTTTCTTCCAGCATATTGCTTCTGATCCAATTTACCTTCTTTCAGTTGTTCAAGCATACGTCGTATTTTCTCATCACCTTTTTGTTCAATATAAGCACAACTATCGTGAGCTATTCGACGAACACTTACAGGATTCCTATTCAAATAATCCACACAAAGTCGCAATGATCCATTCTTTTTCCGCACGAGTAAAACTGGACTGGCATATGGAGATTCACTGGGTCGAATAATATTATTTAACAATAAATCGGTTATGATTTCTCTTAAAGAGCTTTTTCTTTCAGTTTCTGACATCCGATAAGGAGAACGAGCAACAACAACATCCTTTTCCAGTCGAATTCTGAGGTTGACATTGTTAACCATCCCTACTTTATTACCACTCGTGATCATTGATCCAAAGTCTCGAAGAACAGCCCGTAAGCTTCCTTGAGATTCTACTGGTGCATTTAATTTTTACAAATTTACGATATGTTGGCCTCGGATACAATTTTATTGATTCCTGGGAGTTCACGTCGAACTACACGGGAGCCCAAATGATCTGTAATTGTAACTAGACTTTCATCTTCGAATAGGTTACGTCCTATGAACACATCATAATCTAAACATTCATCCGGAACAAAAACGAAAGTAATATGAGTGTCAATATCTGTGATTCTAATACAAGCCGTGAATTTTTTTGTGGCTTCTATCGTTACGTTTGTAATTCCTTTCAATACAATGCTACAGGGGGTAACTTTGGACATAAACAAATTTGAATGTTTGTCAGAAATTAAAGAAAAATCTGCCCCGGTGTCAATAAGTGCCCAAAACTGATGTCCATCAATGTAAATCTTTGCAGCTCCAGATGGTTTTAGTGTAGAACAAAAATTGATACTTTTACGTTTGTCGATAGCTGCTTTGGTAAAACAATTTGAAATATTATGCCCTCGTTTAGCGCAAAACGAGCATGCATCGCTATGTTGTTGTGAGGAAACAGTAGATGACAATTGCCGGGAAGATGATAGGATAGGCTGGTTGTTTGTTGATGATGACGGGCTATCTGCTAGAAATCTGGTTTTTTTCGATCGACAGTTTGCCTTGACATGCCCTAATCTACCACACTGATAACATTGCTGAGTGGATCTCGAACCACTGAGATGTTCCTCACCAGTGAAAAACTTCCTGTTGCGAATCGAAATGTCATCAGATTTGTCAATCATGTCTTGAACATGTTCAACCAATGGTGTCACAAAAGGTGGCAAAGATACTAAAAGTTCAGGGATAGTTTGACAATCAGCATTTATTGAGGCATTACGAACATCCAGCTCTGAAATCCCACGATCAGTTCCACCTCTGACCACGTGGTAAACTTTTTAACTTGGCTAATTTCTCATGAACATACGTTTCATATGTGTTTACGTTTGAACTACTAAAGCTTCATCTAATAAACGGCCTAGGTTCCTCTTTGCAGGGAATAATTCGAGGAAGTCTTTGCAAAAAGTAGTCCAGTCTCGGGTTTCTGGATCCCATCTTTCGAACCACATTTTAGCATCATTCATCAAAAATCGACCAATCTTAGCCAAAGTTTGTTCATTTCATTTTAATTCATGTTTCAAAGATTCAACTTGACTTACCCACTTGACTGATTCGTTCACCTCTGGACGAAAAAACGGTAAGTCAATATTTTCAGTAGAATGTTGAGACTGCAGGGCTCTTACTAATTCATTTATCAATTGTGCCGGATCACACACACTGTCTGATGTCGCCATTGGAATTGGAATTGGAAACTAAGCAGTTAGGTGTTCACTTTAATTGTTTATTCAGATCAACACGAAGTGAAGCACTGCACTGCAGAAAGCAATCCACGAAGGTAACGCCAGTACTATCCCACTTCTGATGTTAGAAAACAAACACCGAGATACACAAAAACACTTATAATATCAACGAGTAATATAAATTAATACAAATATATATGAACGGCGTGTAATCCTATAGCCTGAACGAACATGAATTCCAAATCCACTGTCAATCTTTTTATATATGTCATCATATAGCTTGCTACGCATATGTAATGATGTCGGATTTCACTTCAGGCGACCGGCGGCGCCTGGGAGGGGGGATCAACCGATTTTCAAAAACCTTGAACCAATGGGTTCCTCTGACACCCAGAATAAAAGGGTATCAATCCTCAATCCCAAACCTTAGCCAAACCACTGAGGCTTTAAAAAAAAGTACCTCTCAAAAAGCGGAAAAAAACAGAAAAAATTTAAAATTTCTCTGTTGTCTTCATCAGCAAACAAACCAGCTCAGGGTGACCTCTTTGAATCTCTGTCCCTAAAATATGAACTAATTCAGCAGAACTATCCAGCACCTAAAATTATAATGGGATTATAATGTTCACAGGGTGAGGCCTTCGCCATAACCCATGGTCTCGAGTTGATAATCAATGAGAACGCACTGCTGAGTGCATTGTCCCAATACGCTCGACTTATTTATCACTAATAATCCAAATCCCTATGAAGTAAAATTTGTAATAAATTGGGATATTGTTGTAAATTTTTAGTTTTCTGGTTAGACTGTCATGACATTCAGTGCAGCTCGTCGCTTTAAGGCGGCCTGATTGATATGGTAGGGAACATAAAAACTCCTTCACGTCTTTATATGTGGAATAATATTTCTGCACTCGCACGAATTACTTCTCTAAAGTAGCGATTCTGCGAAATCGAGTGCTGAGAAAGAATCTATTAATTAATACATTCGAATCCACTCAATAAAACGGCTACTACAAAAAATAGTTGACTTCATGTTATAACGTTTTTAATGAAAATGTACAAAATATTTGTTGAAAAAATATTCCTCAGACACTTATGTCTACAGATACAAATGCGACTCTGGCTCTCTAGCATAACTTTCAATCAGACGCTGCTGTATCGGGTTAAATGCACTTTCATAATACGTGTTCAAGGGCAAGGAAAATCGAATGTATGTACAATGAAGGAACATCAATCAATCACGTTTCAAATAACCTACTAACCTAGTATTACGAAAATATATAAAAATTGAAAAAACACGCTTGGAGTTTAGAAATCGGGATACAACATGCATTCCCGAAATCTCAACCACCGATGCAGGTTATACATTAAATTCGGTATATCATTAGGTAATTCGCTCTTCCGCTAGGAGTAGATACACTGGTCTACCTCCAGGACCAAAGTGGTGCAGCTATCCCAGCCATAGAGCTGTAGAATCAAACCCAGGTCATAAAGCTTGAGAGTATACAATTATGGAGCATAGAATGTCGGGTTAAGGAATATCTGAATTGTCATGGTGGATGTATGTCAAACGATAAACTGTTATGGCGGGTGTATGTCAAACGATGAACTGTTATGCCGGATGTGGACTGTCATGGTGGGTGTATGTCAAACGTTGAACTGTCATGGCGGGTGTAATTATCTTCGATGAGACGTTTGGTGTCTTATCATTTTGACGAAGTGTTTCGGGTCTATCACGTGAACTGTCACTTGTCAATCGTTCAGCCGTCATAGCGCCTGTGAGGTGTGTGGTCTGTACATGTTGCTTGTAATGGGGGTGTTCATGTTGGAGATACAGGTTGTTTGTAAAAATCCTAGGCGAGGTGTTAGGGCGTCTGTCATGTGTTCGAGTCGTCTGTCACATGTTCAAATCACCTGACGTGTTCTAGTCGTCTATCACATGTTAGAACCGTCATGGCGTCTCTGACGTTCGAGTCATCTGTCCAAGTTAGTAGATACATATCAACGAACTCGGATATACTAGAGTTAGTCAGTCTATTCGTAACTAGGAAATTTTGTATCGCCAACATGACGTGTAGAAATCCAGTACGGATAGAGGAATAGTACCCCACGGCATAGGCGTGTATTGTATAGGGTATTTTAAACAGATTTCCAGGGTACCCCACGCCACGGGCGTACTATTTATAAGGCAGTAAGGTACGTTTTTTTAAACTATTGAAACATCAAAAATAAAAACTTTATAACCAATATTAACAGTGTAGCTGTAGACATAGAAGAATGTTAATGACAAATGTGGGTTTCTTCCATGTTTTACAGAAAAATACTGGTATTTTGGCAATTAAACTGATTCACTTACTAACCACATTTGTATAATAGCAATTTGTAAGGTCGTTTCTTCTTTTGGTGATTGCCATTCACCGATTTATGTGTGCGTGCAAGTAACTATATTGAAGCGCAGACTATGAGCTGCTTATTACTTTGTTCATCTACATCTGTGCAATTAAGTATATTTTTATATATTCTTAACCAGTGAAAAACATTTGTTTCTATCGAGGACATTATTAGATCACAATTATTTGAATTATATTGCACTACAATAATAGTTTCACTTTTTTCACCACTACATCAACCTACAATTTGGTTTCAAATCATATCTGTATAAGTATATTCATACAAAATCCATTGTTGGGCCCTTTATGGAAAATTTCATGAACAAAAATTCCCGAAAGATGTTTAACATGATTATATACTTTTATTCTATTCTGTCTACTGATATCAAAGTACAGTAGGTATATCGCCACTACAGCATTTTTGCTTTTATTTCATCCGTATTGTCAGGAAGCATTTGCAATAATCGGACTATCAGGTGGGAGCAAAATATGCGTTGGTTTTCTTGATTTCACAATGTAAGATGGTATATAACTAACAATATGAATGGAGAACATACAAGTAAGAAAAGTTTTAATAAAATTGTAAACGTTTTATTTAAATTGTCAATTTATTTATGTGAGAAAGTATATTGTATATTGTTGAAAAGTTTTCTTGCGGAAAATATAATTCTAAAAATGTTGACGTATTAATAATAAATATTAACAATTTATTGTTCCTGTAAATTCTAGTAAATCATTAGTACATTCTTTAAGACATGTTTCAGGGGGATATCTAATCTATGATATTAAAAAGATAAATACATAATTTAATCAATCTGTTGCCCTTCCTTGGTATTACAAGCAACCTCTTCAACGACAATATTTGAGTATTTATAATTTTCACTGAAAAAAGAACCATTTTAATACATTATAACAAAGATATCAGAGCATACGAAAATTAGATTTCAACTAAAACTAAAAGCAGTATCCGATTCTGGTGATTTGCTAGATACAGTTTTTGGGGAAGGCTGCAGTGGCTGTTGGAATGTAGTAGTAATTGAAGCGGAAACTGATTCAATTAAGGGCTCCTCATTACTACTAACCATGATATCTTCATTAGCTGGTGCAAACCAAACGCTGCTTTTGGTCATAGATGTTGACGCATATTCACTTTCTGTAAGTTTTGCTCTAAAATAAATAAAACCATATATTAGTAAGACTGCTATGCTCTTAGTTAAACATTTTACCTTTTAGGTGTTGAAACATCAATATTCTCTTTGTCGTCTTGATCATGTCTGAAACAGTTTGCAATTATTACTACCATGTTCCATCCCAACATATCTGGACTTACTTACTCAGGGTAAATTCACAATTTTAGAACACTATTAAGTCGTTAGCTTCTTGAATTTTCTAGAAAGTAGAAAGAACAAAGAACTGTATCACCAAGATCACTCAAAGATTTGACAGGTTAAGTTGATCGGAACTCGGAAACTACAATTTCAAATAAATGTCACTCTTCTTGACAGTAGGTACACGATTAGCGGCGGAGAATTACGAGTGCCAATATCGGAGATCTCTCTATTCAATCTTTATTTCTCCACACGATTGCTGGGAAGCTAGATGACAGTATGGTGGGAGAGAGACATGTTGGCGATACTCAAAAATGACTTTAGCTTATTCTAGTATATCCGAGTTCGTTGATATATATAGTAGGATATCAGGTCTCCACTTCTGGTCTAGCTATCGATATGCGTCCGGTGTGTTGATGTTCTTATCAGGTTTGGAAGGATGTTGTTTATTAGCATCCGGTGTGAGAGATGAAAGAATATACAGGTTGTTTGTAAGGAGTGTTCGATACGGGGGTTTCGCCGAGGTGTCACCCGTCATGGCGTCTACCTAAAGGTCTCATAATGTCCATCACGTAATCATCTTGTGGGACGTCACAGCGTCTATCGCGTGATGATTGTTGTGTGTGGGTGCGATACAGGTTGTTTCGTTGACTTTAGCATCATCATCAGAATGAAACAGGAAATGAGTTATATAGTCGACAGTTGGTCATACCGGAAGTTGTGATTCTATTGCATATTTGAATTCTACGTAATGTCCCGAACAATAATATATCATTTATATAGCGTTCGGGCCGGTCGATCTTCCGCGATAAGGCTTTGAAGAAATCATTTCGCAAAGTATTGGTTCACGTGTAGATTTTTTTTTTTTTCACTTGGTTTGGCATTGACCAGGTCATTTGCCACGTAGTTTTGAAATTATTATATATATACGAGTATTCATCACTTCTACGGGCCATCGGAAAAATTCCGCAGTCGCACGATACGTGTAGATTATGAATTTCGTGATTTCGAGTGGAAAAAATCCAATATGATGGATATAAATGGGAAAAATGTTCAACTATAGCTTCATGGGTATCAAATGGAAGGTCTAGACTCGCAGAGTATGAATCTCGTCGTCTGCGAAGTTTTGTCCGATTCTTTCCACTCGTTTGTGTCGTCTCTGTGACACTGAAACGTAAACGCTATGCGTCGTTTTTTTAATGGCCCAACTAGCTCAAATTGAAATAATTAGTCTCAGGGCTCGTAGTGAAACGTGCCCTGTGATTCTAGACTGGTGAATTGCCTGAGCGCCAACTGCTTAATAAATAATCCAAAAAAATAATGAATTCACAGTCAAGAATTCAGGCACTACGAGATGGATGATAGTTGATGGAAATTCAGAAAAATAATACAAGTTCAACTTAACAATTTATTCCAAACGGAATTGAACAATAATTTAAAAGAAGAACAATTTGTATTGAACAGTGTTCGTTACAATATAAAATAAACTTGAATTTTGAATAGTAAAAATATGAAAATCAGAAACTTTAGGTACAATTTTGAATACAAGAATTAAATGAAATATAAATTTAGTTGAGTCCTTTGAATCTAATATATTATTTAAATAGGTTATCCAATATAAAAATTAAAAGTGAACCTTTGAAATAGGTTACTATAAAAAATTAGTGCAACACAAATTCAGTTGGATAACAAAATCAATGAAATGAAAACATGGTCATTCAAACTGAAAAATGTTACCCTCCTTGAAACTTGATGGATCTGGAAGTCGTCCGGCCAGGAAATTCACTAAACCATCTCGGGAAAAAGAAGAGAGGCACCTCAGTTGTTCTTACCCTGTAATTTCAAAAAACGAACCGAACCTGGCTCAAGTTCAAGGGACGAGTAACACAATCAATCGGAATAACCATGCGATTCCACAACTGATTATGTTGTCTCCCAAATTGTAAAGAAAAACACTATATAACAATTTTGAAATCTTGAATAGATATCGAATTGAACAACAATCTAAATTAATCTGAAAGAATTAAGTTACTACAATTGATACTTAAATCAGCAAATAATTAAAATGTGACTGAAAGAATAATAATTAAATTGTGACTGAAAGAATAATGATTAAAATGTGACTGAAAGAATAATCACAAAATGGTGATTCTCAAAATAGCTCAAATACCATGTGCAATTTGTGGGGTTAACTTCAAAGATGAAAAATAAATATTATCGGTATAAACTGCCCACGTCTCGCTAGATTGAATTCATACAACGATTACAACAATCCCTGCAATGATGGAAAAGATTTTCATTGAATCATGCTAAATGCAAATTGATTGTGCGACGTACCGTGAGGTACGAAGTTAATTTCTTCCACTGAAAAATAACCTATTCAGGGACTGAACATCCAGTATTCTAATTACAGAAACAGATCAAATCAAATGGTCCCTGGGGTTAGTTATATCTCAATGGCAAAATTTAAGAAATGACTAACAAGCAAAGAATTATTGAAATCAACGTACCTCTATCAACACTGTCACCACAATGACCGCTTGAGACTTCCGTTCTGATATCTACCCCTCATCGCGATACTCGCGCTACCGAACCTGCGGCAACTAAATTTCAATAATCGATGTTATTGAACGCACAGATGTCTCTGAGATATCATCGGACAAGTTTCCTTACCGAAAAGGAATCTTAAACTGTTCATTACAGTGTTCTTTACAAAACACGAAACGGCGAAACCGTTACATTCCCCCTCTACTACGAGAAAAATTTTTGGAGTGAAGCTTCAAAAATTTTTTAAGAGAATATCGAATCGGTCTTGACATAGAGACTGGTTGACCAATTCCAGAATCACGATACTCAGAAGAGTTTTGTGGTCCTCACATAAATATTGGTTGACCAATTCCAATATTACGATACTCAAAAGAATTTTGTGGTCCTTACATAAATACTGGTTGACCAATTCCAATATTACGATACTCAAAGGAAAAATAAAAAAATTAAGATGAAAATTAAAATGTTCTACACATTTTATAATAATGTAACATTCACAATCGTTTAGTTGGAAGTTCACAGGAATACATAAACTAAAAAAACTACAGGATAGCCGTGGAGTCGCAGAAAGTGTTCTCAGCGAACGGCGCCATGCGGAACCCAGACGTCCCCGGTAGGAAACCTACCCTCGGACACTAGTATCGCCCCAGCTGGACTAAGTCCACTACAGAATCCCCTTCCTTAAGAGCAATCGGCAACCAAGCAATAAAAAGAAATAGTTTTCAGAATGAAGAAGAGAAAGATATGGGATTGAGTCCCACGGTCTAGAATGCCTAAAGGAAAGAAGAGTAGGAGTAAAAATAAATAAAAAATAATAATAGCCGGCTCAGAAGGTTCGGCCACCAAGACGTACCCCGGCCCCAAGGCCTTTCTAAGGGGCCCATTCTCCCCGAAACTACCGGTCGCCACCCGTCTGCGCTATCGCATGGTCCTCCCGCTCCAGCACCCCCTCTGGTTCACACAACGTCCTCTCAATATCAAAAAAAACTATGTATCCTGATCCCTTCCAACCTAACCCGAAGCGGGTAATTGTGGATGCCCATATGAAAAATTAACATACTACACAAAAAAAAATGTACCTACGTACATTAATCCCTATCATAAGGTAACTCGACATAATTGGTAATTTTATCTGTAACTGTACCAAAATTCCACAGACATACAGTTTCACCGTAGTTCCCACACCTCTGGGATACAAAAAGCAATACCATTTCAAAGACAACAACTAAATTTTCTATTTAGTTATTTTAGCAGCTACTATCAACTATAAATTATAACTTGTTCATGCTAAAAATGTGAAATTATCTTGAAAATCACTTGCAAATCTAATGTTCTCTTCACAAAAACCGCTCAGAACCGGACTCTATGCTTATGTCATCATGTCATGCCTTGAATTAATGAAATTTCTTCATAAAGGAAGAAATACCAACGGAAAACGACATAATGTGATCTCTTCCTAACGGAAGAATCCGCCAAGGAGTGTGTAACACCTCGCTTGCCGACGTTATTTTATAACAAATGAAATGTTGAGAAATATTTTTTATTTTACTTGAATAAACAAAGTATTTGTTAACGGGTATGATGTCTTAGTGGCTTTCTTTATTATTATATAAAGTATTTGTTACCAAATTGTTTAATATAGTTTTTTTTTATAATAAAGAGTATTGATATACAAAAATTATTTATTAACCGGTATGATGAACTAGTGGCGTGAGAGAAGGGTTTCGTGTGAACAACGTAGCACACAAGTCAATATAATTATACTTGATAGAAGGAGGAGAAAAATTAGTAGCTGCATGTTAGTGAACTAAGTTCACAATAGTGAATAGTGTTTTCACAAAGTTATCCCACGCATAAGTGTAGGTCCAATTTAAAGTCCCCTACACTCCGGACCAAATTGATTAACAATCAATACAATATTACTTGTATATCAAAAAAAATGAAATGGTAATGAGAGACTAACCAATAATGTCGAATCGATAAAATACTATATCACAACTCTATGAGTAAAGGTAAAATTTCAATTTTCAAAAAAAATACTGAATTTAATTTAAATAAGTCCAATCTTTGAGTCAACAGATTCCCTTTAGTTACCTTAAAAAAATAAACTACAGATACTTAGGAGCTTATTTCTGAAATTATACATTTTCCAGACAATAACTCACGGATACATAAGAGCTTATTTCTGAAATTATACGTTTTCCAGACAATAACTCCTTCAAAATTAGTCCAATCTTACGTGTTGTGAACACTAAGAGAATAGACTCCAAAAGAAATATACTAGTTATTTTCCAAACATGACATAACGTGGACCAGCAGATCCCGAATCAACTTATGCAATTATTGAAAAATGAACTCATGAAGTGGAAGTATTAAACTTCCAAATCCACCCACTTTCCAGGGTGATCAAGTCCTCAAAATGGTGGTTTCAATAATACAACTATGTAAAAATAATGTATCCGATAAAGTTAAGGTAACTAATGAAAATAAATTGGACTATACTAAAATGATAGAAAACAAAATTCAGAAATCAGTCAATCAAAGTAAAACAATGATACTTAGCGTCATCCGTGTAGAAGAAAGAGCGATGCAGATCGGAGCAACAGGGAACCCCCGCAGATCACCAATAGTTTGCAGCTTCCTCAACAGTATTCATCTACTGTGACAATCAAGGGCTCTAGACTTCCCAAAATTGACAGTCATAAATGGGAACTTCAAAATCCACCGCAGAATTAGCAACCTGCTAGGAACCCTATCTCTCATCACTGGAACTCTCATTCTCCTGTTCAGAATCGTCATTGCACAGGTCTTCTTTTATATCCTTTACATGCCAGTTTCCCAAATTCTGCTTGTCTTCATTCTGTAACTCGTAAACTAAATTAGAAATTATTTTGGTTACGACACATGGTATATATTTAGGAGCCAGTTTAGCTGAAAAGAAATTCGCCGCGTTGGATTGAACAAAATTTCTTTTCCAAACTTTATCACCCACCGTGGATGATACTGGGCGTTTTCTCAAATTATAATGCTTTTTGTATCCCTTATATGCCGTCATAATGTTTTGTTTTACCTCATTGAAGACATTAGGTAATGATTCAATATCTGATTGTCTATGAATCTTGTTAGAAACATTAAGAATGTCGTTATATCCAACTTTGCCGTAAAAATCGCCAGAAATAGGAATTTGGCGTGCAAACATTAAAAATGCAAGGCTGAACCCTCTAGAATCATGCTTTGTTAAGCGTAACGCTTGTGTTAATTGAGAAATGTTTGCATCCCAATCCCTATGATTATCGTGTATAAACGAAGAAATAGCGGTAATTAAAACTCTATTAACTCTTTCGCTATTATTAACATGTGGGTGATAACGGGCATTCAACCAATGTTTCTGAACTTTGTAATCAGCTAGGAATTTTAAAAACTGCCTGGAAGTAAATTGGCTTGCATTATCTGATCCTGTCTCATTGGAGGCCAATAATACTTTTCACATATTCTGTACATAGTTTTCGAAATCCCAAAATGGGCGGCTGTAGGAACACAATGAAACTGTTCGAATATATTAAGTCTGTTTGCCGTTGGAACTACTAATTTCCATTCCGTTAAATTAGAAGATACATACGTAGGGAGTTTGACGTGTTTATACAAACCGTTACCAACTACTTTAAAATCAGGGTACTGATCGGGATTATTGGGTACTTTATTCAACATGTCCGTGTACCATTTGTCCGGAATAAGTTCATGATCATTGATTACATTAATATTAGGTACGTCCCTAGACAAATAGTCTGACACAACCATTTGTGATCCTGGCCTATGGCGTATATCTAAATCAAACTGAGGCAATTTCAAAGCCCATCTACCTGAACGACCTATCGGATCTTTCAAATTATGTAACCAAACTAAACTAGCTTGATCAGTGTAACAAACAACCCTTGTACCCTCTATGAAACAACGAAATTTAGATAATGCAAACAGAACAGCTAATAATTCTCTTTCGGAAACCGTATATTTTCTTTCTGCTTTATTTAAAGTTCGACTAACATACGCTACTGGATGTTGTAAACCATTATTTCCCTGAAAAAGCACACAACCTAACCCGACGTCGCTAGCGTCGCTTTGAATAGAAAATGATTCAGAAAAATCTGGACTTCTGAGTACTGGAGCTGACGTTAGGCGTCGCTTCAGCTCTTGATAAGGAGACTCAGCTTCAGGAGTCCAAGTAATCGGTTGATGCTTTTTCTTATTTTTAATAAGTTATGTGATAGGAGCTGTTAGAGTAGAACAATCTTTAATAAATCTGCGATAAAATGAAATTAATCCCAACAGCCTCAGAACTTGAGTGGATGTTTTTGGGGAAGAAAGAAGAGTAACGGCCTCAACAAGTTCACCACTAGGGTGCAATCCCTCCCTATCTACGATAAAACCCAAACATTTGAGAGAAGGTCTGCAAAATTCACATTTTTCAGCATTAACTGCAAGGTTAGAAAATTTGATTTTTTAATAAACTTTATGTAACACCTGAATATGTTCTTCAAAGGTAGTAGTAGCGATGATTATATCATCTAAATAAGGAAAAACTAGATGACTAATACTTTCATCAATAAAAAAATCCATAAGGCGTTGCATTGTTGCCGGAGCATTAGTCAAACCAAACGGCATTACGCAGAATTCATAGATACCTTTGCCTGGAATACCGAAGGCAGTGTATTTACGTGAATTTTCCTCCAAAGGAATGTCCCAAAAAACTTTTTTCAAATCTAATGTCGTAAGATAGTTAGCGCCTTGCAATTTGCTTAAAATGGTGTCTATTAAAGTTAGAGGGTATGCATCCCTTGTGGTTAACTTGTTTAAGTGTCTACTATCTAAACAAGCCCGATAAGAATTATCTTTCTTCTTTACCAAAAGCATTGTGCTCCTATAAGGTGAAGAAGAGGGTTGGATTACACCAAGCCTCAACATCTCATCAATTTCTGAATTTAAATGGTTCTGTAAAGCAGGAGAAACAGGATATTGTATTTTTCTAAAAGGTTCTGTTTCCGACACAGCAATGGTATGTTCAATTAAAGAAGTACGTTCTATTTCCTACAAAGAAAGTTGTTCACAAAGTATAATTTTCGATTGAAGTTCTGTTTTTTGTAACGCATTTAAAGAATCATAACTGTGAATTGCAGTAACATTATTTGAACTTACTGTAGGTTCAATGTTCCAGATAGAATTACCAAAGTCGACCTTAATATTGTGATATTTGCAAAATTCTATACCCAATATTACTGCTTGTTGTATAGATAGAATTACGTTAAATTTAACAGAAGTCTGAATATTATTAAACGAAATAGGGACGTTAACTATTCCCAAGACAGGTTGATGTAAACCATCAGCGGTTGTTACTACATTGACATTGTTATCCCTACTTATTGACAATTTATATTTTTCAATAATGAAATTACCCTCTGAACCAATAACATTAATGTTAGAACATGTGTCCAACAATGAATGAAAAGAATCCTCAAAAACTTTAATGTTCAAATAAGGTCTATTGTCATTAGGTAATTTAAAAAAAACTGGAGAAACCATTTTAGGAGAAAAATTCTTTTCAATTGTAACCAACCACTTTTCCCATTCAACCCTGTCGAAGGTTCCTTTTACTTTCGTCTGTTTTGATTTGTGAAAGTACCTGGGTTTTGTTTTGAAGTCGAAGCCATAGCCAGGCCTGTACGCTTCGACACCACGTTTTCTGACTTACATCTTTTACAAGATGTGCTAACTATATTAGGTACTCCACATCCAAAACAAAAAGTTTTTCTAGGGGCGGAACAAGATGTATACTTGTGCCCTTGAGAACGACAACTCCAACAAACAACTGGAGAAAAAGTTTGTAAAGCATTGACTGTAGGCCTAAACTTAATTTTAGGTACATTTTCCTGTACAACGCTTTGGCTTTTAAAACGAAATTCGAAATCTTCTATTTGTCTACAATTCACTTTTAAATCTGATGTTATGAAATAAACGAACAGCACTTTTATAGCAATTACTTTAATAATTATACAATACAACAACGTCCACGCTTTTACAGATAGAGCAACAACAAAAAATAAGAGAGGTAGTACCAACATTACCACCTTTTTTTTTAAATACAAGTATACATTCTTTTCATTGCTGCCAACTTAAGCACTGTGAATAAACATTGCCATATTCAATAACACCCCTTCTCAATGTTTATACATATTAAACAAACTAAACTAAATTATATGAAAATGAAATAGCTGAAATATTATCAGTTAAATGTCTCTTAGTTTATAATTTTGACATTGCACTGTGTTAGAAACTTAATTAACAAATCCTCACTTAATGACTTTGTTAACATATCTGCCAATTGTTCACAAGTACTTATGTACTGAATATAAATTAATTTATTCTTAATTAAGTCCTTAATGAAGTGATATCTAATGTCAACATGTTTAAGACGTTTAACTGAGTCTGTATTTGCATTTATAATAGCTGACTATCACAATGCAACTTAACTGGGCTATCATTTTTAAGACCAAAATCATGCAACAAATTGACAAGCCAGCATGCTTCACTTGCTGCCATACTCATTGAGACATATTCAGCCTCAGTAGAAGACAAACTTACAGAAGATTGCTTCTTTGAACACCACATAACCAAACAATTTGAAAAGGTAAGCAAATAACCAGAGGTGGACTTTCTGTCCCTCTGATCACCTCCCCAATCTGCATCACAGTAGCCTTGCAACACACTATCATTACTCTTGTATACTATTTTATAATCTAAAGTATGCTTCACATAGCGCAGTACTCTCTTAAGCGCACTCAGCAATGTATTATTGGCACATTTTTGATACCTACTTAATAAAGAGACTGCAAAACATAAATCAGGCCTAGTGCCTGAGACAGCATACATAAGGCAGCCAATCATTTGCCTACATATTCCTTCAATGTCTTTATCACAATCAGTATTTACATCAAATATCTTAGTATTAAAATTTATATCCAGGGGAGTCAACATGGGTTTGCAATGTTCCATATTGAACCTTTTTAATACATTTTCTAAATAATTTCTCTGTGATAATATAGTTATGCCATTTTCTAAGTTTTGATTCACATTTATTCCCAAAAAGTCTGAAACTAACCCTAAATCTTTCATCTTAAATTCTCTGTTTAAGATTGTTTTTAAGTGAGTGATCTCATTTTCATTAGTTCCAAAAATTAGTAAATCATCTACATAAATTAAAACAAATATTTTATCTTTATCAGTATGCCTTTTATACAAGCATGGATCAGATTTAGACCTTATAAAGCCTTCTCGAGTTATTACAGAATTAATTTTAATATTCCAGGACTTAGGCGAACATTTTAACTCGTACAATGACTTATTCAATTTTACAATATTATTATCTCCTGCACATGCCCCTTCTGGTAAACTTACATACACATTCTCTTTTATATCACCATATAAGAAAGCCCCTGTGACATCCAGTTGGTATATGGGTAAGTTATATTTAGTTGCAATCATTACAAATAACCTAAAAGTTGTTAACTTAGCAACTAGGGCATAAATATCATTCAAGTTAATAATATCCTGTTGCTCGAACCCCCTAGCAACAAGCCTAGCCTTATACTGTTTGACATCATTTACATTTTTAATCTTAAAAACCCATTTGCTACTTATTGGCTTTGCATTTACAGGCAATTTACAAAATTCCCATGTGTTATTGGAATTCAGAGTCTCAAGTTCCTTAGCAATAGCTGCACTCCACTTACCAGCATCTTTTCGGCTCATGGCATCACCATATGTAACACGGTCACACTCACTTTGGTCCAGCTGCACATTATTGCATTTGTAGAAAGCTGTTTGTTTACGCTCACGCCTACTCCTTTCTCTTGTGGGTGAACCAATTTCTTCCAATAGGTGTTCATCTTCACTGCATGGCAAGTAGTCACTGTCATTTTCCGAGTTATCTTCTAGGATACTACTTGTGTGGGTTGTTTCTGTCTCTTGGGGTTCAAGGGCAGCTATCTCATTGCCTGTCACGAGACTATCCTCTTGCATTATCTCCTCTTCAAGGTATAATGACACTTCAGTTTGACCTTCACCTCCGTTCACTTGAGGTTTTTCCTTCTCTTCTTCCTGTATAAATACAATGTCCCTTTTTATTCCCACCATGTTCTTCTCAGGGTAGTAGATACGGTATCCTTTCACATCCTCGTCATACCCGACCATCAACCCTTTCTCTCCTTTGGGATTCCATTTCCTCCTCTTTTCTTTTGGAATGTGTACATATACTTCTGTACCAAAAGCTCTCAGTCTGTGGATATCATAAGTTTTCCCAGTCCATACCTCAAATGGAGATTGTCCGTCCTCATGGCTCTTGCCAGTCCTGTTCAACACGAACACTGCTGTATTTATAGCTTCGGCCCATAGTTTCTTTGGTAAATTTTTCTCATGTATCATTGTTCTGGCCGCTTCCACCAATGTTCTATTTTCTCTTTCAGCCTTTCCATTCTGTTCGGGGTGTATGGTACTGTAGTTTGATGTTATTCCACGTCTTGCAAACATTTCTTTAACATCCCTGTTCACAAACTCCAGGCCATTATCGCTCCTGAATGTCTTCACTTTGTTTCCAGTATTATTTTCGGCCTTATTTATGAAATCTTCGATGACATACTTGATCTTATATTTTGTTTTCACAAAATGCACACTTCTGAAGTTCGAATAGTCATCTTTCAGCACAACAAAGTACCTTGACCCACCAACTGACGGTTCTTCCATGGGACCGCAGGTATCAACATTAATTAATTCAAATGTCCTAGTACTCTTGTATTCACTTCTTTTAAACGGCAATCTTTGTATTTTTCCAACCAAACAACTCTCACACACCAAGTTGGATGTTTGTTTAACCTCAATGTTGTTTTTCCGTAAAATATCTTTCACGTAAGAAAAGTTCTGATGAGCTAATCTTTTGTGCCACTCATTCAGGTCGTTCGGCACTAATTTTGCAGTACTCGCAATATCACAATTATTATTATAGCGTAGTTCCAGATAAAACGAATTTCCAATTCTTTCCGCAATCGCACAAATTTTATTTGACTTGAAAAATTTGCATGAGCTGTCATTTGTAATCATTACATAACCTTTATCTAACGTACAACACGTTGTCTATGACTGTGTCAATCCATTCGTTTCCGTTCGATACTTGAACTGTCATCTGTCCATAACCAAGCGCATTTATCACTGCACAATTACCCATGATTACAGATTTTGGCGCCATATTTGAAAAAGATGTAAACAATGCACGATCCCGGCACATATGTTCACTCGCGCCAGAATCCACTAGCCACCTGGATTTTTGCAGTTGATGCGACGAGTTAGACACCACAAACGCGTTACTATCCGTTTTATTTTCACTTTTTGACATTTTTTGTTTACGAAAGCGGCACTGAGACTTGAAATGTCCAAACTTCCCACAATAGAAACAGTTATTATTATCACTGACGTTCCCTTCACTATGACTCTTGCTATTACTTTTACATTCAGTTTGATAATGTCCACTCTTACCACATTTGAAACATTTTACAGGTCTTTTATTTTTCACAACGAATGCAGAGGGTGACTGTGCTTCTTCGTTCTTCCCTTTTACTCTCTCTTCCTCAATTAGTAGTCTGGCCACCAAATTTTCAAATGTTTGTTTGTCGTCAGGCGCAGACTCCCAGGCCGAAACGAAATGTTTATATTCGTCCGGTAATGACATTAATACTTTAGTGATTACAAATTTGTCCGAAATTTCTTCACCCATCTGTTTTAATTGGTTTTGCATTTCTTGAATCTTAGATAAGAAAACAGACATGTCTATGCCTCTTTCTAACTTATATTGAAAAAATCTCTGCTGTATAATATGCACACTAGTCTCAGTTTTCTGTTCATAAACACTATGAAGTTTCCGCCACATCCCGGCAGAACTCGTGCATGTAATGATATGCAACATTACCTCTTCCTCGACGATGTTCCGCAGTACCCGAGCCCGAGCACACCGCAAACTGTAGTGAAATAACCTCACTTTTTCCTTCTCGCCGATTTTGCTGCGGTAACGTAATGTCAATCTTTTGCTAACAGATATTTTGTGTCTGGGCCCATAACCTGATGTTATGAAATAAACGAACAGCACTTTTATAGCAATTACTTTAATAATTATACAATACAACAACGTCCACGCTTTTACAGATAGAACAACAAAAAAAAATAAGAGAGGTAGTACCAACATTACCACCTTTTTTTTGAATACAAGTATACATTCTTTTCATTGCTGCCAACTTAAGCACTGTGAATAAACATTGCCATATTTAATAACAAAATCATCTATTGATGTTATATTATGTAATGTAAATTGATTTAAAATGAGAGATTGTAAGTAAGGCATAACTTGTTCTAATCTGGTTTCCTCATCAGGACAAATTTTAAGCCTGGAGAATAATTTTTCTACCGAAGCTATGTACAAACTGCATTTTTCTCCTAAAAGTTGTTTGCGGTTTCTGATTTGATTCCATATTCCAAAGTCAAGTTATTCAGGCAAGAATTCAGCTTTAAATACCTCAATCAATTCCATCCACGATGAAATAGAAGATCTAACGGATCTAAACCAATCCAAGGCAACACCCTTGAAAATATCAACAGCTGAAGAAAAAAGATCTTCCTCTGTTAAACGTCGAGCCTCTCTCAATTCTTCTACTCTATCCAAAAAATCATAAACCTTTTGATGATCTCCCGATACATAAAAAAATATGTCTCATTTGAAAACAGGAACTTTGGGACGATACGAAGGTATTCCAAAGTTCATTGGAGAAGTCAGAGTAGAACTACCTTGAACTTGACCAACAGGCCGAAGTTTAACAGCATAATCTCCTTCTAGAGAAAGTACATCAGCTGCCAATTTATCTTCAAGAATCCTGTCATTTAAAGATTCAGGGTTGAGCCTGTCTATGCGAGAAGACAAGTGGTTAAGTCTAGTTTCAATTCTTCTAGCATTGTCCCCTGGTTCACCCTGATACCTATTAATTGCTTCTTTAATGTCATTAAGAGAGTCTGAAATTTCTGGAATACTTTCTACAAATTCGAATTCATCTTTAACTGAAGTTAAACTTCTATCATGTTGTTCCCTATGCAAACAACCCCTCAAAAGCTTTCGTTTAGTATTAGTGTCACCGTCAGTAGATTGACCCCCGATAGCTAATTCATAAGATAATTCTTTTGTTTTCAAAAAATTATGCTCCATAGTTAGAAAATTTGATAAAATCAGTAATAAATCAGAAGATAAACGTCAATAAATTCAGTGCAAATTCAAGTAAATCAATCAAAGTGAGATAAAAAAAATGATAAAATGACCAATTTTTCACCTCAAATATATATTTTTCTCAATAACAATCAACTGTGTTCAAGACCACGTTAAAGAAAATGGGCGCCAGTGAAACGTAAACGCTATGCGTCGTTTTTTTAATGGCCCAACTAGCTCAAATTAAAGTAATTAGTCTCAGGGCTCGTATTGAAACGTGCCCTGTGATTCTAGACTGGTGAATTGCCTGAGCGCCAACTGCTTAATAAATAACAAAAAAAATTAATTCACAGTCAAGAATACAGGCACTACGAGATGGATGATAGTTGATGGAAATTCAGAAAAATGATACAAGTTCAACTTAACAATTTGATTTATTCCAAACGGAATTGAACAATAATTTAAAAGAAGTACAATTTGTATTGAACAGTGTTCGTTATAATATAAAATAAACTTGAATTTTTGAATATTAAAAATATAAAAATCAGATACTTTAGGTACAATTTTGAATACAAGAATTAAATGAGATATAAATTTAGTCAAGTCCTTTGAATCTAATATATTATTTAAAGAGGTTATCTAATACAAAAATTAAAAGTGAACCTTTGAAATAGGTTACTATAAAAAGTTAGTGCAACACAAATTCAGTTGGATAACAAAATCAATGAAATGAAAACATGGTCATTCAAACTAAAAAATGTTACCCTCCTTGAAACTTGATGGATCTGGAAGTCGTCCGGTCAGGAAATTCACATTGTTCTTACTCTGTAATTTCAAAAAACGATCAGAACCTGGCCCAAGTTCAAGGGACGAGTAACACAATCAATCGGAATAACCATATGCGATTCCACAACTGATTATGTTATCTCCCAAATTGTAAAGAAAAACACTATATAACAATTTTGAAATCTTGAAGAGATATCGAGTTGAACAACAATCTAAATTAATCTGAAAGAATTAAGTTACTACAATTGATACACAAATTAGCAAATAATTAAAATGTGACTTACTTTGTGCTAACCCCTAACAACATTTACTGCACTTTTTTGTCTAATAGACCATCCTATGTACTTATGTACTAGGATCACAAAATGGCGATTCTCAAAGTCGCTCAAATACCATGTGTAATTTGTGGGGTTAACTACAAAGATGAAAAATAAATATTATCGGTATAAACTGCCCACGTTTCGCTAGATTGATTTCATACAACGATTACAACAATCCCTTCAATGATGGAAAAGATTTTTATTGAATCATGCTAAATGCAAATTGATTGTGCGATGTGCCGTGAGGTACGAAGGTAATTACTTCCACTGAAAAATAACCTATCCAGGGACTGAACATCCAGTATTCTGATTACAGAAATAGATCAAATTACATGGTCCCTGGGGTTAGATATATTTTAATGGCAAAATTTAAGAAATGACTAACAAGCAAAGAATTATTGAAATCAACGTACCTCTATCAACACTGTCACCACAATGACCGCTTGAGACTTCCGTTCTGATATCTACCCCTCTTCGCGATACTCGCGCTACCGAACCTGCGGCAACTAATTTCAATAATCGATGTTATTGAACGCACAGATGTCTGTGAGATATCATCGGACAAGTTTCCTAACCGAAAAGAAATCTTAAACTGTTCAATATAGTGTTCTTTGAAAAACACGGAACGGCGAAACCGTTACAACACATCTTTCGAGTTTGAATTGTTGATAGTGACGTGTATGAGAAATAAAATATCAATAATAATAATACTATTTATTAGAAAAAGACGTCTTCATTTAAGTAGCACTACATTGAGAAACAAATTTTGTAGATTATCTACATGATGAATTGCACACATGTATTTTCGGCCATCATTACGATGATTAAAGCAGCTCAACCTGTTCGTCGGCTTAAATTCAAATTTTTGCATAGTGTGATCAAAACTTCATACATCCACTATTTGTATCCAATTTCAACCATTTTCTTCAAAAAATTCAGCTTTTTGTTGGCCTCGAACATATATAATTTCTTCTGCACAGAGAAGTGTTGATCTCAGAATATTATCTATTTCTTGGTAATCGACATCTCCAGATGTATATTGTAGTAGAAATTTTCCAAATACCAAGCTGATTTCCGGCTCTTTTCATTTAACAACGTAAACGTTACGGTTGGTTTGAATAACGAATAATGACGTTTGAATTCAATCTGTATAGACATTTCTTTTGGGTGGAAGACATCATCGATGATGAAGCCCTGAATGTAACTTATGCTATTCCCATGATGATTCGTGCTAAAACTGATGTCATGTAGTACTATGTTTTAGATGAGATTTCACTATTTCGGAGAGGGGAGAGTACTCCATCAAACGATCATGAATGATGATGCAATATGCTTTCGTATTTCCGGAATCGCTTATCTGCCTCGATTTCCAATCGCACAATAACAGTTGCAGATTTCAGCGCCTCCTCTTGTTTCGAACAATCGATTATGTACAAGGCGCGTTTTTTGAAACTTAATATTGGATGTTTCACAGAGGAATTTGTGTAGCTAGAGTAGAATTCGGTATAGTTGTGGTGAGCGAGAACGAAATCATCTTTAGCATAGTCCAAGTTCGTTCGCTCGTTAGGATGATCTACACCATTTAGAGATGAGCGAATACTTGAAATGTCCACATGATCAAATATTGTAGGGTTAACCTTCACGTTGTTTCGTTTGTCCGTTTGGAGGAATACTATCATGTAACGAGGTTGTTCGTTCAACTGCCGCACTAGTCTAGACAGCCCAAATTTCTCTTCTCGCATTGCTTGTTATGGCAGGAAGCCCATGACACTCCCATTTCCGGAATGGGATTAGGATCGACGAATCACTCTTGATTGCCCGCAATAGTTTTTCCCTAAATATATCGTTGGGGTACATGTACTTCACTTTCAATTCCATGCTATCACTCGAAAATTTAACTGTGGTAGCTGCGTTTTCAATGATGACGCAATCGTTATCGTTTCGAGCACGTACTGAACGAATAGTCTACCGCCCAAATGTAATCATCGAGTAATCTTTGAAAATGTTGAATGTATGCTTCAGTGGAATCAGTAGGCTGAAAGACTTAGGTTCATCCAAGACTATGCTTTCTTCGGGGTAAGTCCAAATAGCGATAGACATATGCGTAGAATCTGTAGGACTGAAGTAGGTAAATGTCCGGACGGCACTGACAATACCAGGATCTCGACCTGTTTCGATGTTTCTGCCACTTTCACTGTACGAGCAAGAGTCGAAAAGGATGGCTCCATAATTCGGCACCAATATATCATTACCCACTTCCCACACTTCGATTTTTCTCTTAATCGCCAATAGAGTATCCTTCATAGAAAGAAACGCGTCCACTTGATTTATTTCAAGCTCTACGATATCGCTGTTATTGAAGGTTTCAACTAATGGTGTGATCGATCTGTACTCGAATATCGAATGCTTACTAAGGTGAGTACGGTGATGTTGGTAATCTCACCGATATCTGGCACTGGTAAATACAGAGGGTTTTTCGGTCGCTCCTCAATTATATAACCAGGGTCGTCTGTGATGGGAAAGTCGTAGATCGTATGCGCAGGTCTATCTCGGTAGAAGGCTCCTACGGTAATGTTTGATTCGAATCGTATGTTGGTTACTTTTATAATGTTGACGGGCAAATCTGACATGTGAACCAAGCTCTTTTTCAACACCTTATGTGAAAACCTTTTTCGAACGATATGTCACGATTTTTGTGGAATATTTCGCACTTCAAAGTGTTGTTATTGGGTTTCAGAGAAATTATATCTTGTTTTAGTTCCAATCTGTTCCGGATTAATTCTTCCATGTCTGTTATTTCTTAGTTACCAGAAGGTATTTCGATTGCTTTCAAAGTTTCACTAACGTAATAGTAAAATTTTTCGTTCTCGATATTTAGTATAGAGTTATAAGAAGTAAATTCCAATAAAGCCAAATAGTATCGCTTATCCGGCTTCAACTCTATCGAATTCTCAGAAGTGAACGAAAATGTGGTTGGTACTTGATAACGTGAATAATTGCGACATGATAGACATTTATTCAAACATTCATATTTAAATCACATTTTGTCAACAATTTCGAGAATAAGTATGAATCCAAAAAGTCCGGACTCGCTTCACACACTTTTCGTCACTTTTCATTAGGGCGGGCTTCTCATTTTGACGTACATCATAACGCGTCAAAATATCCACAATATTAGCTGTTATACAGTGTTGACATTTATTTCGAGGTGGGGCCGTGTCATCAAAGTGTGTAATTTGCCATAGTTGGTTATGATGAATTTGACATGGTGCATAAGGATACAGGCGATCTTCCATATGTTCAGGAACCTCATTCCATCGCAGTTCTAGAATATCCACATACCGCATCACATATTTTAAAGGGAGAAATATTAAGTTGTCTCTGATCAGCTCGTGGGACGGTGTTTCCTTAGCTCTTATGAGATTATCGTATACATAATTTATGATAGATCGCATATAATTTTCAACTTGTACACGTAATAAAGCTGAAAAAAGCTTTTCACGATAACGATGATCCATGACTGCTCACTCTAAATGTTTACGTAGAACTGAGGAATTTCAAATATAAATGTCCACAAATCACCCGTAGTTTTGATAAGAATCGTTATTGTAGAAAATTCGAACATCTCCACCCAAATATCGAACTAGTTCCTTAGGCAGTTTTAAATTTCCAAAAGAGGCAAAGTATTCCACGTCGTTATTTGTTTTTCTGAAGGCTACCCAATGAGTATCGCTGTTTTTTATCGAATTCAAATTCAGAATGATGACCTCGGTTCCCGAGGTAAAGTGTTTCGCATAAAGACACCTCGAAAATGGATTATTTTAATTTTTTTAGCCTAACACACCAAATCTGTATCTTACAACGGTCTATTGGGCAACTCTATTGAACGTTTCTCTGTTGCTTCTTCAAATACAATCCAAATCCGCCTTTTGCGTTGTTCCTCAAATATAATCCTCTACCTAGCGATTCCATAGCTCTATGATGACTCTGATCCTCTTCAAGTTTTTTTTTAGCGTTTTTAGCATTGACTTCTGTATTGGCGATTGCACTTGCACCACCAGCGACCAAACCTAGGGCCCACAGGAACCCCACAAAACCCTACATTCCACCGGTGACCATAAGACTAGCTAATCTTCCACCTGCTTTCACGTCCGTGGATTTAACACGTTACCACGCAACGTCCTCTAATATTTTATCCTCCTTATGACGATCTTCAAAAGATTTATGTTTCGAATAACCTATGTCGTCGCGACAGGCTGAATACAGCGAATTAACACCTTTATTGTGCAAGTCGTTTCTCTAGCTTAGTATCTGGTCCACAAAATTGATATGATGGAAAATGTACTTCGAACGGGAGCTTGTTTATGACTGTATTCAGCAAGCCTTCACCCTGATAGATCAATATTGATACTGAGCTCATGATCTTGTAATGTTTCTACTTATATACAATCATCAGGTTAAACTGTTTCACAATATAAAAACCGTTCAACAAGAGCAGACACTACCAATCGGAAATTTAGACATTAGGTCTATTAATCGTATTGATAAACGTGGTAAATTGTTACCAGACTCTTTTCGCGCCATAATTTGTGGCCCTAGTGGGTGTGGTAAAACGAACGTGATGTATACGTCTACGTATACTCATAGTCATTGTATCAACCCAAGTAAGTTGCAGGAAGTTTTGGATCGAGTTGAAGGTGTCGGTTATTTCCCCTATATAGACAACGAAAAGATAATAAGCCCGAACGAGGCCAAAGCGAATTCCATATTCATATTGGATGAATACTATCACATGTATAGGCATAAGAACATCGATGCCGTATATGTGTGTCAAACGTACCCCGAAAATACATGAACAATTGATACGCGACAATTGCAAATTGTTCTGTTTAAGAATGATGAGATCAATTTGAAGCATGCTTTCGATGAGCACGAATCTCCTGACGTCGATTTTAACCAATTCAAAAAGGTCTGTTGCGTGTGTTGAACGGACAATTTTGATACTTTGGTCATTGCTGAACATTTCGATTTGAACAATGGGATATATCGCAAAGGTTATGATGTATATATAAGAAACGTAAATGAGTAATACAGTACAAATTCAAGATGGACGCTGAACAGTTAGCACGTAAGCGGAAAATCTTCGAATTGAGCAAATCCATAAGAAAGAATACCTGGCCTTGAAACTGGGTAATTCGGAAGAAGACGAATTAATAAAACAACTGTTCAAGCCTATCGCCACACTATTGAAGGCGATCGTTACAAAAATCAAATCTCGTCGACCAATGAAAAACGAAATAAAATTAGAACATGAAGATGCCGCAGACGATGATGATGATGAAGAAGAAGATGATGGAACGTTTGATGATGCTATGACAGGGGAACCTTCGGCTTATAATTATACTCCGCAAGTGCGTAAATATGTTCAAGAACATTGGGATAAGAACAGCAAAATCGATAAAGTATATGGCCCCGTTTATGTCGCGAGCTCTTCCCGCTGGATTCTAGGTCTTAAAAAGATAATATTCGGTGAAAATATCGAAATAGGAGATACAGCGCAAAGGGAACACCCGAATTATATGAACTTGTATTTCATAAAAGCCTACAAACTTCACGAATGTCGATAAAGTCGCATCAGAGAAATTTTGAGGTTAATAAATGCATACAAAAATATTGATGGTCGTTACCAATACGGTAAAGTATCTACACATAATGAAACCCATGTTTCCGACGAGCTCCACTTCAGGCAACGGCTTACATTTAACCTACAACAAGAATCCTATGGAATATATTTTTTGAGATGATTCAAACGAGCTCGTGGAACGATTGAAACTTTTGATGGTATCACGACAAGCTGGGAATACATCGCACGATAATGGAATTGTCGCCATAATAAATGAACTTGGAGAAGCTGATATCGGGGGACACGGCAGTGCCCCTTTACTGGAACAATTTCGCCGCATTTTCAGGCCCCTATTTGAGAACCTCTGGATAAGACCAGAACGCAGAAATTCGTCATCCAGTAAGCTATAAAATCACATACTTAAAATAAAAAATTTCAAGTCTGTAGGTCATTTAGTTCCGAAGTTAAGCGAAAGCAAAGTTTCGCATTTATGACACTCACTCACTCACTCACTCATGATCATCAGAATAGAACTAGTACTTCCCATAAACTCAGGGAGCTGAAATTTGGTACAGAGTTAGGGTTTAATGGCCACATAAAGGGAAAACTATAGAAACTAGGATAATCGAAGATTTGGAGTACCTGGTGACCCTTATTTGAAAACACAAGAGCCCAACCAAACTATTAAAGATCGACATACCGCCTTTACAAAATATATTCAACTTTGTTTGCCTCTCCATTTGATGTCAAAAATCGAAGGTCTGATGTATCTGATGAAGAACCCTCAGCTTGTCTCAGCTGTATTAGAGATATGGTAATGCCCCCTTCTACTATTGGTACATAAAAGAATGCCGTGAATTTGATTCACGAATTATTGCCTATTAAGTCAAAATTTGAGATCATACCCCGGGCATACGTGTACAGAGAACAATTCCCAATCTGTGTGGCGTATGCCCTAACAATTCACAAGAGCCAAGGTCTAAGCTTAAAAAATGCCCTCATGGACATTGGCACCTCCATATTCTCTTGTGGCCAAGCCTACGTGGCGCTTTCACGAGTAACCAATCTTCATGGGGTGCACCTCATAAATGTTGACTTCAAGAGTATATAAGCTCAAGCTTCAGCGATCACCGAATACAACCGGCTTAGGCGTAAATACCGCGCCGATCTTTCAGAAATTAAACCGTCTAAACCGTCTAAAAGAATAAATAATGAACGCGAATGGGCAATACGAAAAATTGTTGCTACTGTACAAGAATCAGAACCGGAAAAAAAGAAAAGAAAGATTTGTAATAATGAAAAAACTACTCCTAAAAAGAAAAAAAATATGTCAGATAAGAAAATCTAATGAAATAAATCAAAATGCCCACGTTTCTACAAAAAGAAGTGAAATCCCACCAGAAACATTCTGTAAAAAACTAGCCAAGTCTCGATGGAGCTGCTTGTTTATCTCTAAAAAGTAATGAAATCTAGACAAAGTCGTGCCAAGTCTAAGGTTCCTTACTGCGATTTCTTTATTATTATAGTTAATGTTGTGTGACTTGGCCGTTGAAGGGTACACAAGAGTACAAAACCCGGTGCTCCATGACACCATTGCACCAATCTGTCGCCAGAACCGCTACCCATTGACGAAGGAAAATTGCCACTTGGAAAACGTTGATTCAATAACCAGTCAATTGTAGGCTTGATAAAGCTGCGTATTTCAATAATACTTATGTGTAGGCGAGCCTGAAATAAACAGTATAAAAAATTATTTCCAGTACAGACGGACTTCTAATCATTGATAGAAGTCTATCTGTACGTCTATTTTATGTTAGATCGGTGGTCGATTTGACGCTCCAAAAAGAAGAGAGCAGAAGTCAGCATTGTCAATGCTGAATGCATGTGTTGCAAGTAGTATAGTAAGGCCGGTTCTGAGTACAAACCATCCACTTCTACCCTCTTCGGCAATGTTCGTGAATGCTCGTGTGTCTTCGTGCAGCGACCGCACTTCTTGTAGCTTGACACCAATGATCAGAGGCTTTTTCGGCTATGTTCGGTAATATTTCGAATATGTTCGGGTAATATTCATGTATACTCGGTTTGGTTGACCTTGAAGTTTCGTTTCTTGTAGCTTGACACCAATGACCAGAGGCTTAGGGTGTGCCGAAGAGGTGGTGAGAATAGCATTGTTAAGGGTTGAAAAAGGGTGTTGAAGCTAGTTTCGGCTATGTTCGGTAATACTCGTGTAAACTCGGTTTGGTTGACCTTGATTCAGCTATGTTCGATAATATTTCGACTATGTTCGGTAATACTCGGTTTGGTTGACCTTGAAGTTTCGGTCCGTTCGGTAATCTTATTCATATGAGGTTCGGCTAGGTTCGGCTTATTGCATAAAATTTTGTTTTTATTGCATCATCTTTTGTGATAAACAAGTTAATCTGCATTCTAATTTTAGATTATTGCATCATCTTTTTGTGGTAAACAAGGTAATCTGTGAATATTAACAAAACATGTTTGTTCAAACTTGATTTTTTCAGTCTTCACGGCGCCGTATTGCAATTACGCTTAGTTGCATCATCATCATTACTGGTTTATTAATCTATAAAAATGCTATTTTAGAGTATAAATACTAAATGCATTCTCAACTAAACCAAATAAGCAAAACAAGAATCATAGCTTCAATATCATCAACTATATAAGTTAAAACAACTGATCCTGTAGAGTTTCCTTTATATATGGTCATAATGGAACAAATATTTGAATCAGAACAATTACATCAACTACGTAATATGGTTGCTGATAGTTTGGGGAAACATTTCTTTCTATATCAAGCACAACCTTTTATGGATGACGATTGGATAATTATGGAGAAAAGTTATAAACAAGCCGTAGAAGATGACATCATTGGAGAAGATTATTACCGATGGGTAAAATCTAATAACAATCATAATAAGAACATTTGGGGTTATTACAATTCCAGAAATAAGAGGAAGGCATGCTAAATAAGTTCTACTTGTTGGTTCATAGATGTATGTACATGTTTCAAATATCTTTGTTGTCTCCATTTTATTTTTCATAAATTGTTGAATAATTGAAAAGGAAATTCATTTTGCTCAAGGTAGAAGGATTGAATTTGAACTAGTATAAAGAAGTAAATTTGAAACAATGCCAACCCCAGTAAAATATAAGTGCAAAAAATGTGGTGGTGAAACAGACCATCCTAATCTAGAGTGTTTTCCTTGCGCACATAAAGATTATGTGAAGAGGATCTATGGTGAGAAACACCCGAAAAGACCTATTATACTTACCCAAAAGACTGAATAATTTGGAATAAGATATATTAATAACTTAAAGATGTTTTGAAATACTGTATTGTTAGGTTTTGAATAATAAAGAAATGTAAACATTCTATTGTATTTTTATTTCTGAAAAACTTTTAGTTACAGAATTAAATATAATATGTTTTTTAAGTTTTTCATATTTGAGAGTCCATTGCTTAAGTCGTTCTTTAACATGATGATTCTTGATACGTTTCCTCATGATTTCCATTTCTTCCTTAAGTTGATTCAATCGTTGAAGGTGCTTTCCATAACTGAAGTTGTCTCTAGTCATATTACTACAAAAACATTTTTTTTATTATATTATTAAATAATTTGTATGAAACTTACTGTTTTAGTGTTGCGAGTAGGTTTTGATGATGATGTTTACAGAGTAGGTGATGAAACCTGAATCTCGCTTAGATTTTAGTTTTCCAATCTTTTATACAAAGTGGGCATCTTATTTTAGGAGGTACAGGTCCATCAATATCATCATTTCCATTGGAAAATTTATAATGCTCCATACATGGTATCATAAAGTCATACAATTCAGATTGAATGTGTTTTGGTATTTGATTCCATAAACTTCTTAATTTGTAGGTCTTAAGGTTTTTAAGATATTCCAGTGAAAATTGTTCCATTTTTGTTTTCAGTGTGATTGATTAAAAACGTATAATACTACACTACAGTATCTTTGAAGTTAACTAAAACTTGTGAAGATTTCTATTTTCAATTTTGATAACCCCAAGGTTGTGTATCGGTGAATATATAATTTACAATTCTTTTATCATCAAAAGGAGAGAGTGAAATTTTTTTTTTGTTTAATAGTATGAACTTGATGTTTTCTATTAATATTTGATCTTTTAGTAATTTAGAATTATTAAATAGACATTGATAATAGTCATCAAAGGTGATTGTTCTAACTGAAGCTGCACTCACTCCTTTCGATTTTTTAATAAGATTCTCCTCTTTCCCACCCATTACTTTAAACGTGTACATTTTAGATCTCAATCCAATAAATTCAGTCATTATTTTACCATTGTTTTCATCTTTCATTAGGCCTATAACTTTCTTATTTACCAGAGGCATTCCGAGAACGTTTGAAGGGTCATAGTCAGAAGTATCAAATTTTTCAATGTCACGTTTTATGTACTCGTAAATGTCAGATACTTGGAAGTGATAAATAAGAGAGTCCGTATCTGTATACATTAATTTAGCAACATCACCAAATACTGGTTTAATATAATTGTAATGGAAATCATATAAAAAAGTTTTCGATAGATCTAAAACGGAAAATCCTGCATAAATTGGTTTGTTAAAAACAATATTTAACCGTTTCATTTCTATAATCACCAAATCTTCATCAAATATAGTACAACTATGAAAATTCGGTTGAGAAATATAATAACTTGCACCCCATCTACCCTCCCACCTTGATACTAATTTCACATTTTTATACCTTCTTACATTTTCCATAGTCTTTCCGAAAACACTATTATTCATTAGCTTAAAGAAATTTTTTTCAAAATCATTTTTACTTTTTTTCCGCATTTCTGTATTTAAGTCTATATATTCTTTCAACCACGGTTTTTGTTTAAATTTCAATACTCTATGAACGTTCATCAATTTCATACCTAATTTCAAATATTGCTGTAAATTTTCATAGTGTACAATATACTTCTTTTTTGGAAAAAGTGTAGTTAATAATTTAGGTTGTTTTGAAGACGATAAAGGGGGAATCGTACGTTCTGGTGCTAGTGGTAAATCTTTATGAGTATCAAACAATTTCTTAGGATATTCCAAATCAACTTCAAGAATATAACCTGTATCAGGATCGTTTAGATTTATGCTATAAGGATCATCTACCCACTCAAAATTTCCATAAGGTAGACTTTTACTCATCGCTGCACCATATAAATTATTAACATCGAAATACATTAGATAGGATTCAGGTGAATTTGAATCGAACGTATCTTGCATATACCGATTATTAGCTTTCGCATACCGATTTGAACATTGTGATACACCTCCCCTTATCCCTTTTTCTACAAACATAATCATTTCCACATCAGTCAGTAATTCTAATTGAACAGAGGTAATTTTTAACATTGCATCAAAAGCTAGACCTGGAGCCGTATAATAATGAAGTGCATCTAATTGATATGTTTTGAGACAGGTATCTCGGAAATTTTCAAAAATGTCGGCCAAAAGTAATACGTCCGTTTTCAAATATAAATCAGAATATTCCCCCAAATTCTGACAATTAAATTTACTCCAAACATTTTCAGCGTGCTTGTAGTCATCTATAGAAACACCTCGATTATGTAAGATACTATAAAAATTTGATTTTGCTGGTAATTCTGAATGATTTAATTTTTCCCATGAATCTAGAAAATCATAAGGAAATATTCCTTTGCGTGATACCAATTCAAATTCCTCGTTATTTGTATAGATACTTTTAGTGATTTTTTTCTGATCGTTTGTCAAATATGACGCTAATTTATCTAGACTACTCGGCATAAATCTAAACGAATCCAAGAATCTAAATTTCAATTTAGTATTCACCACAGATTTTGTAAAAGAAATGTATTTTTCCTTATTAATTGGTAATAAAGATATATCACCTTTGAAACCTGTAGCTAAAGCTTTAATTAAAAAATGTGAGTCATAACCAGAGAGATCGTGAAAAATGACAGGTACAGTATAACTATCATTGTAATTTAGATTACAGGAGTTATGACTGGCCCCCCTGTATTTTCCTGTCAAGTGGCAGTGTTCCCGAACCTTAATATCAGAAGGCTGAAATTCTTTTGAACATATGTGACAACTAGAGGCATGAATATATGCAAGATTTTCCTCTACCGAAAGAGGTTTCATTGTAACGATATGTGAAAATATTGGATTGAGTTCATCAGATATTTTTTTTAGTTCTTGAACAAACCAACTTTGACAATCAGCTCCAGTATAAGAATCAAATGAGGATAGATTATCATCATATGAACATTTTAAATAATAAGCAACGCTAAAAGGTACATGTTTTTGAATATTGACTGTATTAGTTTGACTAACATCATCACATTTTTCTAAAATACATTCAAAATCAGCATAAATTACAAACGGTACTTTTTCTTTAGGTTTAAAATTTTTGAACTGAATTATACTTTTTTCTTTTTTAGGAGGTGTGATTCTAGTTTTATTCATAATTTTACAATCTTCCCAATGTTTTTCATGAATTTGTTTAGTTTGAAAATGATTCAAGCACCGTTCACAAAACCAAGTCTGATGTTCATGTGATGATATCTGTTTACTCAAAAGACGTGACATATTTTTGATTAGTGTAAAATGATGAATTGGACTATTTGTTCTTAAATGTTTATAACGATCGTCAGATGGTATGTCTGTAGGTAACATTAGTAAATTTATTTCAGTTTTTAAATCAAATTTTGATAGAACTATCGGTACAACCAAATTTCGTTTTCCCTCATTTTCTATCGTGTAAACGTTTATTGCTAAATTATTCATTTTTTCAAATTTAGGAATGTCTTTCAGTCGTATGGGGAATTCAATACCATCATAATTTAGAACTGTACTAAAATGAGGATATGAATATGTTATACTAGGATTATTATTTGTAGTTGGATGCAACTCAGCCACAACGGACCAGAGAAAACAAAATTCATCATTATTTTTTATATTTATAACAGCTTCCTTATTTGCTAAATCTTTTGAAACTGTTACGAATGTTGAAAATCCTCCATATATAGGGGAATATTTATTAATATTCAGTTTTAAATGTAAAATTTCATACAAAGCAAACCCCGAATCCTTCTCTTGAAAATCCTCTAATTTTTTTAAAATTTTATGTTCTACATTTTCCTCATACCAATCACGTAAATTCGTATTCCTATCTATAACATTGTTTTTTGTAACGAAATGTTTGATTTCAGTCTGACCGGTTTGAGTTTTAACAAAATTAGCAGAAAATATTACGTTTACCTTTAGTGTTGATATTTTCAATTGACTTCTAATTTGTGCAGAAAAACTTTTGAATGCCTTTTCAAAAAATAATCGTGGTTCCTTAATTTTGAAATTAATTATACCAGTTCTTATTCGATTTTTAAAACATGATTCAACATTTTGCCAAATTAAATTCCTACTTCTTTTAGATTTATTAAATTTTGCTTTATATCGATATTTAAATTGTTCCCTAAAATATTTTAAATGTGCTAAATTTGACTCTAATTTATGATAATTTTTAAGGGATTTATTTTTAATTAACCTTTTAATGATAGCAATATTTTTTTTAAGAAATTTATCCCATTTAATAAAACCTTCACTAGTTTTAATTAACTTACCAACTAGTTGAATTTTGCTCACTATTTTAGATACAATAATATCTACGCTTTCGTTAGTAATCATTTTATTATTAGATGTTTACTCAAAATTTTCTCTGAATATTAGCAAAACATGTTTGTTTAAACTAGATTATTTCCCAGTCTTCATGGCACTGTATTGCAGTAATGAATAGATAACCTTTTCACCTTATCTGCTATTTCTGAATATTAACAAAACATGTTTGTTCAAACTTGATTTTTTTCAGTCTTCACGGTGCCGTATTGCAATTACGCTTAGTTGCATCATTATTACTTGTTTATTAATTGATTATTAATAAATTAAAAATGTTATTTTAGAGTATAAATACAGAATGCATTCTCAATTAAACCAAACAAGAATCATGGCTTCCATACAATCAACAATACTAGTCAAGACAACTAACCCTGTGGAATTTCCACTATATATGGCGTATGTGGTAATGAAGGAAATATTTAAGTGAGTATTTTTCTTTTAATTATGTTTTCACATACTATTTATTTGTTCAATCATTACAGATATGGAGTTAAAAATATGTTACAAAAGAAAAAATGTATCCAAATAACTTTAACATACTCACCGAAGAATGAAACTTTAAAAAATAAATTTGGGAATTTACCTATTACGTATATCAGAACTAATTTGGAGACAGAGGAAGAGATGGCAGTTTTTGAAATGGCATTCAAAAAATATAAATTCCAAACTATGGTGAATGATCAGAAAGATGTTTCAACACCACCACCTCTTCCTCCATTGGTGCCGATAGCGGGGCCATCAACAGAGAAAACAACCTCAACCACAGAGAAGATAAAAATTTTGGAGAATATTCTATTGAATCCGAATTCAAACATGAAAAGGAAGAGAAGAGTCTTGTATGATGATGATGATGATGATAATGATGATATTATATTACAATAATAATAATAATAATAAATAAAAACAAATATTATTTAATTTTTTATTTATTAGAAAAGCCATTGGTATAATAAGTTTACATGATCCTTAGCACAATTCAAACTATTATGTAAATGTAAATTACAATGAGAATTGCTATATTTTTTCTTAAGTTTACTAAATGTAGGACATCTTAAACTATCTACGTCCACAATATTATTTACTAGCGAAAATTTCTTCAAAACATCTCTTTTAGAAGAACCTTTCACAAAAATAATATTATTGTGACAAATATTTTCCATCAAAAAATTTGTGATATTCTCATAGGGCAGATATTCAGGATATGAGCTGTCCCAATTTAGACCATGTATTTTATCGGTGGTATATTCAATGTGTCGCTGAATTTCCATGGAGAACCAATCCCTTTTATGTGGTAAATTAATTATAACATGTTTAATTTCACCATTTTTTGCATTCAAAATTGCTAGTTCTCTAATTATAAATTCACTATCTTTATATTGGAATCCTTGAATGTCTACAATATACATTTTCCTTACAATATTTTCACGACACTTGTAAGCGGGTTATATTTAACAAGTCTATCGTGTAGAATTAGACAATATGCAGCTGTTTTATCTGGAACGTTTTTACTGGTCTCAAATTCTATTCGTAAATCAACAGCACCACCTTTGAGTGACTCAGATTGACGACTGCAATCGATAACAGTGACGGGAGCTATTTCTAGATAATTTTTAGGTGATAGACAAGGTTCACTTTGATTTTTATAGTAATATGACTGTTGAAATTGCGCGTACATCTCATACAAAATTGCCCATTGATTAGTATCGAACTTAACATTTAAATTATCGTAAGGATAAACGTCAGAGTTTAAATAAACTTTAACATTAGTCAAGTGACAATGATCAAAATTACTCATCTTTTTCCCTTTCAAATTTTTTCTATCAGTCTGAAATCCTAAAACGATAAAACGAGGCTTCTCAAGCTGATTAGTTGTTTTAACTGACCATGTATGACTCGTTGACTGTTGCAACATAGGCTGTTCGTGTAATTCCCAGCTTCGAAACGCAATATCTAGATCTCTATTACCATCGATGTATTTTAAAAGTTGTAATTTTTCTACATCAGCTACTGATACATGTGGAAGTCTCCATGAGATTTTACTCAATACAACTTTAGGTTTTTCCTCAACACCAGTATAGATTGCATTCAAATCATTATTACTTCGAATCAATATCAATTCCTGGCGCACGTTGATTATAATTTTTTTGTAATCTTCGGCGAAGCCTAGAAGCATCTTAAGCGGTATGCATACATTAAAATTTCCATGATCGTCTACGATTTTTAGATTTGTTACATTATTCCATCCTGCATTATAGAGTCGTGTGACTTCATTGTCGGTGTAAGAAATGTAACCTTTGAGGGTTGACGTTATACCAGGATTTCTAACGCGATCAATTACTGTACCTCCAATCTCATATCGAATTTCATCAAACAGGAATGCTATACCATTATTCACTAATTCTAGCGTCTTACTTGGTTTGTTGTCCTCTAAAATCAATTTACCTTCAATGTACAGAAAACTTTGTGATGGTAGTGTGTAGATATCTTGAGTTTGAATTGGAATGCGAATTTCATCATTGTTATTCGTGGTGGTTGCAGCATACGGTAGATGGGTATGATATTCAGCGTTAATAATCGAATTATCAACGTAAACACGGTCCCCCACTTTTAAAGTATTAAAATTCATAACGTTTATCTGGTACACTTAGAGGAACACCTTAAGAAGACTATAATCTTTCTCACACTTATTCTAATTTGTAATTTCAAATTATACCAAAAGCCTCTTGTCATCTCCTCAATGCTGGTGATGATGTAACGTTAATCCTATGTATTGTAAAAATTGTTTATTTGCAGATGTTAACTCTTCAAGTTTTCTTTTTACACTGACTTTACTTTTCCATTTTTTTGATGTTATAGTATTGTTATTAACTACAGATGTATCAGTAAGGGGTGATGGAGCTGAAACGTTATATGCGAACACCATTTTATTATTGTAATTTTTTCAAATGTAGTCTTACTGTGACAACTTCCTTTCTGAAATTGATCAATTTACTATTCTGATCTGTAATTTTGAGTTCAATATCACTAATATGTCGCGTATTAATTGGTAGATAGATAACACTGGGTGGACTTTCAACGATTTTAAAACCTGGTGGTGTAGTGGGGAAGAACATGTGTAGTATATGTACAAGCTTATCATTAATATAAGAATTTGTTACTAAATTACATTCAATACATATAGCATTGACTTGAGAAATATCTATGAGAAAGTCAGATTCATGTCTTCGCTTTTTAATCAATGTACGTTCAGCGAAACCTAATAATCTTGCAATGCTATTAGGTTGATTGAAATAAATGTCGTTTGTACATTTTATTTCACATTTCATTGTATTATTATTGACTCGTAGGTAGATTCCAACATCTTGATTGTCTTCTTTATGTCTCGTTTGTAATTGATTTCGTATATATTTCTCAATGTCAGCAACTTCATATGTACCCTCTGGTAATTCAATCGGATCTTTAGCACCTTCGTAGTGAAACTTGTTATTAGAAGAATCAACGTTTGGGATCGAATTGTAAGTAACGAAATCGATCAGACCTAACACATATGTTTCGTTCTCGTCTAGCAATATAGGTGGATAGATTCTAACCGCAAGTACCGAATCACGTTGAGATAATGTAAATGTATGAGACATCTTTACAGACTGAAGTATATTGAATGAATAAGACACTAAAAATTACATCATAAATATTTATTGAATAAAAATAATAAACATAAGTGACCACAATTATAACTGTTATAAGTTTGATAAATATCATGATTATATGAAACATTACACACTCCATTTGAATTGAAATATGTTATTGCTTCTAGTGGTGGTCTAAGATTTCCATAGCTATCAAAATAAATTATATTTTGCTCATTTTTCCTATAACTAGTCCAGTGCGATCCGGATTTATCTTTATCATCTAAATTAATTATTCCCATCTCATTCTTATGTATTTTTACTGGTAAATTATTTCTCATAAATGCACCTCTGAAATGTGGAATTTTCAATTTTTTAACATTCTTCAACAGATCAATATTTGTGAGAGGACGTTTAGGTAATGTTATCGGTAGTTTGTTGAGGCTGGAGCCGGTCTTAAAAAAAGTCCCAATCCCGTCTTGTACGGTCTCAGATACAGTCCCTTGCCCATTGCTATAGACTCCATCGTTTTGTTGTGTCGCTGAGACTCGTCTAATTGTTGTTTACCTAATTTAGTATCATTTACTGCCTTCGCTATTCCAGCAGCACCTCCACCTAGTGCACCGAGTGCACTTAGTGCTGCAAATATTGGTATAAGTGGTAATATGCCACCAGTTTTAGGTACTTGTATTACACGTGCAGGTCTTATTCGTTTTTTAAGTTTTTCAACTGATTTCATTGCAGCCAGAATAGCATCATTGAAATTTTTAGGGTTGCGTTGAACAACCTTTTTCTTAATTTGCCCAATTACATTCTTCAAACTTATTAACTTTTTGTTTTTAACAATTTTTTTCCTTTGCATTTTTGAACGTTTTTAGATTTTTTTGATTTTTGTTTATTTGATACCATTTTTTCTTTTCGTAACCAATTTGCGTGTTAGCTGTTTGAAAATCGTTTTTGTACTGAACATTTCAACACTCATTAATATGTTTTTATTTTTTTCACCGATCCATCACCAGCATCATCATCCAACTTACGTTTATTGATATTTGATTCAAGTTTCAGCTTTTTAGTAGTAGTGATATCAGCTTCATCGTCTTCATTAAAACGTATTTTCCTTTTTCTCGCGATGAGTTTAGGACGTTCAGTAATCCTCATTTTTCTAAAAGGAATTGTACTATCGTGATCTTCTAATTTTCTTTTTAGTGGTGATGGTTCAATAATACTCATTATCGGAGTGTTTAATGTAATGTCTTCCGTTCCCACATTATCCATTTTCTGTTTTCTAACTTTATTACATATTTTTCTTTTTTTAAAAGCAATTGTACTATCATCTTCTTCTTCTAATTTTCTTTTTAGTGATGGTTGTATCATAGGGGTAATATCTTTCGTTTTCACATCATTCAATTTCCTAACTTTATTTTCTAGAGTATATTTCCTAGTATGTGTTTTAGTTTTTATTGATGTTTTGTACTGTCTTATATTGTTTAAGCTGATTTCAATATTTCTTAAAGAATTTTCTACTAACTTCTTAGTCTTTTCCATGGACTTAAAGCAATTATTAACAATTTGATTACAATTATTGTTGTATCCCATACCAAGTTTTACTTTAGCCTTCATCGTACCAGCTATCCCCAATGCAGCCATTTTTTCACCTAACGATGCATTGTTAGAATGAAATCTAGCAAGAGCTTTATCAGCTAGCATTTTGTCAGCTTCATGACGACGTTTAATATCCTTTTCCTGAGAATATGCTATGTCATGTTGTTTACACGCTTCATCTAATTCATTTACCCCCTTATCGCCTCGAGCTAATCTTTTTTCAAGTTTTGTACCCGGACCGCAATATCTATATCCTGGTATATGCATTTCAAACGGTAAATTATTTATAACGCTATTCATAATACCCTCCCCCTCTACAATATTCGAATAAAATTTCATTTTTCTTACTTTCGTTTAGATTATAACTTAATCAATTTTCAACCTTGACTGATTATAAATGTTAACGGATGATAATTTTATAGTTACAATTGATTTATTGTTTGGAGAAGAGAGCAATGAAAGTGATAAAACAGCGAACAACTTTAAGTGTAAATAATCACGATTTAGTTCAAGATAAGAATAATAAAAAACATGGCTCACTTTTACCTTCCACGATAAGATGTATAATTGTAGGTCCGTCAAACTGTGGAAAAACTAATGTGATGATCAGCTTGATTGAACATGAAAACGGATTGAAATTTGAAAATGTTTACTTATACTCAAGATCCTTACATCAACCTAAATATATATATTTGGAAAAATTATTAAGACCCATCAAAGGTATTGGTTTTTATCCGTTTAGCAGCAGTGAGGAAATACTAGAGCCATCTAAAGCAAAGCACAATTCACTATTTATATTTGATGATGTAGCATGCAATAATCAAAACGTGATACGAGATTATTTCAGTAGGGGAAGACACAATCATGTGGATTGTTTCTATCTTTGTCAAACTTATGCTAAAATCCCTAAGCACTTGATACGAGACAATGCGAATGCATTCGTTCTCTTCAAACAGGACGAGCTAAATTTAAAGCACATTTACAATGATCATGTGGGCACCGATATGACTTTTGAACAATTTCGAAATATGTGTGCTTTATGCTGGCAGAAACAGTACGGTTTTCTATCGATTTTTAAAGATAACAATATAGTCGATGGGAGGTACAGAAAAGGTTTCGATCATTTCATTCTTCTTCAATAAACCGCTTCTCTCATCCGCTCTCAGATCAGACTGGTTCAAAGCAGTTCAAAGCGGTTAAGAAGCAGTACTTCTCTCATCCACTCACAGATCAGACCAGTTCAAAGCAGTTAAAAATCTGTTTTTAGATCTAAAGAAAAAGCGGTTAAAAAGATTGAATATTAACAAAACAATATCAGATGAGAAACCAACTGTAACCACATCAGACCTATTCCTAAAGAATAAAAATGAATATTAATGATAGACATTTGAAACGAAGACTCATACAAAAGCGTAAAGATGTTAAGAACAAATTGGATATATTGAAACATGGTGAGATCGTTCAAGCAAAAATGTTTTCACCTATAACTAAACATTTAAAAAATATTGAACATAAGTTAGATTCATCAACGAATAATAATAATAAAGTAAAAAATCAACATGAAGAACCTGAAGTTAGTGATGAAAATTTCATTAAATTTGATGATGATAATAAACATTTTAACAAAGCTAAAATGGAAATTGATTTTCAAGATGATGATGATGATGATGATGATGATGATGTGAACCATGGGAAAACTTCTGCTATTGATAATTTATCAGATATTATGTATCATGCAACACCAGTTCCTGAAAAGAAAATAAAGTTCACACATTCTACACCAAAGCAAAGAAATTGGTTTGAAAACGTGAGTGCGATAGTAGAACCAAGCAGTTTAAAGCAATCCATTATAGAAGAACTCGATTCAAATGAACATGAAAATTCTGCAGACAAATCAGCCTTACTACTACATAAGACTCGCAAGGAAGAAATAGATGAAAAATCTTTTATTGATTATTTAGAGCAGTACAATTCGTTACCGAGAAAATACATACGAGATATGATTACTGATGATAGCAATGAGTTTGATCATAAATATGGTGTTAGACATAATCCTGCGACAGAAAAATTTTACATTGGAAACTCATCTTTAAAAATTAACGGTTCAGATGTAGTTGTAAAAGATAAGACGTATGAAGGTACACAGGGGCTGTATGAGTTGCTTTTTAAAAAGAATCCTCGACACTTTACTGCTGAAGATGAAAAATCGTATAGAGATATTATTTTGAAAACAAATGCACATAGAAGATACTATCAATCATCGAAGCAAGTGGATGGTAGTAAATTAGATAAATATAAAAAAATTATTGCACCTATAATTGGACGTGGAATGTTTATGCAGGCTACTAACCATCCAATCGAATACGTACACTGGGATGATCCAAATGAACTTGTTGAAAGGTTACGTTTATTAGTTGCATCACAAGAAGCAGGTCATACAGGTCATGCAAATGAAATAAATTCCATCATAGAAGAGTTACGTGAAGCTAAAATTATCAAATGAGTAAATTCATAACTGAAGCCAAACGACAAGTTGTTGAAGAAATTCATAAACCTGCTCGCATTAATTTTAAACGTCGTAAAGTAATATTAAAATCCCTCATCGATTTATTTCAAGCCAATCTCGTCGAGATGTTACCGTATTCCAAGGAAAACAATGGATTCAAATACATTCTAGTTGTAATTAATTGTTTCTCAAAATTTGTGTGGGCTTTTCCTCTTAGAAACAAGTCCGGTCCTGAAGTTACCAATGCTATGGAGAAGGTGTTCAAAATACAAAAGCCGAATAATTTACAAACCGATATGGGCACTGAGTTTTTTAATAAGAATTTTCAAAAGTTATTAAGCAAATATAGAGTGCATCATTATAATGTGTTTAGTGAAAAAAAAGCCTCAATCGTTGAACGGGTTAATAGAACCTTAAAAAACATCATGTGGAAGGAATTCAATTTACAGGGAAACTATAAATGATTGGATTTACTAAAACGTGTGGTACACAAGTACAATACAACAATACACAGGACAATCAAAATGAGACCTGCAGATGTTAAGAGAAAACATGAAGAAACACTTTTAAAAACAGCATACAACAGAATAAAATTAGCTGATAAAATTCAGAAATTCAAAGTTGGTGATCACGTTCGCATTTCGAAAACTCGGGGTATTTTCGACAAAAAATACATGCCTAATTGGTCTACTGAAGTTTTTACAATCAAAACAGTTCAACTTACTAATCCAACCACATATTTATTGCAAGATGCCAACAATCAAGACATTCAAGGTGGATTTTATGACTTACAATTGCAGAAAGTTAAATTTCCTGATGTTTATTTGGTAGAGAGAATTTTAAAACGTAAAAACAATAAAGTCTATGTTAAATGGTAAGGTTTTCCAAATAAATTTAATAGTTGGATAAGTTCTGATAATATTGCATAGTTATTTTATTATATTCCTTCATTATATATGTTAATTGACATTTACTAATAAATAATAATAGTAAAACTGTATTTATTTTTCTCATAATTGAAAACATATATCGTATAAATAATTCCCGATGGTAATTGTAATTTTAATTTATTAATAATCAATTAATAAACAAGTAACAATGATGCAACTAAGCGTAATTGCAATACGGCGCCGTGAAGACTGAAAAAATCAAGTTTGAACAAACATGTTTTGTTAATATTCACAGATTACCTTGTTTACCACAAAAAGATGATGCAATAATCTAAAATTAGAATGCAGATTAACTTGTTTATCACAAAAGATGATGCAATAAAAACAAAATTTTATGCAATAAGCCGAACCTAGCCGAACCTCATATGAATAAGATTACCGAACGGACCGAAACTTCAAGGTCAACCAAACCGAGTATTACCGAACATAGTCGAAATATTATCGAACATAGCTGAATCAAGGTCAACCAAACCGAGTTTACACGAGTATTACCGAACATAGCCGAAACTAGCTTCAACACCCTTTTTCAACCCTTAACAATGCTATTCTCACCACCTCTTCGGCACACCCTAAGCCTCTGGTCATTGGTGTCAAGCTACAAGAAACGAAACTTCAAGGTCAACCAAACCGAGTATACATGAATATTACCCGAACATAGTCGAAATATTACCGAACATAGCCGAAAAAGCCTCTGGTCATTGGTGTCAAGCTACAAGAAGTGCGGTCGCTGCACGAAGACACACGAGCATTCACGAACATTGCCGAAGAGGGTAGAAGTGGATGGTTTGTACTCAGAACCGGCCTTACTATACTACTGTTGCACAATCAACAACAGCCTAAAATGAGACACTAGCTTCCAATTACCAATACCAGTATTGGCTATTATCTCGCTTAACAAACATAGATAGTTACAACAGATAACATTACGTGTAAACAAAATTGACTTGTACCCACTAACGTATAAAGAATGTTCAACGGCCAAGTCACACAACATTAACTATAATAATAAAGAAATGGCAGTAAGGAACCTTAGACTTGGCACGACTTTGTCTAGATTTCATTACTTTTTACAGATAAACAAGCAGCTCCATCGAGACTTGGCTAGTTTTTTACAGAATGTTTTTGGTGGGATTATATATCAGTCGATACATACCAGCGTTTGCAGCAGTTATATAATGAGTCTTGATAAGTTCGGTAGGAGATCTAGAAGTGGGGGTGAGGGCGGTATTGATGCTGTTCTTCGACTACGTTCTGCTTTTGAAAATATTTTGGCTCATACACCCGCCGGTGATATGGACATGAAAAATTTGGGAATTTGAAATCTCAAAAGTCCGACATTAGATAATGATGATGTGAGTAAGCAGTACGTTGTTACAATTGTCGCTAAAGTGAATACAAGTTTGAACGAAGTCGTTTAAAGAATGCAACTATTCCAGCAAACGTTAATAACATCACGAATACTTCCATCCCAAATTTAATACGATTGAGGATGCTTTTCTTAAAGATTTGAAGATTACCCGTGTCGATATGAAATTGTATAAAAATCAGAGTGATGTTCAGCCTGCAGCTGCAAAACAGAGTATGCACGACAAATTGAATGAATATAAACTGAAAAATATCGAGAATCTTAACTGGATTAAAGCGGATGCTGTGTATGTTGGTGGTGTCTTCAAAAAGTTCTTGGATGATTCCGAAACATGCCACAAAAGTCAAAGTGTTATTTTACACGATATTAATGAAAAATTGAACAAGATCAATATAGATTATGATATTGGATATACATCTGGAGCATATTACTAATAGAGTGCTTGCGTTAGAACAACGAATAACGCCGTCACCTTCTAAGAAAACACCTTCATCATCATTAAAGGGCGGAATATATGCACGTCAATTCAGTTAAAATATGCGCATATATATGCATAGTTTTTCTTTGAAATATGCAACAATATGCATTTATTTGTCAAAATATGCAATTATATGCCTCGAATTTAACATGGAAAAATGGAAATAAAGAAACGCCGACTCTTACAAAAATTATTTATTTTAAGTAAAATTAAAAGAAAAATATAATAGGTAAACTTTTTAACCTGAAATAGTATAAAATGCATTTATAACGATACATTTTTCAAAATTTTCCAATAAAAGTGTTTGCCTTCTGTCTGTAAAAATATGTTTGTACAAAGAAAAAGATCTTTCAACATCTACCGATGTGATCTGGCAATATTTTAATTTGGGGAGTAAGTTATAAGGCCAAGGTATTACTTCGTTGGATGGTTTAGTATCAAAAATATTTTTGACTTCCATTAAATACTTAAAGCCTTCATTCTTTCCCACAATAAATTCGAATTTACTTCTTATTTTTGCATTTGTCGGAAAAAGTTTCAACAATATTAATTGATTCTCTCAAACTCATATTCCTACTTTCTAACGAAGTTATTATATCTGGTAAATTAACCTTAATAAAAACAAGTTCCTTAGCTAAATTTACATTTTTGAATACTGCTTGACTTTGCACTACACACTATGAATTGTCTTCTAAATCTAAAACTATGTCTTTAATGGCTTCAAAATGGTCTGCGTAGAATATCGCTGCCTTAATCCATGTTCCCTATCTAGTAATTACGGGCTCTGGAGGTAAACTAACTCCTGGCAATTTCTCTCTATAGATCTGCACTCTTAGAGGTGCTTTCAGAAGCACTTTCTTTACATTTGAAATTAATTTGATCACCATGGGATATGATGTTCTAATGGTTTCTGCAACTCTGTATGTCCCGTGTAAAAGGCAAGTGACACGTATGATATTACTTGGAAATTCCTAAACATCCAATAAATGCCGGCAATAAACAATATAATAATAAAATGGGTCCATAAACCATATAATTATAAAACCTACCCACCTTTTAAATTATTTCAATTATCTGCAACGGTCGCACTTAATCTTTTGATAAAACGAAAAACATCAAAATATGCACACAAATTTTATTTTTGCTGAAATATGCAGCAATTTTTTATGAAATTTGTAAAAATATGCAAAATATGCAAATATATGCACTTTGCATATAATCATAGCCATTTAATCATCATCATCGACATCTGCAGAGCAGAGCTCTGTGAAACTTGTAACCCCAAATCCTGTAAATGTATCCACAAAATTAATTATAAACTAAATAGAACGATTGGAAGCAGTGCTCAGGTATTTGGGAATTTAATATGATGATGACGATTGTGGGTAAAGAATAAGTTGTGCAGGAACTTCATAAACCTAGCAGGAAGAATTTCGAACGTCGCAGAACAATCGTAAAAGGTTTCGATGACTTATAGCAGTTATATCTTGCGGTAATGGGTAGTTACGCCCGCGAAAACCGTGGATCCAAATACATTTTAGTGATGATCGATTGCTTCTCGAAATATCTGTGGACGCGTCCGCTGAAAACAAAAACAGCCGAAGAGGTTCGGAAAGCAGTTCACTCTATAATGATGAGGGACGTGAGCCCAGCCATTTGCAAAGCGACCAAGAAACAGGATTAATCATTACGTATTCTGTGAAAAATCCAGCTATTGCAGAACGCGTTATCCGCACGTTGAAAGAAGCGCTCACGTTTCAGTTTGCGTGGGAAATACAAATGGGTTGATATTCTCAAAGAAAGTGCTTCGTAAACAAGCTAATAAAATGTACGTTGAATGGTTAGGAATAAAAGATAAAAGTTGGATTACTAAAACTGATATTGTATTGTAACGTAGCTCAAATTTTGATATATCATTTATTTTGGGTCAGGCAGAAAATACGGGTATTACACGTGAACTCCGGTTAAACAATTTATTATTTCAACAGATATGCGTGAACTCCGAATGTGAATTCCGTGATAGACACTTTTCTAAATCTCCGTAATTTTGAATAAGTGTAATTATTTCTATAAATGAATCGCGCATAGCACATTCATACCCGCTTAAAAAAAATTTGTATTCATTCCGATTAATTTATGTTGCAATCTTGTAAATTAACGCGTCAAAGTTTGAACAACCTTATGTGTAAAAACTGCGTACAACTAAAAAAAACTCTGATAACATTCCACGCAGTGGAGAAACTTGCCGAGCATCATTCACGCGTGTTACATCGCCTACAAGTGATGAATCTCCGTAATACGAAATCCCATATTCGTAAAATCATACAGGCTGCCTCACGTTCATCAGGCAGAAGTACGTAATCAAATCGATACGTTACTTAAACAAGACATCATACAACCTTCATGCTCACCATGGAGTTGTCCTGTATTGATAGTGCCAAAGAAGACAGACTCCAGCGGTAAAAAGAAATGGCGCATGGCCATTGACTATCGGAGAATTAATGAAAAACTCGTTGAAGATAAACCCACTTCCAAATATCACAGATATACTGGACAAACTTGGCAAAAGTCAGTATTTCACTACTTTGGATCTTGCCTCTGGCTACCACCATATAGAAATGGCACCGGAAGACATCGAAAAAACAGCGTTTAGCACGGAAAATGGCCATTACGAGTTCAAACGTATGCCATTTGGGCTACGTAATGCATCAGCGACGTTTCAACGCATTATGGATAACATCCTCAGAGGAATCCAAAATGAGAAGTGTTTTGTCTATTTAGATGACATAATAATTTTCTCAACCTCGTTACAGGAACATTTGACACGTTTGAAAGAAGTATTTGAACGACTACGGAACGCAAATCTGAAGATACAATTAGATAAAAGCGAGTTCCTCAGCAAAGAAGTCGCTTATCTTGGACACGTTATAACATCGGATGGAGTCCAACCAAATCCAGAAAAAATTAAGGCTGTAGTACAATATCCACTACCTAAGACCACAAAGGAAATTAAAGGCTTTCTTGGTTTAGTCGGATACTACCGAAAGTTCATAAAGGACTTCGCTGAACTCACAAAACCCATGACAAGATGCATAAAGAAAAACGCGAAAATCGAGCAGACTCCAGAGTTCATCGATGCATTTGAAAAATGTAAACAGATTTTGACGAACTATCCAATTTTGCAATACCCGAACTTTGACCAACCGTTTATTCTTACGACGGATGCGTCAAATGTAGCATTAGGTGCTGTACTTTCCCAAGGAAACATAGGCAGCGATAAACCTGTGTGCTATGCATCAAGAACCCTCAACGAAACGGAACAACGTTATTCAACTATTGAAAAAGAACTCCTAGCAATAGTTTGGACAACGAAATATTTTCGTCCCTATCTATTCAGCCGAAAGTTCTATGTATATACTGATCACCGCCCGCTTGTGTGGCTGATGAAATTGAAAGAACCCAATTCCAAGCTTGTGCGATGGCGACTAAAATTAGAAGAATTCAACTATGAAATAATATATAAGAAGGGTCGTTATAACACAAACGCTGATTCTCTTTCGCGAATATTAATAAATGTTATGACAAAATCTAACCCAAATGACAGTGACAAAGACTCAATTATGCCAAAACTCGATGAAGATGAAAATCTATTATCGGAGATAGCAACACTTTCACCCGGTACATTGGACAGAATTCTAGAACAGCCCGATTTTGTAATTGATGATACAAGCCTACGTATATCATTATCTGAAATCCCAATGTTAGACACCATTTCCGATAGTTCTCATTCAAATATAAATATCGAACCAAAAAATGGTATCCCAATTTCGGAAGACGCAATTGAATCAAAACCAAACCAATATTTCATAACAACAGTTTCAATGAATCCTAGAGACGTGAAACATGTCAAAGTAGGTAAAAACAATAAATACTTTATACAGATTTCAAGGAATAATAATGAGGACGAAATTATAAAATTCTTAAAAAATTATACTGCGGCTACTAAAACTTATTATTTTAATTTTGATCAAGAGAAAATGTATAAAGATTTTAGTTCTATATACATAAGATTATTTAATAATAATGCACCTAAAATTATTACTTGTAAGAAGCATAAGATACCACTTATAGATGACGAAGAAATAACAAATGTTATAAGCAACTATCATACTGGTAAAACCAATCACCGAGGTATCACTGAAATTCTCAAATAAATTACGAACAAATATTACTTTCCTGATATGAAACTTAAAATAGCCACCTTTATAAATAAATGCGAAAAATGCCAAAAAGAAAAATATGATAGGAATCCTCCAAAAATTCCTATAATGTTAACGGAGACGCCAAACAAACCTTTCCAAATTATACATGCTGATACATTCACTATCGAAGGACAAAACTATGTTACTTTAGTAGATGCATTTTCAAAGCTAGGACAAGCAATTCCTATAAATTCAAAAAATTTTATAGAGACAGTTAATTCATTTATTACTTACTTTACCTATTATGGCGTACCTGAAACCATAGTAATGGATAACGGATCTGAGTTTAATTCCGAAACAGTTCAACAATTACTAGAGTTACATAAAATAAACATCCACTTCATTACCCCTCGAAATCCACCTTCGAATGGAATAGTTGAGAGATTCCATTGTACTATTATTGAACATATCAGATTAATGCGACAAGAAAAGAATAAAGATCCTATTAAGCAGCTAATAAATTATGCTCTCATAGCATATAATAATACGATACACTCATCGACAGGTTATACACTAATGGAACTTACAATCGGACATTCACAAAACAAAGACATTTATGACTTAGAGGATCAAAAGAAATTATTACAAGAGTACATTCAATCTCACAGAAAGAAGATCGCCTTAACTTATGACAAAGTCAAAGAGGAAATTGAACAAGAAAAAAATAGAATCCAAACTAAACGTAATGCTAATATGAATGAATCGCAGTTTACTAATGTAGATCAAGTTTATCCTAAATTAGATCGCCGAGGTAAAACTTCTCAAAGGTACGAAGGTTCTTTTGACGTGATTAATATAGACGATAAGAATGTAGCTACTTGTTCAAAAGAAGCTAAAACCCGAAAAATACATTTGAGAAATCTGAAACGACCTGTTCTTGTTCCAGATGACTCGCCGTCCTTACAACAGAACAATCCCACGGACAAGAAATCGAATTCTCCAAAATAACCGAAAATCCGGGACTACTACCTATAAAATTAGGTATTGTCCAAAACACTATTGATTATTGGACTTTAATTAAGATAGTAGATTTAGAACCATTAGAGAATAGTTTTAATTATCTATATGAACAAACTCTTAGAGTAGAAAATATTATGAATGAAACGCAACATGGGCCAACTTACAGAAAAGAAATAAATAATTATCAGCACCTATTAGAATATCAAGTAACGGAAACTAGCAAAAAGTTAACTCAACTAATTCCTTCAGATAATAAAAGAATTAAACGAGGACTCATAAAAGGTTTAGGATCAGTTTTCAAAGCAATTACCGGTAATTTAGACCAAGAAGATGCAAGAAGGTATGACAACGCAATTGAACAACATACAAATTCCCAAATTAAAATGAAAACATTAGTTGAAGAACAAATCAGCATCGCTCAAAGCGCTATGCAGAAATTTGAAGAGGCTACAAATAAAATTATTATCAATCAGGTTAAATTAGACCAACAATTTCAGTACGTGACATCATGTATGGAACAGATGCCATTACAAGTAGATAAGCTCGAGGACGCACTAGTATTTCAAATGCTTATTGTTCAAATGATATCCGCAATAAATGCTATTAATGACATATTACAAACTATAGTGAATGCCGTAACATTTTCAAAACTTAAAACATTTCACCCTTCCATATTGGAAACGGAAGACTTACTTTACGGATTAACCGACATCTCAAATTCACAACAAAAGCCTAAACTACCTTACGAAGTTAGTTCTGATACGATTCAATTGTATGAAAAAATTGTGACCGTAAAAAGTTACTACCAAGATAGACAAATAATCTTTATAATCGAGATACCAATTGTAGAAAACATTCCGTATAACTATTACCACCTCTACTCACTTCCTACGAAAACATCCTCACCTAATTATCATGTAATAATTCCTCAACATAAATACCTATCCATCAATGAGAAATATTACGCTTTATCTAATGAAAAATGCATTGAAGCTACCACAAATGAATTTCTGTGTGAAACCCAGAATATCAACGAAATCGGCAGCCATAGCCCCTGTGAAATCCAACTACTACAATTCACTAACCACTATAGCGATTGTAAACAACATGAGGTCGAGATAAATCGGGAAAAACTACAAAAAATTGGAACAATTCAATGGTTAGCAGTGTTTCCAAATGAAACTACAGTTGCCAGCCTGTGCAACCACAACAGAGACAAGAAGACCGTCCTAGGAAATTATATTATAAAAATACCAGGACACTGTCAATTGCTAGTACGAGAGATAATCTTCAAAACATACCAAAATACTATAAAAATTGTAAAACCAATAGAGTTGCCTAACATCGAAATTCCTGATCTTCGATCAAATCACGATCATCAAACATTACCTCCACTTCGACTCGAATCCATCAATCTAGATGAAATACAACCACTAGTGTATCAATTGGAACATACCAAACAAAAACTGAAAGAAATGGAAATTCCACAATTCCATACTACCACCAGTGTCTGGACAATCATACTGTATATTATTCTTATATTATTCATTACATTCACATGCTGGAAATATAGAGCCAAGATAAGAAGAAATTCAAAGAAATCCGCTCCAGTAGAGATTCCGTTACACGAGATAACATTGAAAAATTAGAAGCACCCAATTTTTCCACTTAAGATGGGAGGTGTTACATCGCCTACAAGTGATGAATCTCCGTAATACGATAGACTTTATCCTTGCTGACTTGACTTTTATGCATAAACACATAATGTATTTTGATATAATAATTCATTCTATTTCTCTACTTCGCCTTGCGTAGATGTTTTAGTTTTACATTAATATTTTTGTATTAATTCAGATAAAGTTTTTTTTTAAAGCTTTTCGTTATACCACGACATATAACTCGCGAATTTTGAGCATAGAAAGTAGCGTCACTGTCAAGCGGTGTTCGGGATATAAATAAAATAAGTATTTGGTGGTACAGACTTGACCAGAATCTCGTAAACAGACATTGGCAGATAGAAAATTAAAAGAATGATTTTTGTCAGTTAGAGTAATCAAGTAATCAGATTCAAACATTTCAATCAAGAAACCGGATTAAGAATTAATAGTTCCCGAATTTGAACTAGGAGTTAGTGATAGTTGTAATTAAAAGTGCCGAATTCTGTGCTGCAGTGAATTTCCATGAGGTAGATGATAGCTTAATATTTATTTTCCGGCATCACGATATATTAAACTCCGTGGTTTGTAACTGGTAACGTTTGCATGATATCCGATATCCTGTTGTGTTCAGTGAATTTGTTAGATGGTTATATTTGAGTTTATCTCGTCGTAGATCTGACCGCCCACCGATAAAGTTCACATTTTGAATGAGAGTGTGTATATTTGATCGATAGGGGCGTCTTTGATATATTTGTGCCAGCTGTGTCGATCACGGAAGTATAAGTATATCCTAGATGACTAAACCGCCAACTGCTTGTGCACGCTGTGCCAATCCCGGAAGTAAAAGCTGGGATGGTTGTGTGTTTGATTAAAGTATCAACCCTTGTGCCGAATGTGAAGTCCCGGCCGTGGGTGGATGGGTTATTGCAGATACGATAGTTCGGGTTTGTGCACGCTGTGTCAATCCCGGAAGTATAAGTCCTAATTGTGAATGCATAGATAACTCTACTACCGTAGAATGAAATGTCTTATGGAAGGGACCAAAACCGTCAAGTATTTACGCTTCCAAAACACGGGAGGGCGCGTCAAGCGTCCGAAATTAATAGAAATTATAATGCGCATGCGTTTGTTATTGTTGTTGAATAGTAGTCATGTTTAATTCATTTGTGGATTTTGCTTGCTATCATACACGCTATTTCTACAATATTAGCTAAACGGAACTTCAAAAAAAGCAAAATGGGAAGATATACAAAAGGTATGGCAACTGGATAATGCTAGTGGATACTTGAGAGCAATGCCAAAATTGACTGAGTTTCATGTAACTCCTAATAAAGTGAAGAAAATGAAGGTGTCAATATGTGCTCAAGTTTTGAGTAGAACTGTTGCATCGACTATTAACCTTATGGCAATTAATGGTAAGTTTAATTTGTATCATATATAAAATAAGTGTATACTTATCTAAATTTTCAAATTGCAAAACAAGTTGGTTCAAATGGAACAGTTAAAATGGAGAGAAGAGTCAGTGAAACTGCGGAATTTCTTTGTTTTTGGGATAATTTATTTGATAGTTTAAATGGATTTGCAGCCATGAACAAAGAGGGTAAACCATTAAGAACTCGAGTTTCTATTTTCAAGAATAATTTACATATGACGCATTGGAAAGAATCACTCAAAATTATCGAAACTATGTACTGTGAAGAGAATGAGAGAAAAACAGTACCACCAACTTTCAAAAATTGGATAATAACAATTAAGGGGTTTTTACTTCTTACTAACCAATTACGATCTTTGGGGTTGCGATTCTTAAAACCGAAAAATATTAATCAAGATCCCCTTGAAAATTTGTTGGGTGAATTAGCCAGAGAGGCCAAAGATTTATCAAGCCAACATGTAAAGCATTTGGACCATATTATAAATCTTTGCTAGTTAATAATTTGGTATCGGAGCATTCTATTGGAGCAAATTGTGAAGAAGACAGAAGTGGCATACTTGTAACAAACACTTCAGCAATTCATTACTCAGGTGTGTATTTTACATTATATGTTATAAAAATTGTATCATAATTATTTTATTATTTTTATCAGTTTTAATCAATAGTTTTATTTCTTACAGAGATTCATCAGTGAACCACAAGTGGAAACTTTGGAAGAACCATCTTTTCACTTACCCAAGCATTTTAACATTTTAAGACCTTTGGAAGCTCCATCACTGTCATACGTAGCGGGATATATAGTAAAAATGAAAACTAAAATCGCCTATAATTGTATAGCTTGTAAATATAATGTATTAAGAAGAGAAGGGGAAAATGACGATTTTAACTTGTTAATTAAATGTAGGGAATATGGTGGACAAAAAGTTGGAAGGCTAAAGTACTGCAATTTTGAATTTTTAAAAAAATTGGTAATGTGCTATAATATTATGTTATTTATGCTACGCAAAATTGCCCACACTAAATATATTTTGAAAAAAATAACAACCATTATTAAAGTATCAGTGAATTTCAACTTCATTGAATGTGAACATTCAAAATTTTTGGAGAATTCTGTTATTAAACATTTTTCCCGGCTTGTAATATTCAATTATTTCAATGGAGCAAACAACATTATAACAGGAAAAGATAATAGAATTCTACCACCAAACTGTTCTTCATTATATCAACAGGCTATAGAAATTTATTTAAAGGCAAAGAAGCGTACTACTGCGAGTTGATAAGAACATAATTTGTATATTTCATGTATTTTTGTTTTAATTAGTCTCGGTATTTAATTGTATTTATATGTATATTTTTTGTATTTTTGTTTCAACCCATTGTAATTAGTCTCGATATTTAATTGTATTTATATGTATATTTTTTGTATTTTTGCTTTAACCCATTGTTATTAGTCTCGATATTTAATTGTATTTATATGTATGTTTCTTATATTTTTGCTTTAACCCATTGTAATTAGTTTCGATATTTAATTGTATTTATATGTATATTTTATATATTTCTGTTCTAACTCTGTTGTTGAATAAAAACTATTGGTAAAAACTATCGACTTTCATTTCCTACTTAAATTGTAGAAAACAAAATTTGCATTTATGTGCTGTGTAACTTCGAATTTCCCTCCAAACCATCATTTAGTACGCTTCCAATCCTCATGCAGCGCTCTTGTCGCGGTTTCGGTACCTAACATGGAACATTTCATTCTACGGTAGTAGAGTTATCTATGTGTGAATGTGTAAGGTGTATGAAATCTGATAATGTCATACAATTACCGGGCACTCTGTTGATAGCATATGGGTGGGTGACATGACAGAATAAACTCAATCAAATTAATTATCCGAATATACCGTAAAATCTGATTGCGTACGATCGCAAACCTAATTCAGGCCAATATTTTCCGGCCCGACAGAATTTCCACCGTTTGATATATCGTAGTGTGTTATGAACATTGCAAGTGATAATGCTATCTAAATAATTACCGTACACCGCTCACTCTAGCACCTGCTTGATTTGTATCTTCCGTAAATTAATAATTGTGAATCATTTATCAATTGATTCCGTACCGCTAAATAGAAATTAAAGACCGAACATATCGTAAGAATAGATATGTTGTAACAGTTTTCTTATACCGATTGAGCTTCTTTGCATTTTCCACCTGGATGGATTTTTGTGTGTTCAATTGCTTCCACTAATTATTCTCAAAGTGTGTTTCTTATTATCATATATTTAATATTTGGAATTCCCCATTTTATTAAGTTATTTTTGCTCTCATCTTTTAATGAGCTAGGCTATAACCAAGTAGCAACTGTAATTAAAGCCTTCAACTTTGATACCGTTCTTCTTCCCAATGGGCCCTGGTTATACTTCACTGTAGCTACCCTAAGACAAGGCTATCTATAGATAGCATAGTGACAAGCTTTGTGGTGAAGACCCTAGCAGAAGTCTTCAAGGAGGAGTAAACCTTTAGAAAAATCTGGCGCCCGAGGAATTGTTTTTTCGATATTTCGCCAGATTGTTAATTTGCCAATACACTTAGAGACATGTTATTTCTCTATGAAAATAAGGTTTTGTATGATTTTGAGCAATGAATTGTGATTATTAATTATCTGGTTTTATTAAAACACAAACATCCTTGTAAACTATTCATTTGTATGATAATGATAATAAAAAATATGTACAATTTCGGAAATTATAGAAAACTTTTAAAAATCTCAAAATTAGAAATAAATGTAAAAAAACAATATATAAATGTGAAAATCTTAAAATTAAACAAACATATACAGGTTCGGAAATTATTTATCTTGGGTATGGTGGCTTCATGAGAGCGTAAAGACTAGCTTGCTATATGATAGAGAGAGCATTAAAATTTCAGGCCGGCCAGCTCAGAACGTAGGACGTTAGTATCATACCAGCACCAGTCGGGCGAATGTGCGGCAGCAGTTAACGCCTCGGGTGGGGTAAGGGGAGGGGCGCATAGCAGTGCGTCTCTCTTGTTTATGTGGTATTATCATATCATTGCGTTCCTTGTTGCATGTGTAGATTTATGTCTATACCCCAGAAGAATTATTTCCGATACTGTATACAATCTTGAAATTGAATAAACATATATACAATCTTAAACCTGGCAGATGGAATAATGACCATAAGGTAGGATGTTTGTTTCATTTTGAGTGACTACCCGCTCATTGTCGAAGGGGCTCAGCGCGACTTTATTTTGCTCAATTGTATAGATTTAGGGTAAAAGAGCGGATAGATCTTTGCACATGGTACATCAAATGTTATCGAGTTTTGCAAGACATAATCTCGCACTCCTGTGGCTTTCTTTGTGACATTATTTTGACTCTGAACTCGGTAGCTATATATTTTTTATGGTTAACCAACAAACTTATCCATTATGAGACCTTCATTCTTATCCTTCAATAATATCACAACTCCACCCACTGTCTCGTTCGAGAAAATAGTCACTTTTACTTGAAGTTCATCAATGACATGTTCCTCGTACCATTCCAATAAATTCATGAACGCATCTATTGGAGCAGATTTGGTATGAAAATAATAGTCAATTTGGATAAGCTCGTCGTCCACATCAACCTTGATATATTCGCCACAAAATGTTGTGGTAATCTTGATAAAATTATATGTATGTAAAATTTTATTGATTCCAGAACTAAAGAGATGAAAAGTGTCATATGAAAAATGTTGCGGATCCAAATGTGAGATATTTATTATAAAGCCAGTTCGAATTCGTTGGGAAAATGCACACTCACCTGATTCGCTCACTTCGGTTCTTATTTGTTGTAGGGGATTTATTTCTGATTTGTAATATAATTTTGAATCGTTTCAAATGCCCAATAACACATCGAAGTTGGTTTTTGCAGGATAAATTCAATGTATCTTTCGCTAGGTGCCTAGAGAAAGTCCTAATATACTTGGTACAAAACCTCATTCATTCATTTCCTGAGGAGAGAAATTTGAACTTGATAATCGTTTACAATTCGTACATCTCACCACTAATTTTGGCAATAGACACTATTTCAAAAATAGAACGAATACCCTGTCTTATTAAGCCTGCTGCTGCTGATTCCTCTGGATTCCTGCTGGTAATTCCGCTGTTTAGCAAAATTCTAATGTTGCGCAAGATTTGCCGTTGCTGTTGATCTCGTCCCTTCGTTAAATCACGGCAATATTCCTTTTTTCATTTATCTCGTTGAGAATCGGGAATACTCATGCTGTCAGGCGTTCCAGAAAAGCCTCCTTCTAACTTGGCCAAAATGCCTCCGCCGAATTTCGTATTTATTAGTTTAACGTGTTGAAATAAATATGTGGTATTTGATTCTAGCTGTTGTATCCTCTTTGTTGTAGGTTTCTGCAATAGAGATGTGGGGTTCAATTTAAATAGATCCATTGTTTCAAAAATATATAACAAATAAGTGGAAATTAGAAGTGAATCATATTTATTTTTGAGGTGAAGTTCCCGTCAGTTTGAACGAAAGAAAAGTCAATAAATACCCATAATGAGGTTTAAATATGTACATTCAATGCATGAAAATTCACTTGGCATAAATAATGACGTAAATTTAAAAGCGGATCACATATGAATTTCAGGTGAAAGTTATTGGCGCAGCATTAAAACTCACCTTGGATATTACAGCACACAAAACACGTATTGATCGTTCAAGAATGAACACTTAATGATTGAAATATGATTTGAATTGTGAGCATTTTCTCCTTTCATAGCGATCTCTTATCGAGTTTTGCACACGGCACATTTTCGTAATCAATTAATACTCATTAGGTATTGTAATCAGTTCACATGCTGGATGTCACGTATGCCTTTTATATGCTAATCACATCCTGTTTAATATTATTCTTATAGGGTTTGTTGTAACCAATTATTGTTTTTATGTCCTTATATGGAATCAAAGTTGTTTTTAGAATCTCAACTTACTGGAAATCTGGTTTTTGTTATCACGTTAATTTTATTCCACAATTAATCTCACATTCTGTGTTGAAAATGTTAATCTATCGCACAATTTAATGGTTTTCTTGTTATCGCTTATTTATTTTTCTTCCTGTTGTGACTTGAAATATCTCATTCTAGCACACAGTTTATCTGTTTTTTGTTTGCTCGTATTTTTTTTACAGTTGACTTGAAACTTAATTGAAATCAAGTGTAGAAAACACCGTGGACTTCATAATGGAAAAATAGTATTTGATCTTGTCATACAGGTGTGCGAGTTATTCATTGGTGAAATGGGGAGTGCATTTACCGCACATGTTGGAAAGTTTACGAATAGGATGGATATATTCATGAAAACTCAAATGCAAACTGAGTTGTTTATTTCATCTTAACCTTAATATATCATAAGTGTAAAAATTCCTCATTTTCCAGTAGTTATTCCGAAGAAGAAATAGATATTGAGATAAAAATCTTGCTTTTTTGATAGGAGAATATTAATTTCCCGAATTAAATGGGGGGACCAAGCAGGAATACTAAATTAAACGCATGGTTTCTTTATTCTTTGAAATATTTTCATTACTAATTTACTTTTATTACCAATAGATGTTTGGAGATATTACCACCATCACCATTACCACACACTTCTTCCTCACTTGGAATGAATGCAATAGTGTATGTGATTTTGCTACTTGTAAAATATTTACACACTAATTTATAAATTTCTTATAACATGTTGCACGAATTGTCTGCACCTAAGATTAAGAGTCCAAAGGGGGTGTTGGAGGATTCAGTATGTTTTGTCGTGTTCGGTACCGGGGATGATCTACTGAATAAAGTGAGTCACCACAATGATTGTATTCATTATCCATTAACTACAGTTATTTTCTTTCCTTTTGCAGATCGTGGACATGAGAAGGCAGCGTCAAATTACATTTTTATCCACCATATTTTTTCCAATTGGAATCATGAAATTCATAATCTACACGTCGAGACCTTTCATTTGATACCCATAAAGCCATAATTTGCGAAATCAAGATTTCAAAGCTTTATCGCGGAAAATCGAACGACCCGATCGCTATATGAATGATGTATTATTGTTTGAATATGCAATAAAATCACCACTTCCGGTGTCGACTATATTTGCCACTTCCGGTTTCACCCTGATGATGGTAAAGTAAACGGAACAACTTGTATCGCACCCACACACAACAATCATCACGCGATATACGCTGTGACATCGCACCCCACAAAATGAACACGTGATAGACATTATGAGAACCCTCGGTAGACGCCATGACACCTATCACATGACCTCGGCGAAACAACCTGTATCTCCATGTGACATACGCTGTGACATCCCACAAGCAACAAGGGGCAATGACACCCGTCATGACATCCCACAAGATCATCACGTGACAGATGCCATGACACCTCCAGGTGGACGCTATGACACATGTCATATAACACCTCGACGAAACAACCTGTATCTAACACTATTTACAAACAACCTGTATATTCCCGGAAATGGGAACCGGATATCCTGCGCCAGAACTAGTGGTGGTCGTTTGTCACGTGTTCAAGTCGTCTCTGACGTATTCGAGACTTCTGTGGCGTCTGCTCAAAGTATAGCTTTATAGATGACTAAGTAATATGAATTTTAAATTTTTTCGCTCACTATTAGGAAACAAAAATACAATCTTATTCTCCGACGTTTAAGATGAGATGATGAAATCGAATTAGGTAGTATCAAACAGCCTCTTTAATCACAGCTGAGGATGACATTTTATTTTGTCATTGAATTTCATGTATATTATGGTTGATTCGGGTTGATATTCGAATTAAAATTTCTTTCAGTGATATAACTTACTTTTCCTTATTTCAATACACTATAGCTAAAGCAATGTTAAATTCACTGTATGTTATCCGTAAAAGAAGTATGTTGTTCGAATCCGTAAAAGAAGTATGTTGTTCAATACACTATAGCTAAAGCATTGTTAAATTTACTGTATGTTATCCGTAAAAGAAGTATGTTGTTCGAATAATAAAAGCATTCAACTTGAAAATATTTATTAAGAAAAAATTCACACTAAAATATCCGTAGCCAAGTCCCTGCCTTATCTCCATCATCTATGATTGAATATAAAACAAATGTTATTAGTTGATAATTAATAACGATTCTTGACTCAGATATGAATTATATATAAATTTTCGGAGAATAGGTCACATTAACACATCTGTTTAGTATTTTCGTCTCTACGTACATTTCGGTCTTACGACCATCATCAGAAGACGTATCAAAAATAATCACTGTATATAACGGTATTTCTTGAAAGTAATTGTATCAGGCACAAAGCGTCCTTATCGCATTAATATCAATTAAAATGCTTACGTCGCCGAAACGAACAAAAACAAGAATAATCGAAATTGTAATTCACTAATGTTCTAATTATATAAATATGTATACAGAAGCAATCTTTCTATGATGATAGAAGTCATCTCATGGATTGTGAGAATAGGATTGACAAACCACTCTACGTATCTCTAAGTATCCACTTTCAATCCATATTTTAAATATTCATGAGGTAATAGGAAAAGGTTGTCAGACTTTACCAGAAATATTGATTCTCTCAGTATTCTACCTAAAATATAATTTTAACATTAAAAAAACTTTCGTAAGAATTTGGAAGGGTTTAAATTAATCAAATTTGTATAAATTTAACTCAGTGATTGAACGTTCATTCTATGATTTACAGACTTGAGTCACGTTTTATGTGAATCTCCATGATAGATCTTTTATAATAATTGGTTTCTTTAGCTAAAATATTAATATTTTTGCAATCGAATTGATGGTTATAATCAAAACAATATTTAGCAAGGGCGGTGGAATTATTAAAGTTTTGTTTCTAGTACTACACTTATGACCATACATTCTTTTTTGTAAATATTATTTAGAGATTCCTGTATAAGTCCCATATCGCAATCTAAACAATTTAATCCATATACTGTGTGGGTATATCTTTAAGTATTAAAGGTTTTAAATTTGAAAAATATTTACCAACACAGTTAATAGGTTTACGAGCAACATTTATATCATACTTTTTTCGAACTATTCTCAATTTTCTCCGAGGTCTCCGGAATGTATGGTAGTTATTAAATTATCTTTATTACCGTTTATATTATTTAGATATGACGTACCATTATTGATTCCATTTATTCTTTCTTTAATGATGTGGTGTAAAATGTTTTTGGGTACCCATCCAGATTGAATGAAAGAACAATCCTTTTTTTATACCACTTTTAATAATAACATGATAACGTTACTACAGTTTCAACACCGAAGTGCCATTATTAAATATACTAAATTATGAAGTAAACAATAGAAGTATAAATAGGAACTGAAGTACAATAGGGTTAATGACATTACAATTGAGAGTAGGGGATCATCAGAAACTCCGAAACAGTTAGATCCCGGGAAAGTACAGTGTGAATTAAGAAACAGTTTGTGCATTAAGATAATTAATTATTATTTATACATTTGTAAAAGAAGTTTATGAAATCTCACAATCCAAATTTTAGATCTTTACTACATGTTTCGAGGTCAATCACTTACACCTCATTTTCAAGTATTATAAGAAGGGCTGAAAGAAAAGTATATTATAAATTTCTTGATAATATATACTTGTTTGATGTTTAAAATTGTATGTATATGATTAATATATATTAATCCAGAATTGTAATAAATAAATATTAAAATTGTAAGTCTATATAATTTAAAATAGTATAAATATGATCTATAAGTAATTATATTGAAGAAATAAATATTGGAGCATCTAATTGAAGTTGTTAAATTGTTTTTAAAAATTCTTAGATTACTTACATTTATTTATAAGGTAGTTATTTCATTAAAAATCATATGTGTCTGTTGTTGAAATTATTTTTCTTCAAGCTTCAATGTAGCTTGTTCCCTTTGTGAGGTTCAAGACAGTACAAGAATTCATTTTGTTAACATTATATGAGCTACGTGATTGATTGTGAATATAGTTAAGCATAAAGAAATAATAAAATAGTTGGTGAAAAAATGTATACCTTACTTTGATTTTAATCCGATTATGAATGAATTTCAAAATTTATGGTAAGTAGGGTCATCTATTGGTAAGGTAAGAAACTTAGTTAATGAAGCTTGAAGATTATTCAAATAGAGATCTGTGAAAATGATAAACCGTTAGGAATGTGGGAGTTTAAAATTGAAGACATTTATTGTTTTAAGTTATTGCTGCATAAATAGGATTATAATTTAACGCTATTTGTGCGTTTAGAGTAATAACATTATTATTTTTGAAAGATTTTTGTATCTCGAGCAATTCCAGATTATTCAGATACTGTCCTCTATTTGCATAGTGTAATATTTTGAAATTTGAAATAATTAGTTTTTTTTTGTATCCCCTTACATTGTAATACTGTTCTATATTGATAATGAATAGACGTTATTATTATTATTATTAAGAACAAAATGTTCTTGGTATCTAAGTTCAAAATTACGACAAGTTCTACCAAATATAAAAGTTATCAGTCAGGAGAAATTAGCTTATAAACTCCAGGTTTGCTATTTTATTGGTTTTGTCATTATCATTATACATAAGATGGCAGAGTTTAGTTTGTGGCTTAAAACTGATTCCACGATTATGGTGGGATAAAATGTTAGCAATGTTTTCGCTTACGGGATCAAACTACGTCAGAGAAATGAATTTTATTGATACATCTGCGTTTTATGAACTGCTAAATATTGTAGTAAGTTAATTGTTGTTGTTTAATTAATTTTGTTATTTGATCTACCAAAGAACTATTATTGATAGCTTTTGGTTTTATTTGTCCAATTCAATAGTGAGGTGTTCTTTTGACAATGGTATTGAAAATACTCTATGTATCAATGAGTGATATGCTGCTAATTTATGGCTACGATGACTAAACGATGAATTGGGAATAGTGGTATCTGTAAACGTGGGTTTTTTTGTAAATGTTGAAGTTCATTCTATTATGGTCACGTATTGGTATAACGTCTAAAAAGTTGATTCTCCCATCTTTTTGGAAGAAAGGAATTTAATTGTCTAGATGTGCTTTTGAAGAAGGCAAGTACATCTACGTATCTATACCAAAATTGAGTGAGATTTTTTGCTATAATGTACAATTCACAATTTTGTCGTCTAGATCAGACATACCCACAGCAAGAGCTGAATTCTGTACATGATGTATATTAAATAGATGATTCTTTCGACTTAAGCATAGGTCAAACGCAAGATCTATTTCATTATGAATTATGATTCACTTATAACGTGTTCTTGCGACTTTTCGGTAAATTGCTTACTGCGTAAGCTTCGAATCCTCGAGCGCCAGATTTTTCCCAAAGGTTTACTCCTTTTTGAAGACTTCTGCTAGGGTCTTCACCACAAGGCTTGTCATTATGCTATCTGAAGATAGCCTTGTCCCTAGGGTAGCTACAGTGAAGTATAACCAGAGTCCAATGGGCAGAAAACAGTATCAGATTTGTAGGCTTTAATTACAATTGATACCTGGTTAAAACTTAGCTCGTTTGAAGATGGAGCAGAAATAATTCAATAAAACGGGGAATTCCAAATAATAAAACATATAATAAATATAACAAGTACACTTTCAGAATAATCAATATAAATGCAATTGAAAGGTATTATTTCACAAAATTACACCCAGGCGGGAAATGTAATGAAGCTCAAACGGTATATGAAAAATGGTACAACATATCCATTGTTGTGATATGTTCGATATTGAAATTCAATTCAGCGGTACGGAATCGGTTGACAAATGATTCAGAATGATCAATTTATGGAAAAGTACTAATCAAACAGATCCTAGCGTAATAGCGGTATTCGGTAAATATTCAGATAGCCATATAATAATAATTATTTCACTTTGATTCTAATATGATAATCACACTTTAACGGTACGGATTGAAAATCGAAATCACAAAAGAGGGCAACGGTACTGATTCTAAATCGAAATCACAAGAGAGTAACTGCACTGATCGAAATTCAAAAAAACAAGAGAGTAACTGCACTGATCAGAATTCAAAAACACAAGAGAGCGATCTTTCGACTGTCACGGCTTTTATATGTTTTCCGAGGTTCTGGACAGGTCTGCTCCACCAAATCCTTATTTTTGTGCCAATGGTTTTTACTCATGCCCCGAACAATGGTTAAAAGTGACGCTACTTTTTAGATCTAAAATTTGCGCTCATGATATCACACCAGTTCTTCCCGGCGGACTAAACAAGTGTTATCGGAGTTTTTTGGTTGTTCGCTCTTTTTATACATAAGGTTGCACAAAGTTTGGTGTCTTAACTGGCCAGACACCTGCGACATATTTTATCGGAATGAAATGCAATTTTGAACGGGCATGAATTAGATTCATCTATTTGAATAATTATACTTATTTGAAATTACGGAGATTTAGAAAAGTGACAATCACGGAATACACATTCGGAATTCATTCATATCTATTGAAATAATGAAATGTTCAAACTGAAATTACATGTAACATCCGTATTCATTGCCTGATCTAAATTAAATAATCTTTCAGAATTTAAGCTTCGTTACATCCCCCCCTAAGTTCGGTTAAAAATGAGAGAATATGATTCTTTCATTTTTCAATTCTCATCTGAGAATTCACACGAAAAAAAAATCTAATACAAACGTAAGATACCCTAACCTGAGGTTAAAACTTAAATTTCCTTCGTTTGTTGAACATCGCGGAATAGCAATATCTTACTTGGAACATAAAATGAAAATTCTGCTGCTGAACGGAGGACTGTACTTCTTCTTCGGAATGGGAAAACTTAAAACTTCTTCTTCATAAACTTGAAGACTTCTTCTTCTTTGGAATGGAAAAACTCAAAACATCTTCCTCGGAACGGAACTTCTTCTTCGGAACGAACAAACATGAAACTTCTTCTGCTTCGGAAAACAAAACTTCTTCTTTAAAACGGAAAAACTTAAAACTTCTTCTTCTTCGGAATGGAACTTAAAACTTCTGCTTCAGAACAGAAATACAAAAACTTCTTCCTCTTCGGAATGAAAAAACTTACAACATCTTCTTCGGAACGGAAAACTTAAAACTTCTACTTGGAAATGGAAAACAAAACTTCTTCTTTCAAACGGAAAAACATAAAACTTCTTCCTCTTCGGAACGGAACTTAAAACTTCTGCTTCATTAGCACGGAAAACTCAAAACTGCTTCGGAATAGGAAACTTAACTTGGAAACGGAAAACAAAACTTCTTTCAAACGAAAAAAAAACTTGACTTCTTCCTCAGAACGGACAACTTCTTCTTCTTACCATTGATTTCGCTGACATGGGCACGTTCGGCAACGTAGGCACCGTGATTTTGGTGGTTTGTAGCTGGATAAGCATTTTCCTCTTGCCACATCGGAGGGAGCCGGTAACTGCTGTCCCTGCCTGTTCTGGTCTTCGTGTCGGATCTTCATCGAGGAGAGAGTGTTTGGACAACCACAATGTTTTGACATTACGCCTATCTTCATGCAACGTGAGCAAAATAGACGCGCCGTCCGGCTGCAATTTTCTCTCCGGTGTCCTGGGTATCCACAGCTCACATAATCCCCATAACTGGACGGGTACGTAGATCAGGTACGTCGGGGTTATCGGAGTAGCTGGGGTTTTCTTAGCTTGGAACTGCTCGGACTCTTCCGGCTTCAACGGATCCACCATATTTTGCAGTGCTTCATCTAGCACTATCTCAATGGAGTCGGACGGTTCATATGACATATTATTACCCTGTGAACATTGGATCATAATAATGAGTAATTGTACTAATTGATACTTTGTCCAACGGTATCTATATTTTTCGGTACCTCAATTCATTTCAACCTTCCGGAATGCCAGGAACATTATACGGCTTCAGATCTTTGATATGGACTCGTTTCATTTGCATGCCATCTTCGCCTTTCAGGTCGTAAATGACCGGAGAAATTACTTTGATTACTGTTAACGGACCAGTATATTTTGGGGCCAATTTAGCGGCAAAATGTCGGACACTAGAAGACAGGTGATGCTCTACCTTCATTACTTTATCACCCACCTGACAACGCCAATCTCGGCGACGGAGATTATAATAACGGCTTTGATGGGTGAAAGCACGGGATAACTGGATACGGACCAGTTGGAAAGTTTCGCGTAATTTGTCTATTCTAGTTCGGTGTTCTGAAATCTGTACCCGATTCGGATCGGTAGGAATATTTTCCTCGGTCTACCCCGGAGCGGTAAAGGAACGGACTATCGAATTTGGAACTTCAAGTTCTCGGCCAAAATTTAAAAAGGCAGGTGAAAATCCGGTGGATTCATGTGGGGCAGAATTCAAGGCAAATAGAAAATCGGGTAGAAACTTATCCCATTTTCTGTGGTCTCCATTGCAAAATTGTGCAATCATGGTTTTTAAAGTCCGGTTTGTTCTCTCCACGGGATTGCATTGTGGAGTATATGTAGGAGTGAGGTGATGCTTAATTCCAAACTCCTTCAGAGGTGTCTTGAAAATTTTACTTCCGTACTGCGTTCCATTGTCGCTGATAACGGTTTCCGGACAACCAAAACGAGTTATGATCTCTTCGTAGAAGGCTTTAATTACCGCCTGCGCGGTAGCTTTTCTCAATGGCTTACACTGTACCCACTTCGTACAACGGTCCTGCATGACAAGAATAAAACTGTTTCCCTTGGCGGATCTTGGTAACGGTCCTACCAAGTCGGTGCTCACACACTTCCAAGGAAACTGATTTACTGTCGGCTGCATAAATCCAGGATTCTGCTGTTGAGACACTTTGAAAGCTTGGCACTGCGTACATCCACGCACGTACTTCGCTATATCGCGGAACATCCCGGCCAATAATACTTGTGAGATATTCGCGCAATCGTCTTGGCAATACCTAAATGTCCTGCAGTCGGACTGTCTTGGTTTTCTTTCAGAACGTTCCACCGGAGCGGTTTCCGAACACAAAGCTTCCATGGATCTCTCATTTCCGGTTCGGTCAAGTCATTCGAGTCCCAGAAGTGGCGGTACAACCGATTATCTTTCACACAATAATCCGGATACGCTTCTGGACTCTTCTCAACTTCGGCTTTCTTTGAATTGTACCAGTTACAATTCACGGGGTCATTCAGTACGAATAACTCTTGATTGTCATTTGTTTCCCCCTTGTTTGGTGATGGATCACGTGACAGGGTATCAGCCACTCGATTTAACACTCCTTTACGATATTTTATCTCAAAATCGTACTGCTGTAGGAAAATGCTCCACCGAGCCAATCCCCCACTCGGACTCTTTATTGAGTGCAGCCATTTCAATGACTGGTGGTCACTCAATACGGTAAATCTGTATCCCTCTAAGTATGGTCTCATTTCATCAATGCCCCACACGATAGCCAAACATTCCTTCTCGGTAACAGAGTAATTCTTCTCGGCGGCTGTTAATGTTCGGCTAGCGTAGGCAACGATTCGGTCGGCTCCCTCAATATTCTGTGTCAATGCTGCAGCAATTCCCACATCCGAAGCAACGGTTTGTAAAATAAAGGGCCGGTTGAAGTCAGGACAAGCCAACAAAGGAGCACTGGTCAACATATCTTTCAATTTGTTGAACGCGACTTGCTGCTCCTCTCCCCAACTCCAACGTCGATGTTTCCTTAATAAGGCGGTCAACGGTCTGATAATTTTCGAGAACGACGGTATGAAACGGTGGTACCACGAAGCTATTCCTAAGAAACGACGGAGTGCCCTCACTGTAGACGGGCTTGGAATCTGCTGGTTAGCTTCGATTTTCTCAGGGTCGGTATGAATACCCTCGGCGGTGACTACATGGCCTAAATATTTTATCGACGTGAGGCAGAACTGGCATTTTGCCGGGTTTATCTTCAGATTAGCTTCCCTTAATCGCCGGAAAATCTCTCTCAAATTCGTGAGATGTTCCTCGAACGTCTCTCCCAGAACAATAATGTCGTCCAAGTAAGGAAAGGCGTGTGGATCCATATCTGGTCCGAGAATGGTATCCATCAGCCTCTGAAACGTTGCCGGTGCGGAATGTAAACCAAAGGCCATTACCTTAAATTGGAATAAGCCACGGCCTGGTACAGTAAATGCTGTTATGGGTTTACTTTCCGGTGTCAGCGGTATTTGCCAATACCCTTGCTTCAGGTCAATGCTAGTAATATATCTAGCCCCTCGTAGTTTGTCCAAGATGGCACTTATGTAAGGCAGTGGATATGCATCTTCCACGGAGACTTTGTTTATCATCCGGAAATCAATGCAAAATCTCGGTTTTCCATCTTTCTTCTTCACCACCACAACGGGTGAACTCCACGGACTACTTGACGGCTCGATGACATCCTCTGCTAGCATTCGATCAACTTCCTCGTTGATGATTGCTTGCATCCTCGGAATCTGCGGTCGGTAACGCTGCTTTATCGGATCGGTCTTTGTTAATTTAATTTCGTATTGAACCAGCGGCGTGGTTCCTTGAATTCCTTCAAAATATTTCTCTTCTGTTTTCAGAAATCGGTTCAATTTATCCTGTTCAGTTTCCGACAATGTTGCTAGTTGTGTCTCCACTTCATCACAGAAGCGCACACGTTTGACTGCCCAGGGAACTCCATTTTATCCAATCCAATTCAAAATCAAAATTTTCAACCCAAAAAATAAATTAGTTTGTTCAGGGGTAGGTAAAGGAAAAGGGTGCGGTAACCAAAACCAGTACACACCTTCTATTCAATAAGGCAGAAGCAATCAAATCACTTGCCTCAATTTGGGCAACGTAACTTTGATTTCGGGAGGCAACTCCAAAACGGTGGGGCCAATCCGCCCAAAAATAATACCAACGGCTTCCTCGGTATCGATTTACTTGGAAAGGAGCTATGACTTGCCCAATCCGGGTTAAGGTTGACTGGGAAAATCAAAGGGCAAAATATGGGCAAAAATCAAAATTTGGGCGAAACACTGAGGTGTAGTTAACAATTCTACATCTCACGGAACGATCGATTTTTCAGTCAGATTCTATGTTAAAAACTTGATGTTTCCCCTGAAACACGGAGGCGGATCGAAAAACAAATTTCACCAAACAACCTCGGTGAACACGGGGAACAAGTTTCTGTCGAAACTTTTCCAAATTTCCAAAATTCAAAAACAAACTCCCGGGGAAAATTCGAAACTTATTCGAAACGTCGGGGTCGTGAAGCTTGTTTTTCTGTCACACTATATCTGAAATTTCATTCAAAACGGACTACCGGTTCAATTGCAATAAATTTTTTCAACATTTCAGTTTTCGGAATCAAATAAAAATAAAAATAAAAAAAAATTCCCCTTCGGTCTATTTTCAAAGGTCCCTGCTCGTGGGCGTCATTTTATGACGTGCCCTTTGCGACTTTTCGGTAAATTGCTTACTGCGTAAGCTTCGAATCCTCGAGCGCCAGATTTTTCCCAAAGGTTTACTCCTTTTTGAAGACTTCTGCTAGGGTCTTCACCACAAGACTTGTCATTATGCTATCTGAAGATAGCCTTGTCCCTAGGGTAGCTACAGTGAAGTATAACCAGAGTCCAATGGGCAGAAAACAGTATCAGAATTGTAGGCTTTAATTACAATTGATACCTGGTTAAAACTTAGCTCGTTTGAAGATGGAGCAGAAATAATTCAATAAAACGGGGAATTCCAAATAATAAAATATATAATAAATGTAAGAAGTACACTTTCAGAATAATCAATATAAATTTCACAAAATTACACCCAGGCGGGAAATGTAATGAAGCTCAAACGGAATATGAAAAATGGTACAACATATCCATTGTTGCGATATGTTCGATATTGAAATTCAATTCAGCGGTACGGAATCGGTTGACAAATGATTCAAATGATCAATTTGTGGAAAAGTACGAATCAAACAGGTCCTTGGAAAAGTACGAATCAAACAGGTCCTAGCGTAATAGCGGTATTCGATAAATATTCAGATAGCCATATTACTTGAAATGTTGTTAAAACGCACTACGATATATCAAACGGTTTAAATACGGTCGGTTCGGATTCGGAAGATATATCGTAATGCCAGGATATAAAATATTAAGCCATTTACCTTATACAAAATTTCACTTAAACGGAACGCTATTGTTAATTCACTTTTTCAAATCTGACTTGAACTCGGATAATAATTATTTCACTTTGATTCTAATATGATAATCACACTTTAACGGTACGGATTGAAAATCAAAATCACAAAAGAGGGCAACGGTACTGATTCTAAATCGAAATCTCACTGCACTGCACTAATCGAAATTCAAAAAAACAAGAGAGTAACTGCACTGATCGAAATTCAAAAACCCAATAGAGCGATCTTTCGGCTGTCATGGCTTTTATATGTTTTCCGAGGTTCTGGACAGGTCTGCTCCACCAAATCCTTATTTTTGTGCCAATGGTTTTTACTTATGCCCCGAACAATGATTAAAAGTGACGCTACTATTTAGATCTGAAATTCGCGCTCATGATATCACACCAGTTCTTCCCGGAGGACTAAACAAGTGTTATCGGAGTTTTTTGGTTGTTCGCCCTTTTTATACATAAGGCTGCACAAAGTTTGGTGTCTTAACTGGCCAGACCCCTGTTTTTGAGACATATTTTATCGGAATGAAATGCAATTTTGAACGGGCCTGAATTAGATTCATCTATTTGAATTATACTTATTTGAAATTACGGAGATTTAGAAAAGTGACAATCACGGAATACACATTCGGAATTTATTCATATCTATTGAAATAATGAAATGTTCTAACTAAAATTACATGTAACATCCGTATTTATTGCCTGATCTAAATTTAAATAATCTTTCAGAATTTAAGCTTCGTTACACACTATGAGCTTGATATGTGATTTATCCCAAAATGTTCTTGATTAGAGACTTACATTCTGTAGTTTAATATTTGAGAACATGACGCCAAGCTCGGGAACCATCAATCGCCCCCAAACTACAGCGTCCACCTCCGGGTGTACTCACGTGGCCAAACGCCGTAGACCTCGAGGGCCTGCGGCGGTCAGCTATGTGGGGGCTCTCACTGGAGAAGGAACCCTGCAGCTTACCGTCTTTCGGGAGGACAGGAAGGATGCAGGGTTCACATCCGATGAAGTTCTGGAGTTTACAGACGCAGTGGAGTACGCGGTCTCCGCACTCCCCCCTCTTCCATTCAACAAGACTGTGGAAGCGTTGTCTGCTGATCACAACGGCGAACTCAGCTTCCAAGGAGTGGCTATCATGTCATCGCCGGATGAGACACTAAGACAACTAATGTCGATGCATTATCCCGGGTCTGACGATGACAACCTCATAGTCACACCACCCGAGGACGTCCATATCAACGCGAGAGCGATTGACTACAGGATGGTCTCGAACGTGGTGAGCTATGAAAAAGCGCGCTGGGCCATCTCGAGCTTTGCCCCTACAAATCACCGGGTAAGGATGGGATTTTCCCGACTCTCTTACGAGAGGGCTTGGAGCATATCACCATCCCGGTGCTCCGGATATTCCGATTTTGTATCACCTCTGGCTTCATACCAAGGCTTTGGAAGTCGCTTAAAGTTTTTATTCCTAAGGCGGGAAAAACTGACTCCACTCAGACCAAATTTTTCCGCCCTATCAGCCTCACATCGTCTCTCCTGAAAGCGCTGGAGAGTCTGATCGATAGGTATATCAAAGACGGTGCATTAAGGAATTTCCGCTTCACCGTCGATAGTACGCCTATCAGGCAGGCAAATCAACCGAGGCGGCCCTTCATCACCTGGTTACCCAGATCAAAGAAGCTATTAGTCTCGGACAAAGCGCCATAGGCGTTTTCCTGGATATCATAGGAGTGTTTGGCATGTGTCATACTGCGGAGAGACACGGAATCGATCACACCTTGGTCAGCTGGATCAAGACCATGCTCTCGCAGACTGATAACGGCGCACCATAATGGCAGCGTCGCATGTACACACGTCACTCGAGGGTGCTCTCAGGGAGGAGTACTGTCTCCGCTCCTTAGGTGCCTGGTGATGGACGGCTTGTTGGTGTATCTGAATGAGGCTGGGTTTTACGCCCAAGCCTACGCAGACGTATTGGCAGCTGTGACCCTTGGAAGGCATGCGGCAACCTTGTGCTTCAGAACACTGCACTTGCCATCGTGGCTCGCTGGTGCTAGACCGGGGGACTCAGGGTGAATCCTGAAAAGACCAAAGTGGTTCTTTTCACGAGGAAACGGAAACTGGAACCCCTACCAGATATTTCATCTGTTAGGAAGGTCTCTGCACATGGAAGGCTCAGTGAGATACCTTGGAGTTATTTTCGATGCTCAACTGAGCTGGAAAATACACCTGGAACCCCGGGTGAAGGAGGCCGTTGCATCCTTATGGACATGCAGGAGAGCCTTCGCGAAATGGGGTCTACGGTCAAAGGTTCTGCACTGGATCTGCACGATCATCATCCGCCCGATCATAACCTACGCAGCCGCCGTGTGGTGGCCAGCGGCAGAAACGGTTCTGTCCTGTCTTGAGCTGGACAAGGCCCAACGACTTGACTGCGTGGGGATAACGGGGGCTGTAAGGACACCCCCCACCAGAGCTCTGGAGTTTCTGGTGGGGATCGTCTCTCTATAGTTCCATATCAGTAGATTGAGTGGGCTAGTTCTCCGAAAAGATATCCGGTTCCGCTTCCGATCTGTGCTGGAGATTGGCATCCGGTGTTTGTAATTAGTGTTACCGGGTAGATAGTGTTATCAGTGTGCTGGCGATTGTCATCCGGTGTTTGTAGATAGTGTTATCAGTGATTGTGAGTCTGGTTGGTTCAATGTATATACAGGGTGTTTGTAAATAGTGTGCTATGTTGTATATACAGGTTGTTTCTAGGAGATATCATGACGTCACAGCCACGTGTCTTTGAAAGAGGTGTCATGGCATCTGTCACTTGAGTCTTTAACGAGGTGACATAACGAGGCGTCTGTCACGTGGGTCGCATCTGGTCATGTTTGTCATGGCGGCTGCACATGGTAGTGAATCTATGAAGCGTCTGTGACGCAAACTGTCATGGTGGATCTGTGAACTGTTTATTACGTGTGTATCAATGATCTGTCATGGCGGCTGAAAGAGGTGTCATGGCGTCTGTCACGCGAACTGTCATGGTGGCTGTGACGTGTGTCACGTGAACCTTCCATGACGGTTGTCACGCGGGTCTCCAACGAGGTGTCATGGGGTCTGTCACGTGGGTCTTCAACGAGGCGTCATGGCGTCTGTCACGTGGGTTTTTCAACGAGGCGTCATGACGTCTGTCACGTGGGTCTTCAACGAGATGTCATGACGTCTATCATGTAGGTATTACTGACAGTGCGCCATCTATGAATGAACTATCATAGTGGTTGTCACATGTCCAGAGTGACTGACGTCATATGTGTTTTTTCATCGACTCATCATCAGGGCGAAACCGGAAGTGGGTTATATAGTCGACACATTGTCACACCGAAAGTGAAACCGGAAGTATGTTATATAGTCGACACATTGTCACACCGGAAGTGAAACAGGGAGTAGTTATTTTATTGAATATTCTAAATTAACATGATGTGCTGAACAAGAATATACTATTCATATATTGATCAGCCCGACCGATCTCCAGCGATAAGGGTTTGAAATTTTTATTCTTCAAAGTATAGCATTATGGGTGTCAAATGGAAGTTCTTGACGCGTAGAATGTGAATTTTTCTATTGAAAATTCAATATGGCGCATGCAAAATTGGAAAAAACATCTAACTATAGTTTTATGGGTATCGAATGAAAGAGCTTAACGAGTAGAGACACAACATTTTATGAAGACGAAAATATAGCTATAAGACAACTAACTGATTTGAGTGTCGAGGATGAGTGTGTTGATGGCGAATTTCATAATTCTAACCTCAATTTTGAACGGAACCCTGTATACAAATACCCCCATTGAGTGGAAAGCATTTATATATGTTCAAAAATGGAGAACCAAACATCTAACGATCATAGTTCACGGACGATGATGACGTCACCGGTGACGGTCACTGTTTCAATTCGGCGACCATAGTTTGAGAATTATGATGGTCGGATAAGGAATAAAATGCGAATAATAATGATTATATGCTCATTTATGTAGTTCATTCAAGCACATGTTTTAACACGTGATTCAACATTCCGACACGTACTTTAACATTCAGACACGTATTTAACACGTGCTTCAACATTCATACACGTGTTTAGCACGTGCTCCAACATTCAGACACGTGTTTCAACATTCAGACATGTGCTTGACATGTGTGTCAATATTCAGACACTTGTTTTAACATGTATTTGATACTTGCTTTTGACAGAGAGTCACATGGTGGAAGTGTTCAACCGAGTGCTCAGACATAGACAATATAATATCATGCACTAGTATATAAATGAATGCTTATAACATTTCATTTTGATATCGATTCGCCTTTAGGCATATTGAAGATTGTTAAGCGAAAAGACTCGTTTAATATCATGAATTTAGAGTCAAGTATTGAAAATGTTGAACAACCACAACTTCACAGCTCTTTCCTGCCAAATACTCTGCGAACAATAATCTGTGGTTCAAGTCATTGTGGGGAAACAAATTTAATGTCATCTCTATTGTTAGATGCAAACGGCCTGAAATTCGAAAAGTTCTTACACCAACCAAAATACCAGTTACTGAAGGAAACATTGGACGAAATTGGTGGACTTGGATATTTTCCATATACTGATGAAGCGAAGCCTAATTCGGTAATAATATTCAATGATGTAATGGAAACAGGAGGAAATTCGTGCTTATTTTTCAAGAGGGAGACACAACTCAATTGATAGTTTCTATCTTTGTCAGTCTTTTGCTAAATGTTCAAAACATGGATTGCGCGACAATGCAAATTGCTTGATTATTTTCAAACAGGATGAACTCAATTTGAAACATATATTTACTGATCATATATACATAAGTACCGACATGTCTCTTGAGAAATTCAAAGAGATATGTAGCGTATGTTGGAAAGATAAATATGGATTCCTTATGATAAACGAAGATTGTGATATGAACAGAGGACTTCACCCTGCTACTAACACACATCCAGATCGAGTATCTTCATATCCTCATTTTAGTACTGTTTTGAATTTACGAAATTTAACTTTCCCGCTGTCTATAACACAAATTCCCCTATTCGAGAAGCTGAATAATATAAGCATACACGTTTTCGTTTTTGAATTATGTAATAAAAAAATGATGATAATGACTGTAAGGAAGAATTCAAGGTTCTCCTTGCATATCTAACATAAAACAAACTAGAAACACACTTTAATTTGTTGTTGATTCAAGATAAATATTATCGAGATGTAGAATCTTCAGATACATCAAATTTAGTTGTTGATCCAATAGTTAAATTCCATTACTGCTTGATTAAAAATTTAGGTCGACTTATTAATGCGCAAATCACTACTAAGAATAAAACGTACTTATGTGAACGTTGTTTGAATAATTTCAAAAGTGAGAGCAAATATAAGACTCATATCGAGGATTGCGGGAGAATAAATACTTGCAAAATTGAATTCCCTTAGGAGGATCATTTAGAATTCAAAAATTTTGCAAATAAAATACCCATGCCATTCGTGATCTATTTCGACTTTGAAGTACTTTTGCTACCAATTCAGAACTGTTCCCCATCGAGCGAATAAAAATAAAACGCAGCTACATGAAGCATACAGTGTAGGATATTATTTGAAATATCATTTCGATGATTCTCTATCTAAATATGACAGCTACAGAGGCCCTGAACCAGCTAAATGGTTAACTATGCAATTAGATGGAATTAGTGATTTCATCGAAATGAAATTGAAATCTAATATACCTATGAGTTTGAGTGCGGCTAATTTAGTATCTATAATGAATGAAACCAAATGTCATATCTGCGAGAAAAATTTTAATGAAGATGAAATAAGTGTTAGAGACCATTGTCATTCCACTGGAACATTCAGAGGATCAGCTCATCAAGCTTGCAACTTAAATTATAAACATAAATTTGTAGTACCTGTTTTAGCGCATAATTTGAGCGGATATGACATGTTTCTATTAACACGAGATTTAGCTAAAGCGAATAAACAAAACATCCAAGTGCTACCTGTGAATAAAGAAGATTATATAAGCTTTACACGAGGCTCATTCTCATCCCCCGTAAAATTCCGATTCATAGATTCATATAGATTTTTGAATACATCACTAGATCAGCTAGTTTCCTTCTTGAATTTATCAGAAGATCAGTTCAATTTATTAACCCGTAAGGGGGTTTTCCCTTATGAACATTTAGATGGATGGAATCGATTGGATGAGTTAAATTTACCATCAATCGAAAAATTCGATAATAAATTGAGAGATGAACCTATAAGTGCGGAGGACTATAAACATGCACAAAACGTTTGGCAGAAATTTAATTGTAGTAGTTTAGGGGAGTATTCAGATTTATATTTGAAAACGGACGTTTTGTTATTAGCTGATGTTTCTGAGAATTTTAGAGCTAAATGTATTGAGATATACAGTTTAGATCCATCGTACAGCTTCACTTCACCTGGATTCTCGTGGGAGTGTATCTTAAAATATACCAAAATTTCTCTCCAAATTCTCAAAGATATCGATATGATTATGTTTATAGAAAGGGGAATAAGTGGAGGTGTAAGCCAATGTTGTAATAGATTCGCAGCAGCTAATAATAAATATATGAAGGATTATAATCCACAAGAGGAGAATAGTTACCTCATGTACTTCGATGTATGTAATTTATATGGGTGTGCTATGGCCCAATATCTACCGTATGGAAATTTTGAATGGTGCGAAGATCTTAACATCGATGTGACAAATATTTCCGATAAAAGTCCTATTGGATACATTCTAGAAGTAGATCTAGATTACCCGCAAAACTTACATGATGTTCATAAAGATTTACCGCTTTGTCCTTTACACTCAACACCCCCTAATGCTAAACAACCTAATTTATTATTCACTCTTTTTAATAAATCTAAATATATTATTCACTATAGAAATCTGAAACAATGTTTAGCATTAGGAATGGTCTTGAAGAAAGTACATGAGGTTTTGAAATTTAGTCAATCCGCTTGGTTGAAAGTGTGTATCGATTTGAATTCGCGACTACGCGCAGGTGGGCAGAATAAATTTGAGGAGGCTCTTTTCAAACTAATCATAAATGCGATATTTGGGAAATCGATGGAGAACGTACGTAAGCATCGGAGCGTTAAATTAGTTATATTATTTAATAAACCAATTTACATAGGGATGGCTATTTTAGATATTTCGAAAACTTGTGTGTTTGATTTTCATTATAACTTTATGCTGAAAATATATAAAGATCCTGAAGCGATAAGGCTGTGTTATACAGATATTGATAGTTTGATCTATCATATAATCACTGACGATGACATCTACGAGACAATAATCAGGAAAAATGTTTTAAAATTCGATACAAGCGACTATGCTGTGGATAATATTTTTGATATCCCACTTGTGAATAAGAAAGTAGTAGGACTTATGAAGGATGAGAACAAAGGTTTTTTAATGACGAAATTTGTAGGCTCACGCTCCAAAATGTATAGTTATAAAGTAGAAAGAAAAGAACCTGTTAAAAAAGCGAAGGGTATTAGAGATGCTGTATTGAAATATTCCATGTCTTTCGAAGACTATGTTGAATGTCTCGAGGAGGAAATTGAGATTTATAGAGTGCAGAAATCAATCCACTCTTTTGATTTCAATCTTTACACCATCGAACAGAACAAAATTGCGTTGAGTCCGTTTGATACCCAACGTCACCTGATAAAAGACCGAACAAATACCCTGCTTTATGGGCACTTTTCACTGTGCTAATTTTAAGATTTTATGCTTTTTAGTTTTATATTGTAAAATTTAATGTGTTTGTGTTTCATAAAATTGAAAATGATAATAATAATAAATTGTTTACCATGATGTCACTGTGCTAATTTAAGGATTTTATGCTTTTCAGTTTTATATTGTAGAATTTGATGTGTTTATGTTTCATAAAATTTAATAATGATAAATAAATTGTTTACTATGATGTCGCTGTGCTAATTTTGAGATTTTATGCTTTTTAGTTTTATATGGTAAAATTTAATGTGTTTATGTTTCATAAAATTTGATAATAATAAATAAATTGTTTACTATGATGTAGATGTGTTTTAATAATAAAACGAAGATAATTATTAATCACAATTTATTGTTCTAAATCATAAACCTTATTTTTATAGAAAAATAACATTTCTAAGTGTATTGGTCAATACACATTTTGATGATGAAATATTATTGAAACAATACAAGAGTTCTAATGCACTGGCATGATTCCTCATGCTTTTTATCACATGAATAACATTGTGATAGTATGAAGAAAAATCAAATTGTTCGAGAAAAGACACTCGATGTGATAACACTCCATCGTTGATATTAATTATTACTCGAACACCTTCCTCACACAGCCAAAAATGAAAACCATGCTTCGTAACTTGAAGTACTTTTTCATTATTGTCCCACACAAGTTGAACTATTCGGCAATATTCATCGGATGCTATGGGGGCAGGATCGAAATCTGTTTGTAAACTTGAGAAGAAATCTCTGATTTTAGTTCGAGGAATTTCGATGAAGTCATACCATTCCAGCAGTCCAAAGGTGAGTTTACAATTTTGCGAAGAATGGATAAGTTATATTGTTGGTGCGAAGATTCGCATAGGACTCAATCCACACTTAATTTCATAACTCTCCTCCAATGGGTATGTTGTATTCAACAATGGAAATTTTTCATCCCGAATTAACATTTCAAACTCTTCAAACATTCGATCTAACTCGGAACTATCTTCGGATGTACCACTATCTTGGTATTCTACTACAACTGAACTGATTGTTAGATTTTCTCTAACATACACCCTCAAGATCACACACGCACGCGCAGATCATATAATATCACTTCTAGCAATCCAACTTTTCTCCTTTATTCCCAACCATTTGACGTACAATTTATCACCTTTTTTCCGAAGCACTTTCTCAATCAAAAAGACATCAGGTTGTTTGGTCTTTTGCAATTCTTCCTCGTAGAAACAACCGCTGATTGGGGAGCTCTTCATATCCTCGAGTAGATACGTGACTGGGTTAGTGATTTTAGCTTTCATAATTTTAAAGAGCTCCGCCGACCAATTAGGCGTATATGATTTTTCGAAAATATGTTTGGCTTTGCTTATACGTACCACATCGCCCACGTTGAATTTATGTGGTAAAGCCAACTTGAGGTGTGAGTTGGATCGGTTCAATATCACGCTCCCATTTTGTTTTGTTACCTTGAATGGAGCCATATTTATAGTTCTATGTTTACGTTTATTATATTTTTCCGTGATTTCTTGAAGTATATCAATCCATCTATATTTTCCTTTCAAACTAAATTGTTTATAGAGCGCTTCTTTCAAGGTTCGAATAACACGTTCAGCAATGGCGGCTTTCTTCACACTATACGTATTATAATGGTTGATTTTGTGTTTTTCATCAGCTCGTCAAAACGCTTATTAAAGAATTCTTTACCTTGGTCGCTTTGCAGATTCCTAGGTTAACGTCCTCCTTCTCTCTAAGTCAATATAGAATTAACTGCTTTCCGAACCTTCGGCTGATTTCGTTTTCAATGGACGAGTCCACACGAATTCCGAGAAGCAATCGATCATGACCAAAATATACTTGAATCCTCGATTTTCACGAGCATAATTACCCATTTCGGCTAGATCCATCTGCCACAAGTCATCGAGTCCCTTCAAAATCGTACGACGACGTTTGAAATTTTTTCGGGCTGGCTTATGAATCTCATCGACAACTTGTTGCATCGTTTTTCAATTATTGTCTAGTTAAAAATCAGTTTTATAGGATTTGGAGTTATACGTTTCGGGTTGGTTGATGGGGTGAAGGTGGTAGCATCATTTGGTCTTTTCTTCGAGGGTGTTGTCATACGTTGTTCCAACGCCAGCAGCCTACTCATAATATCCTCCTGATGTACATTCGTTATGTTATAATCTATAGTGATCTTGTTCAATTTATCATTATGATCACGCAAAATAACGCGTTGACTCTTATGATATGTTTCGAAATTATCAGAGAATTCCTTGAAGATATCGAGTACATAAGCGGTATTCGCTCCAACGGTTTTGAGATCCTTATCATTTTTCTTCTTGTATTCATCCTATTCTTTATGTAAACTAGTAAAGCTAGCATCACTTTGATTTTTATGCGATTGTATGTTGATGGAGAAACTACTCATCTCTCCAATTAATTTCTGAATCTTATGTGAAAGTCATCGTTGAAGATGCGCTCCAAGTTCTCCCCAACCTTCGCACTCGCATCATCGACATAAATCTTGCTTGCAACATCGTTCTTGAATGTGGGCGTTTTCACATAACAAATTTTCACGTTCTCGATATCTACATCACCATCTGGTGTACGGGCTAGAACGTGTGAAAACATCGATTGTCGAAGAGCGTTGATGCTGGTTGAACCACCAATCACAGATCTTCGTCCAAACTAACACACTAATATATGATATCGGCTTCTCGTAGCTCATTTATTATAGCGACTATCTCATTGTCGTGCGATGTATTCCCAGCTTGTTGAGATGCCATCAGAAGACTCAATCGTTCCACAAGCTCGTTCGGATCATGCCAGTACACGTACTCCACTGGTTCGTTGTTATATGTCTCGCTACCGAGAGCGTCCTCATGAATTAGAGGTCGAAGTATTTTAATGTACTTGTATTTTCAAGTACCTTTCAAGTTTCCAGCACTATTTCTATGGAGATTTGTCAAGTTCAGAATCATCCTGTAACTCATCTTATCTTTCTTGGTGAAATTTCTAGGTTTGTCATAGAATATAAAATCACACAGACCGATGGTGCTTTTGAACTTTCTTCCTTGTGTCACGATAGTATCTCTATTTTTGAAATCGATTAATTTACCTCCTAGTAACCATGACAACGAACTAGCATCGTAAACTGGGCCATAAACTCTATCGATGTTTCTACTCCCTGACCAATAATCACCGATATATTTTTGAAGTAACTCTGAGTAAGATTCTAATACGTCATAGTCATCATCATCGTTGTCAGACTCTTCAATAACAGTTTTCATACTTGCATCGCTTACATCCAATACCGTTCCTCTTTCATCTTCCTCCTCTCCCTCATCCTCCTCCTCCTCCTCTTCATCCACATCATCCTTTTCTTGCTTAATTTCACGTTTAATCAATGGTGTATTATGGGATTTGATTATTTCCCGAAGTGGTTCCGATATGGGTTTAAATAATTTATTGATCGACTCGTCCTCTTCTGTTGTACCCAGTTTCAATGTGAGATATTTCTTGCGTATAGATCGTGCCAATTGAGCGATTTTTCGTTTACGTGCTAACCGTTCAGCGTCCATTGTGTATTTGCTATAGATTTCACGTTCACACTTTATGATATACATCGAAACCTTTGCGGTTTGTTCAAAACGAAATCTTTAACAATTATCAATGTTCCAAATTTCTCCATCCAACACATAGAACACATCTTTTTGAATCGATCGAAAGTAACGTCTGGGGATACGTGCTCATCAAAAACGTGTTTTAGATTTATTTCATCCTGTTTAAATAACACGATCAGGTTAGAATTATCGCGAATCAGTTGTTTAGGAATTTTAGAGTATGTCTGACATAGATATGATACGTCAATGTTTCTATGTCTACACATCGAATAATATTCTCTGTTGTGTCTCACAGGATATATCATAAAAAATGAAGATGGAATTTGGTTTTGCATCGTTCGGACTTATAATTTCTTCATTGTCTTTATATGGGAAATAACTAACTCCTTTTACTCGTTCCAAAATCTCCTGCAACAGTATGTACTTATCTTGATATAATGACTTCGAATATACTTAAACGTTTTCAATTTTGACACCATTTGGATTGAACAACAACGATAACATAACATTTGTTTTTCCGCATCCGCTCGGACCACAAATTAAAGCATGAAAAGAGTTCGGTAACAGTTTACCATGTTTACCAACGCGATTAGTTCCAACTTTTGAATCTAAATTCTCGATTGGAAGTGTCTGTTCTTGTTGAACGGTCTTCATCGTGTGAAACATTTCTACTTAATGATAACGTATAAAAGGAAAAATCACAAGAGCGTATGCTCATTAACAATGTTGATTCATCAAGGTGAAGGTTTATTGAATACACTCATAAACAAGCTCCCGTTTGAATTACACATTCCTTCATATCAATTCTGTGGTCCTGGAACTGAATTGGAAAAGCGTCTTGCACGCGGTGATGATAAAGGTATCATTCCTTTAGATTCCGCTTGTCGCGAACACGATATAGCTTATTCACAAAACAAATCTCTGGAGGAACGTCATAAGGCCGATAAAATATTAGAGGACGCTGCTTGGAAACGAGTTAAATCAAGAGACGCTAGTGCAGGTGAAAGACTCTCTAGTTTATTGGTTACCGGTGCGATGAAGGTTGAACGAAAACTAGGTATGAATATCAAAAAACGGGGGCGACAACAAGGAAGTTGTTTCCGGAAAGATATCGTTGGAAGCATCGCAAAGTCAATGGAGCCGTCTCCTTCATTGAGAAAGTCCGCTATGAATGCGTTGAAAGCCGCACGAATCGCGATTGTACGAGCTGGAGGTAAAAAGCGTATCAGAGTACCAAGAGTAATACCACTACCAAAATCTGGAGGATTCTTCCCACTATTACTACCCATCTTAGGAGCTCTAGGAGCCTTAGGATCGGTTGCAGGAGGTGCAAGTGCTATCGCAAATACGGTAGTTAACGCTAAAAATGCCAAAAAGAAGTTTGAAGAAGATCAACGTTACAACAAAGCTATGGCACCACTGGGAAAAGGTTTATACTTGAAACGCAACGCTAAAGGAGGATATGGATTGTTTTTGAAGCAGCAGCAGCAAAAAAACTATTAATTGAGCTACCCGATGATAGACCAATGTACGATCGAGATTTGATACGTTTCGCTAGAATTCTGAAAATCCCAAATTTTCGAGGTGTCTTTATGCGAGATACGCTACCGCACAAACCTAGACGTCGTGAATGTATCATTCTAAATTTGGACTTGACTAAAAACAATGGAACGCATTGGGTATAGCGTTTAGAAAAATCGATAACGATGTAGAATATTTTGATTCTTTTGGAAATTTGAAGCCACCAAAGGAACTCGTTCGATATTTGGGTGAGAACGTTAGGATTTTTCTACAATAACGACACCTATCAGAACTGTAATCAAGTGATATGTGGACAGCTGTGTTTGAAATTTCTCAGTCATACTCGATTATTCAAAGAGTAACAGCCACACACCACCATGGATTTCACTTCTGCAGTAATACAATACATATGTGAAAATGAGAGTAGTAGTGGGAGTAGTTTGAGGAGAATCATCGATTTTATTTATGGAAATTTGATCGACGCTATCAATAAACCTACGAGCGAACTTACACGTAAGAATTTAACGTTTCTACCGATAAAATACATTCTAAAACATTTGGATGTGGTGTTTCTCAATCAGAATGAGGTTCCGGAACATATGTTTGATTACCTTTACCGTCATAAAGTGTAAGGAACATGTCGATGAAGATTGCGATGGTCCACAACCCCCACGCAAACTATGTTCTCAATGTTTATCTGAGCAGATTTCTCACATCATGGAGAACGAGGGAATAACTCATCACAAGTGTTGATAGAAGAAGTTTGCAAAGACAACCCATACTTTATGAGATCATACTTATTCCATCTATTAATGTTAAAATATAAATAGAGATGTTTCAATGAATTTTTATTAGTATCATGTCTCAGTTGTTCACGTTAACAAGCACCAACCATATATTCTCGTTTACACCGCAGAATTTGATTGTGCTGAGGCCAGACAAAAAATATTATTCAGCATTGTTGGAATTCAATTCATACAATTCCGTACCAAATATAGAGAACTATCACGTAGAAGGAGATAAAAGAAAAGCGAAGACTAAGACTCCTGAAGCGATAACAATTCCGGCTGGGAACTACGAGATAAGCGATATCGAAGAATTTATCAGGAAAAAATTGAAGGTTAAAGAAGATATATTCTCGCTGAAACCGAATAACAATACGTTAAAGTTTGAAATATTCCATGAAAATCACGATATTTCGTTTGAAAAAAACGATAGTTTTGCTAAAATATTAGGATTTTTGCGGGGGGTATTGAAGAAGGGTGTAGTGCACGTGTTTGATTTATCTGTCAACATAATAAAAGTCACCAACATACGTTTCGAGTCGAACATTACAGTGGGAGCCTTCTAACGAAATAGACCTGCGCATACGATCTACGATTTTCCTATCATCATCGACCCCGGCTATAGGATTGTGGAGCGTCCGAAGAATCCTCAGTAGATACACTACCTTTGGGACAGGAAGTGTGACGTCACTTCCGGTTTGTGATCCGATGTTTGTAATTATCGAGTCTCCACTTCCGGTCTGTGCTGGCGATGGGCATCCAGTGTGTGTAATTAGTGTTATCGGGTAGATAGCGTTATCGGGTAGATAGCGTTATCAGTGATTGCGAGTTTGGTTGTTTGTAAAGAGTGTGTTATGTTGTATATACAGGTCGTTTGTAAGAGAGGTCCTAGACACGTGGTGTCATGGCAGCTATCGCGTGATCCTTCGGTGTCATGGCGTGTGTCACGGGGTGTCGTGCGGCTATCAACGAGTTGTCATGGCGTCTGTCACGAGGTGTCATGCCATCTGTTACGAGGTGTCATGGCGGTCAACGAGGTGTCATGGCGTCTGTCACGTGTTCCATAGACGAGGTGGCTATCACATGCTCCTTAAACGAGGTGTCTGTCACGCGGGTCTTCAACGTGGCGTCTGTCACGAGGTATCATGGCAGTTGTAAAAATCGATCATAACGTCTACGACGTGTACATCAAACGAAAAAAATGGTATTCTTTGGTGAGAAAGATTGAGTGGGATCCAAACCCACGTCATTTTTTAACCGAAAATGTTTTATTATTTCACATGTATACTTACCAGTTCGATCGACCTCTTATCTCTCACCCGCAAGAATACCATTTAGTTTTGATTGTATATTTTAGGTTGAAAAAGTCAATAGCTTGACATGCGCAGCGTATGAGGGAGTGTGTTGTTGTGTGCGACTGATTCAACTAAATCGAACTCAGTTCGTGATAATGTCTCCTCGATTATACAACAGTTTTATTCATAGTGTGCTTACCACCGATGCGAAGAGATTCGTAATAAGCGTATGTCCGCCGAGTTTGATGAAAATCCTCGAAGAATTACAATCACTATAATCGCTGGGGAATTCATAACTTTCCTTGTGGGGGCCTCGACCTATTGGGCGTATGCTGATATTTCGATCCTCCCCCTCCAGAAGATTGGAAGATAATCGATATGAATATAGAAGATCAGTTCAAATATAAACATATAAGAATGGGAAAAATCATATTTCGGGTATCGTTCCGAAACCCGGATTGTATATACTTGATTGTTTTAGAGTGCTCCATGATATCGATGTCAATTTTTATCGAATCGCACTACTACCATACCGATGTGACATGCGCAGCATCCGAGGAGATTCTTCAAATTCTTACACCTTTAAGATGTTCCAACTGTTTTCTGAGATAGGAGGGGAGGTCAACTATAGAATAAGTCCACCATCACTACAAATTTTGTGCTTCGACGTACTCTTTCGGAATTTCGATAACATCAAAGAAATATGTCAATGATGTGCAACTAGACATTTGGATAGTTCTAGTTTGAAATGTCGTCTATAGTGGTTGATATTCAAAGTTTCCCGATTTCTGCAAACGTATATAAAATCAAGGAACTCTCTTTGTTGGACTGTGAGAAAAGGTTGGAGAAATATTCTCTATTCAAACCACCAAAATCGATGGATCAACTATCCGAGAGGCAAATGAAGAAAATATTTCATTGTGAAAAATATCACGGGAACTCGGGTTATCAGGAATATGATGAATTGTATGAAATTTTTAAGGAAAATATCGATCCGGATGCTACTGTTCATGTATGTAGGAAGATGAAAGCTGAGTTTCTACGGGGGGCGTTCCAAAAATTGGGGTTAGATCGAGTAGGAGTGGTGAATTTGAAAGGTAAATGTCCAAAATTAGAGCGAGGAAATTATGAATTTATGTTTACTTCACCCCAATAGTGTGAATCCTATGTGTTCTAGTGCGAATAGTTGGAAGTTATTCGAATTTCTTACGAAGGAAGATGTTCTGTGGCTCTTAAAATAATAATATAGATATCTACAAATATATCATTATGCATATATCTTTTGAAGAATACACACGCAGACTTTGCTAATTAGTGGAAAAAGTTCTACTAAGAAGAGACTTGAATTTTTACGCAGATAAAAGTAAAGTTATAAGACTGCTGAACAAATTAAGTGTAAAAAGTGAGGATGATGGGAGTGGGGGTTTTGAAAACAAATTTTGTGATTCTAACCACAATTCTGAATGGTATTCTATACGCGAACGTTCCTCAACACGTTGAACGCATCTATATTTGTCTGAAGGATGTCGGCGGTGGTGGGGAGTGTAATCGTACCGGATGTATTCCGATGAATTTTCAAAAAATCAACGATAACCAAAATATGAAATGAATTATCGAAACGATCGATTTTCATCGTTATCCACCATTATCAATCATTATTTGAATCAATCTAGGAATGAGGATGCTGCAGCTGTAGTATTGGAATCAAATTCGTGAAAAATTTTAAACAGACTTAGTAGGGAATTTTGAAACAATTTATTTTATATTTTTAAATTTTTAATAATTTTTATTGAATATTTACTTCAACAATCAATAATCAATAATCGACAGATTTACAAAAACAACATTAATCACATTAAAGGCCTATTTTAGAGTTTCGTACACGAGTATATCTCTAGTACAAGTGATGATATTTCGTCCCCTCCCTTCGAAAAAAAAAATAATTTACAAAATTATTAGAACTTCCAATATGAAAGTACTTGAATTTTTCAAACTGCGTATCCAAGACAAGAAGGAAGGTAAGAAATTATGAAATTTTCAAGGCCAATCTATTCACCTCTGATCAAGATTATTTTATCGTACATAATTGAAATCTTTTCAAAAATAATACTAAAAGAACCCGAATGTTTGAGATACATAGCTATTAGAACGTTCAATAATTTCACTTGGAATCCACAACTGATTTTATATACTTTGATACCACATATATATTTGTGAACAAAGAAACATTGTAATTTCTCTCTTTTCGTTTTCAAATCTCTGCGAAAAATTTGATATAGTAGGAAAGAATAGAAGTAGCTCAGAATTAAATTCCATTCACAGGGCAAAATAATTTTGATTGACTGTCATCACCAACAATTTCTAAATATCAATTGTGATTTACTATGATCCATAAGGTTATGAATATTTACTTTTTTTAACGACATGTATATTGGATCTTGGATGCGTAATTCTTATTTCGATTCCACTCTAATCTGCTTCTTTATATTGATTCCGATTCTTAACAACTCCCACAGGATATCTCAGCTTCCAAAATACTCACGTAATGAAGTTCTTTGTTTCAATCGAGTTACAATTACTTCGCTAAACATAAAGAACTTCTCAGTCATCCTTAGCTTTACGCCATCACATACGTATTATTGAAGGCGACACGACACTATTGGCTATGGAAGGAAAGTTTATTTAATATTACAAAGACAATCTCTTGACGTTTCACGAGCGACGCGGATGTAGGTGGATCGAACGACTTTTTGAAATTTAACAGAGAATCTCTCAATAGAGCAGAGATTAAAAGCAGTCGACTAGGTTATGGGCATGCTTAAGAACTGATAATTCGATAGCTTGAATGGGTACTTCATTCAGAGAGATGTAAGATCTCTCTGACTTCTTTACGGATCACATTTTATGCAATTCTCCGTAAATGTAATATCTATATAGTTCAAGCAATACGTGCAGAAATTAATAACTGAAAAAAAATATGAGCGTATAGCAAATTAAATTTAAAGGTGAGTTTCTGGTTCATGCAACTCGATCTGAAATGTCGAACATAACCTACAAAATTGGCAAAAATGCAAAAAGCGGTTTTTCTCAAATAATTAAAAAACTATAGCTCGGATCGGAAAAAGTTAAAGGAGAAAGTTGTAGGTTGATAAAGATCCACATGTTCACATGTTATATAAAAATCGAATGAATAGTTTAAAAAATCTGAATGTTTGAAATATCGATGATTCAGATATTATATTTGATTGAGTATACTGATGTTGTAGCTATATAGCCTTCTATTAATAAGCCGATGAAGTATCACAGTTGAATGTCAATGTCAATGTCAGTGTACCTGCGTCATCACATTCAGTTCAGACTGATATGAGAACGTAAACGCGTGTGAGTGTATACAATGAGAGGATTCATTAGGTAAACAAATAACAATGAATGAATCATTTGTACTACACACAATCTGTTAATTTTCGGGTAGGGTTGGATGCGAAAACATTGAATTAGATTGTACATATCGACAATTTGTTTTTGTTGTCATTTATGAAGCTTACAATTTCTCGAATAGAGGCATATTGTAGAAACTTTGCTAAAGATCACTTGTTCACATGTTATTTAAAAATCTGACTGAGTTAATCTGAAAAGAGAAAGATATTTCAAGTATAAATAGTATGTTACTATTTTATGTATATAAGAATATTATATTAATTCAATTCAATCAAGTTTTTGGATGATATGACTGATGATTTGAATTCCACAGGAAAGAAAACTGCAAGGAATAGCTTTAGACAGCTAGGGGCCCCTGCTCACCAGGGTGGGACGGGTCAGGGTTCCAAGGGATTGATAGCTGCCTGTTTCCTCCCTACATCTTTCGTTGGAATCCAACTGTTATGTTCAGACCCCAATCCCAGCCATTTAACATATAATTTTTGTCCCCTCCTACGTAGACTATTCATTTGATCTGATTAATTAATAAAACAGTGCTTTCTATACGCAAAATTTTATTTTCAATAAAAACACATTAAAATTAATAACTTTATTTCAGACTAATAATAATAATACATTTTATAAACTTATATAGATATAAAAAGAAAAGAAGGAAGTACCCTGTTCACCTCCATTTAAAGGTATAGGATCCACCAGTATTAGATTGAATTTTCCTCAACTGCGAAAGAATGAAAAATATATTAGTATAATCAATATAAGAACTGAAAATGTGCATACCTCCACAATCAAAACTGCTAAATCCTCACCCGTGCCATATATAATACACAGCTCATCAATATCTTCTTCTTCTTTCGGTGGTGATAGTGTTGTTGAGGGTGGGAGTGGTTGTAGATTCAAGCTAGAGGATGATGGAGGTGGTGTTGATTGATCTCTGTAAACAGTAAAATGATGTTCAAAGAATTCCTATAGTAATTAAAATTAAATAACTAACCTTATTTGATCATCATCATCAATTATGATGGAGGTGATAGGAGTAAGTGAGAACTGTCTTTTTTGTTTCTTCCTGTTGATATTTGATGAGGGGGTTGTTGATCTCTTTCTACATCCACTAAAATTGCATTGAAGAATTAAAAGAAGAATATCGAAAACAACAGAATGAAACTTACTTTTCATTTCTAATCCTTGTTGATGATTGCATCCTGTCAACACTGTTATTATTGTCAGCTCTATAAGAAATTTATTATTAGTTTTAACAATGTATGATTATATTGTTCTTAATGAACTTACACATTAGGTAATTCATTGATTAAAACCTCTTCACTCCCATCTTCTAAGTGACATTTCACAACTTTCCCTGCATTATAACAAGCAGTTGGATGTACTTCATTGATAATAATCTCTCTCCCGTCCTTCAGGGTACACCTCTCTATTTCCTCATCGTTCATCATTAATTTACTGTCAACAAATTATAATTAAAAATCTTTAGAATGATGTAAAGAATAGAGAACATACTCTCTAATCGAATTATCTTCATTCAAAACTACTAATGTGCTATGAGTCCCTACAGGGTCATCATTATATTTTGAAATAGTCCCATCATTCTTACTCATATATACAATATAACCACTGAAAAATTAGTAAAAAGATATGAAATTTTATTAATAGATATTTCTTAATGAAACTTATTTTTCAGATAAATATGCAGGTGGAGCAACCGGTGGTGTATATCTATTTGTTAGTTGTTCCATCAAATCATACATCATACTTGAAAAGAGATGATTTCAAAATTTTAACGAAAGAATTTTCAGAGCTATCAAATGAGAAACTTGAACTTTAATGAGGAAAGGTGTTTTTCCCTGATTGAAATTAGGAGAAAACGTGTTTCTTTGTTTTGAAAACATATTAAAATTCCTTTGAATCAAATTATAATTGATAAAAATGATATCTAATCAATAACTAATAGAAAAATTAAAACGAAATTATTTCAAAAATATTAAGATCTGAAAAAGTTAACTTCATAATCAATGAATATTGATCTGAAAGAAAAATTGGTTCATTGAAATTAGTGGAAATGATATTTTTAAGTTGTGAAAACATCATAAATTTTCTTTCAATCACAACTAGTCTTTCATATATTAGGTTAAAAACATATTTAATCATAACTTCCTTCGGTAAATTATATTTTACAATTGATAAAAATTGCATCTGATGAATAACTAGCAGGCAAATTGAAACTTACCTTGAAACAGCTGAACACAAATGATTTCTCGTACATTAAACACTACTATATATATAGACAAATTTTATATTACCCAAGGGAAAAAGTAGACGCCCTTGAGTAAATTGTTGTTGTGAATGAATGATATCTAGCTGAAAGGAAACTGAGTTTGTCTTCTATTATATCGCATAATAGTTTGATAGATAATTAGAACAATGATTGATTCAAATCATCATATTTTATAACGCAATAATAGACTCACGAGTTTAATAGGAATCGCTCTAATTATTCTGCAGATTATTATTATGAATATTATTTTATCGATATCCTTTGTGAATGAATGATATCTAGCTGAAAGGAAACTGAGTTTGTCTTCTATTATATTGCATAATAGTTTAATAAATAATTAGAACAATGATTGATTCAAATCATCATATTTTATAACGCAATAATAGACTCGCGGGTTTATGAGGAATCGCTCTAATCATTCTGCAGATTATTATTATGAATATTATTTCATCGATATTCTCAAGTTAAAATTTGGTGAATTTTTCATGAGCTTAGAGAGTGATTTTGATTCTACACCTGTAGCATCTTCATTCGTAGATTGATTTGGATAATCATTAACAAATGTGGAAAACGATGAATAATCAATCGTTTCGATAATAATTCATTCCATATTTTATAAAAGTATGTTAAGCGAAATGGACAGTGTGAACCGACATATTCAGAATTTTAATCAATCTCCTCTTCGGAAAATTCTAGTCCATTTTGGAGAAATTCTAACCACTACAAACATTTCAGTCTAAAATAACAATGAATAAGGGAGTTGTATTCAGAGTTGGATGTTCAAATATTGATATAATCGAATTATATGTTACATTTTCAAGTTTACTTGTTTAAAGGTTCGGAAAGCGTTTAGTTTGATATTCCTGGAATAACATCGTAAACCTAGGAATCTGCAAGGCGATCGTAGAAAATAATTCTTCAATAAACACTTTCATATGGAAAAACATAAAATCAATCATTGCAATACCTATTCTATGAAAAAGCCTCTAACGCAAGACGCATTATTAGAACGTTTAAAGAAGCGCTCTACAAACAATTCAGTTTGAGCGGGAAATACAATGTTGTATGATTTGCGCGTGCGTGAATAAATATTGAAAAGTTGCAACAAAATGTACTCCGAAGATAGTGTTAGATCTGATTTTAGAAGAGTGGGCTCTGACTGCAAGTATTATCAACAAATCAAAAATCAAATGGGCAATAAATTCATTTAAACCATATAAGTCGCCAGGAATCGATGGGATACTGCTAGCTTTACTGCAGCAGGCAATCGATATACTTGCCCCTATCCTGTGTGAAAAGCTGAGAGCCAGCCTGGCACTGAGCTACATACCGGAAGAGTGGAGGGCGGCAAAGGTGGTATTTATACCGAAGCCAGGGCGAGACTCTTACGCCCAGCCAAAATCTTTCCGTCCGATCAGTCTAACTTCGTTTCTCCTGAAAACCCTAGGGAAACTGATCGACAGGCATGTTAGAGATGGAACTCTTATGAGAAATCCCCTACATCGCAATCAGTATGCTTACCAGACCGGGAAATCCTGTGAAATGGCAGTATACGAGTTAATACAGAGAACAGAAAAATCGCTGGAATGCAAAGAAATTGCCCTAGCGAGATTTCTGGACATAGAGGGAGCTTTTGACAACACCTCATTCGAATCAATTGCCCGAGCAATGCGAGAGCGAGGGGTGGAGGATCTGCTCTGCAGATGGATCTACAACATGCTCCGATGCAGGACAGTCATAGGAACTCTCAATTAGGTCGAAAAGAAGGTGCGGGTCGCTGGAGGATGTCCGCAGGGAGCTGTACTGTCACCTATGCTGTGGATTCTGGTGGTGGACGAACTTCTGATACTCCTTGAGAGCAAAGGATTCTGCGTAATCGGATATGCGGATGACATCGTCATAATAGTACAAGGGAAGTTTGGGAGCACAATAGCATCTCTGATGCAGCACGCACTAAACACCGTGGAAAAATGGTACAACAAGTGTAATAATCTGGAAGGCTGGTACTTGGGAGCAACTATTAAACTTATTTATAATGTTATTGCACACAAGCCAGGTATACCAAGTCCAGCTCAAGATATTACTAGGTTATGTTTGTTTACTGTTCCCTCAGGTCAAAGCCTTATGGGATCATATGCTGCTACGGAGAGTGGAAACCTTGTTGTAACTATGCTAGAATAGCTACCCTTACTATGCAACTCGAGGGTTGCGGAGGGTGATAATTGCAGGGTTGCGCTACAAGGAGTGCCCTGTCGTTGGTAGAATGGATTATATTTAGCTGCCACCAGTTCCCTTTTGAGATGTTTTAGAGAATAGTTCAGGGAACGAAACTAAACTCGAAGGAGTTCCTCTCCAGTAGCACTTGGTATAAAATTGTTTAGTAGCGGGGCCTTTCCTGACCGATTTATATACTGGGCTAGTATGACAGCTTCACGTTGTTGAAGATGTTCGGAATGACAATCACGACAGGACTGTTCTCTTCCACTATAACGTTATCTAAGGGATGGTGTATCAATGAAGAACAATGCGAACAGTATAAGTTGTATATTGGGAAAAAGTATTCGTTTACAAAAACAATAATAATAATTAACAAATATGGACACAAGTCCCATTCATATATACATAATGAGGAAAATATGACGAATGGTCAACAAGAACAAAAATAAAAATTTAAATTAATCGAAATCAATTTGATGCAAGTTTCTGAATGGTTTAAATAAAATATATATAATAAATTGATAAAACTTTATCAAGTATGATCAATCAGTGAATTATTGATTCGCCTGATATAACGTAGCCAGAGAGTTGCTTCTTTGCAGGCTAACCTTACTTTTGAATTGAATATAACACTCTGATGGAGTAGCTAAGGTTATGAAATGGACCAGAGGGGCCACTGATAGTAAGGTTGAGATTCCAGAAGGGTGATTCTCTAACAAACAGCTATGATGCCTTTTTTTTTTGACAACTACCTGGTTCGCTTTGTATATATTGATCTATTAAATTGATTCAACAAATTTGACAATATAATGAAAATCCTAGTTTTCAAGATGAACTCTTAACACTTTCTCTTAAATTCGCCGCTGATGGCTGTCTCAGTAGGGGTTTTTAAGAAACCTTCAAATTCTAAATAAAATACCCTTATTACAACTTTTTAATAATGATCCTTCCCAATAGGCCCACAAATAATTAGGTAATTGACTTTACACCTACGATAACTCTAATTTCAACTATACCTATCTTAAGTAGGTCTCATATATATACTACCAAATATGAGAAATTCGGCAGATGGATCAATACACTTCTATTACCTCAAAATACTCTATTAATGGTTACAGTCCTCTATATACCAACACAAAAACGAGAAAGGGGGTGATGACCTCAAAATTCTCGGCTTGGATTCAGACTAAATAGCTTGTTCTATAGACTTACCCTGACTCAGTATTTAATCCTTAATCCACCAAGTAAACTTTTGACACTTGAGCTTACACTTCACGGCCTACACAAAATATATTACGCGACGTCTTTTTGTTAAGTTAAAATTACACCCCGGAGCTAGCTCTCTCTCGCACCCAGATCAAATTGTCTAATCGTTAAAGGAAACAAATTTTCCAAAATATCAAATTACTTTAGATTTCTATCATCAAGTTACCAATGACGTTCTTCACAATTTCTTTTACAGGTTATTTTAGATTCCAATTACCAAACAATTTTCACTAAATAGAAAATGATATTAAAGTAAAAAGTAAGTTCTCTTGAAACTGATACTTGGAATTATCTAAGGTGAATGAAAGTACTTTAAGAATGATAAAAATTGATTCGAATGAATTAATTGACTTTGAGTAATAAACAAAAGGAAAATATAGTTGAAAAAATAGAAATCTTGTAATTTGCAATACACCAAAAAAAAACAATCAAATGACTAAATATCAATTAAAAGAATTAATGGATCTGGTTTTGAGAGAGACTCAGCTATATTTACAAGGAACTAGGCTTACCCAACAAGGCACGACAAAGGAACTGCTTTTTTTCTACGAGTTTTCATTTTTATAATTCAAATCCCGCCGAAATTTTGTTTCCCTACCAGCTCGAGACCTTTCAACTATAGCCAATGAGGTTTGCTGTACCAAAGTATACTTTGCTCCAACACACAAATCTGTATTTGGAGTTGCCTGTTTTCCCACATCGAGGGGCAGTGAGTGACCACAAAAAATGATTTCTCCAACACTGCTTAGTCAGCGGTTCTAATCGCCGCCTGTGATTAAGTGCAATTCTACAGATTTGTATTTTGAATGCCCTAATCCTTAAAAATCACGTACGACTTGTAAAAGGTATCGGATGGCGGATTTCTGTCGCCAGACTGGAATTCCATCATTTCAATCTGAATAAAACTCTAATTGTTGAATCTAGGATGTCTATGTATAGTCTGTTCCTGTCAGGAATTTAGAATTTTAGATTTTGGAATGCCCGTAAGGACGGAACTACATGCTACGGAACGATTTGAATTGTACTCTCATGTGTCTAGTATTCCTGGTTTACTTAGAGTAACTTAATATTCGGGAGTTTTCTCCTGCTTACGCTACTTTGATTCAATCGTGAAAAATAAATAATCCCCAGGATTATTACATTACCCTCACCTTAAAGAAAGAGCGGGGTTCGGAAGGAACCAAGCTCCTTTCTACAATCGGTATTTTATGTGTATTTTGATCCATCTACCTACTTCTGACCAGCGTTGGAATCTAGGGGCACTAGACCCACCTTCACGCTCATATATATGATCATCAGTCCGATTGGACTTCCCAATAACCTAAATTCTATTCAGCATATTCACGTGGATTTACCACATGACTGCAACAATACAATCCTTACGAGCCAAACAATGAAAGTCTACTTCTGTTTCCATATTGTCACAACACTTTTTCGGATTGACTTTTACGCACTAACCCGCACTGTCACTCGATGGTTTCACATACCAGGACGCTCTTGGAGACTGGACATGGACCTGCCGTACAACGAACCGGCTGCTGATCGTCTTCCCTCGCGTTCTGTCCAGTGGAGGGTTGGATACATCGCATGGGCGGCGGTGGAATCGGTGGTGGTGGAATCTGCGGCTGCTTCTGGTTCCCTGGCGGTGACATCGGTTGACGGAGCGGATGGAACTGCATCCCCGGGACTTCCATGGGAGTGATGTCGGTTGACTAGGAAGGCGGTGAGGGTGTTCCATAGACATGCAAATAGATGTAGACCCCATCCGAATAGCTGATACAGGCTCCATCCATTTAGGCCGACACCAACAACGAACTTCACCAATCGGAATATACAGTAGAGGCCCAACAGCCCGTTCATGATGGTCCCTATGCTTTCGAACCAACCCCATATCTGTCGGATGGTGGACCTGACGAGACTGGTAACTTCTTCCTTGCTGAATAGTTTGAGAGTGTTGTACCCTTGGTCCAGAGACTCCATACCGGAAACCCGTCGCGCTATCATCGTTTGGACTGCATCTCTTTCCATACCGAAGATCAGGTTCCGTTGGCTTTTCCTCAGGTCCTCGGATGTGTAAAGGCCCCCTGCGCTAATCAGCTTGATCGGTTGGAACTTCAATTGGTCCTCTGCTTCAATCTCAATGGTCAGTGGTATGAGACTCGTCAGTGGTAGTGGGGAGAGGCCGACCCAGGTTCCCTCGACTTGGTACAATGGTGGCACAAGGCTATTACATTCTATTTGAACAGCTACATTTTGGATGACGTGGGTCAGTGGTGCCATGAATTTGCTCTGGATTGAAACGATTGTGCTTCGTTACATACTTCCGCTCCTAGTTTGAATATGTAGCTTGATCATCCATTTGCTACTACCGAAGAGTGACTGTGCATGCCGCCATGCGAGATGGTCCTTGTAACCTCTACCAGACAGGCGCGTGCGTATCTTTGTCCGTAATCCCTTTATTATAACTTGTCTTCAGTGAAACCATCGTTGCGTTTACCGAGTCCTCTTCATAGTCGTACACGATCGACCCATTACCATTACCTTAATAGTGTCGTCACCAGGACGGGGTACATCCTTGGCACTCTGAAACAGATCCCGAGAAAAGGGGAGGAGAACTCAAAAACAAAACAAAAAAAAATTTAGAATCAGGCCCCTTATCGTGACATACCCCTTAACTTCCAAACTCTATCCCCTTATCAGTGATAACATGAAATTGGGTATCAAACAACCCAAGGAATACGAATAACACAAAAAAAAAGTCGTATTATCTCTACACGTTTCCCGACCATCTTAAAGGTCTATGAATTACTTTCCATTCCCCTAGGATTTACTCAATTCCCTTTCTCTCTCCCTAGGGTCACGTTATCTCCGAAATACATGGGGAGGATCCAACTGTCCCTCAATTAAGAGCCTCTACCCTCCGGCGCAGTGGTCCCGTTCACAGGGTGCTGCAGCCACGGAGGCTGGAAGGGTTACTACCCCTTTCCAGAGGTTACTAGCTCATAGTGAGAGCTGCTCTTATTTTCAACAAAACAAAAAAAATTTAAACGGAACGCGGTGACTTGAAGAGTCAGAGGTTCCGAATTTACTGACTCTACTTTGTTCATAGGGAACCAAGGCCAAGACTCACAAAAGAGAACTAACTTAACACTGCATATAAGCTACTTGGTTCCGCTATGACGTCACTCGATCTAGGGTGAGGGTGGCTATATACATCTTTGGTAGAGGAGTCTTGAAAATGAAGCACCTCTTAAGATAATCTACCCCGTAAATTATCTGAGTCGATTCCCGGCTCCCACTTCCTCAATTTACCGATGTTATGCCATGTTACCCACACCTATTCAACTCATTCATACTCTAGGCGGTGTCTTGTCACCCGCCCCGCGCACTTTCTCGACCCAATTTCCTGGCCTCATGGACGACTACGCGTCCCGCTGCTCTGCAGGCGGCCTATCTGCCCAAATTACTCATGGGTCTTTCCAAAACATACAAACTCCTGTACCTGCGCTGGGTACTTCACATTTTGGTATCGACCCCAAATTCCTGGTCGACTACCCCTACTGGCGAACCCTACCTGCCAGACACACAATTGGCCTACCTGGCCTTCCTGTCCATCCTGGACTCAACAACTCCCTTCCAAACTTCGGGCTTATTACCCGTGCTTCTCCCTTGGCACAACTGACCCAACAGTCCAACCTGGACTTTCTCCGTACACAAAACTAAAAACTTTTCCGGCCTCCCTAGCCTATCCACTCCCAGTTTGCCCTCGGTCCTTACTGGACCTTCTTGTGCTGACAGCCCTCTTGGGTATGACCTTTACTGACCTCGGGTATGATGGACCTTTCCCCACAGCATCGGACGCATATTACGATTCAGCCCAATACCTCCTTGAAGATTTATGCTCTACAACCAGTTTTGAGATGCTGGGTAGAGAATCTTCCACAACGACCGGCTGTAGCCAGGTTCTGCGTTGTTCGAAGTATGGGACATCTCCGACGGACGCATATTACGATTCAGCCCAATACCTCCCTGAAGATTATGCTCTATAACCAGTTTTGAGATGCTGGGTAGAGATCTTCCACAACGAACGGCTGTCGCCAGGATTCGCGTTGTTCGAAGTATGGGACATCTCGATATCGATATGCTTCGGCCAATCGGAGCCGATCCTTGCTCCATCATTACCAGATAAGGTCTAAACATTGCCCCGCGTCATACCCAATGTCCTTAGCACTCGATGCTCCTCCTGGCATCTCGATGAAGTGCGCGAATACCTCTAACACCTACATTCGCGCACCATCCACACACTGGAATGAGGAATCACTGTTCTGGACCACTCCGGTGCAGAAATATAAATCTCCCTAAGTTACCTTCCCATCGGAATTTGAGACAGTCCAATACAGTGACCTCATTCCCACTACGGGGTACAACTACCCTTCCAACCTGGACAATAGGGATATCCGGTCACTATTTTAACCAGAGACAGCATACACCCATTGGCCCAGTCGCTCCTTTTTGGGGGAATCTTACCCCTCAGCCATGGATTCGGCTACCATCCAATTCTACTATCAGTTGCCCGGGAATGGTACGGGGGTTGAGTTAATATAGATAATGTCGTGCGTAATATTTTACTATTAATTTCTATCAAATTCAGTGAGCTTAAACATTTGTTATTCAGTAAGCCCTCAACTAATTAGCCGATATAACAAATCTAGACTTGTATAGCTCGTACAGTTGAAATTCATAGACTGGTTGCCCACTGCATAGGCGAGCAAAGGTTTACTAATATCTCAATATTATTCGAGATCCCATGATTTCATTTCAATTTAACTCTAGTAGGTGAACACAAGGCCAATCCATTGATTGCAATACACAAAAAACAAAAGTCCGTTCAAATTCCTCGGACCTTTCCTACTGGCACTGACCTTTCCAACATTGAATCATGAATTTCTGCTTTAATTTAGATTCTGACAACATAAACCAAAAAAAAAAAAATTATAATAATAGCGGCACACGCCATCTTAATTTCATCAGCCTGTAAGCTCATTGACCTCATTTAATCTCATGGCGCGCCAAACCGCCAGACCTGAATCTACTTGAATCCTGTTTTTTCAATTTAAAGGGATCCCACGTGACTTCATCAATTATCTAAGCAGGGGAGAGCTTGGTGCGTTACAACGGCTCTAACCTCTGCTTCGCGCTGCTGCGGCAGGTTCCTGCGAACTACCCCCCTAGATGGATAGCGTTACGCAAATTACTTCCCTACGGGCCAGCTTGCGAATACTATGCGAGGAAGAGATCAAGCCTGGACTATCGTCGGGGTGCTTGCTCTTCCTGGTCATCGACCTTCCAAATCTGTGGGGTGTTCCATAGAGTATCCCTTCCATCCCCGGGATTATCCACTCTAAATCCGTACACCGGGATAACAATTCCATATCCCTCACTAAACACAGTGTACTCACAACTCCATGCACATACACCTCCCTCGTGTCTGCTGTGCCCATATCTCCCTTAATACCTCAGCCGAACGCTCGCTCGTCCCCACCCTGAACATGGGTTTTGAATTGAAAATAATGGGTACAGTCCGTTTAAATTAAAACCAGTTCCAGTTCAAAAGCAGTGATAAAACATGAACATATAAGCATAAAATTTCAAAATCTACTATAGATGTGCTTTACTTCGATTCTACCTAGGACAAACATAATTCGTATCAACTGGATACTATACGCGAATGTTTTTAACACAAAACTCGTACTCCAGTCCTGGCTGTAACTATACTAGCAAAACAAAAAATTACTTAAACAACTGCAATAACACAATTATTCTCCTGGTCCTAGAACAGCTGGTTCCGATGTTTTTGCCTGAATCGTTAGTTCAGTTCAATATACACCAAAACAAAAAAAAATAATAATTCCTGTGAAGTGAAAACATCATCAAGCAGAACTAAAGCACCTATCTTTGACTTCAACTCGGAATGGTTCCGCTACCGGAAAACCAACTGTGTACCTACTAGACACTACCCCAAAAAAAAGAAATAAAAGTAGCTTTCGGCTACTTCCTTAATATTGAATTTAAAAGAAATTCAAAAATAAAATATAACTGGTGAATTCAATCTGCGTAGAAAGTTAAAATTAAAAAAAAAAATTTTGACTTGAATTGTTACCTAAAAAAAATTCAATCTGTTTAGGTTGACCCTGCAATACAAAACAAATTTGGAAAAAAACGAAAAAGAATAAATAAAAGAAAAAAATTTAAAATCAAAACGCAGAACTCCCAGAATCAAAATCTTTCTGCTCGAGCACGTAATTAGTGCCTATACACGAGAGACACCTTTTGATTCAATTCACCCGGCTCCTTCCCTTGCTGGTTCACTGTTCCTTGACCTAGTTACACAAAAAAAATAACGTACACTTTCTCTTGGCCCTAGTCTGCGAGCTCCTACAATGCTGTAAGCACTAATTCAAGCTATTAAATTTAAAGCACCTACTATTTATTCTGATGGTCACACCCCCTTCCGATAAGAATCCGTTCTCATAAAAGGTATACGGAAACCTTATCCGGTTCCCTAAATGAAAGGTTGTTTTTACCTGGTTGCTATTAACGATAATCAAAAACTTCCTAATTGGAAATAAATACTTTCCCAACTTTCAATTGCTATGCCTGATTTCAACGGCGCTCAGTGTATATATGCTTTAAATGATCTGACCTACTATTTACTGGGGTTATTGAACTACTACCCAATTAATAACCTTACTGTTCTATGTTCTCAACACCACTGTTATTTCCCTTGCGTTATAACGTATAACCTCACTTTAAAACAAAACAATGAAATGTTTTGTTACTTCCGAAACTGTCACTACTAAATTTTTCGAAGACGTGGATTATCACCTTGTTATTTAGGCTTAAAAAAACCTAAGATAACACCGCTGCGACACCAAATGTAATAATCTGGAAGGCTGGTACTTGGGAGCAACTATTAAACTTATTTATAATGTTATTGCACACAAGCCAGGTATACCAAGTCCAGCTCAAGATATTACTAGGTTATGTTTGTTTACTGTTCCCTCAGGTCAAAGCCTTATGGGATCATATGCTGCTACGGAGAGTGGAAACCTTGTTGTAACTATGCTAGAATAGCTACCCTTACTATGCAACTCGAGGGTTGCGGAGGGTGATAATTGCAGGGTTGCACTACAAGGAGTGCCCTGTCGTTGGTAGAATGGATTATATTTAGCTGCCACCAGTTCCCTTTTGAGATGTTTTAGAGAATAGTTCAGGGAACGAAACTAAACTCGAAGGAGTTCCTCTCCAGTAGCACTTGGTATAAAATTGTTTAGTAGCGGGGCCTTTCCTGGCCGATTTATATACTGGGCTAGTATGACAGCTTCACGTTGTTGAAGATGTTCGGAATGACAATCACGACAGGACTGTTCTCTTCCACTATAACGTTATCTAAGGGATGGTGTATCAATGAAGAACAATGCGAACAGTATAAGTTGTATATTGGGAAAAAGTATTCGTTTACAAAAACAATAATAATAATTAACAAATATGGACACTAAGTCCCATTCATATATACATAATGAGGAAAATATGACGAATGGTCAACAAGAACAAAAATAAAAATTTAAATTAATCGAAATCAATTTGATGCAAGTTTCTGAATGGTTTAAATAAAATATATATAATAAATTGATAAAACTTTATCAAGTATGATCAATCAGTGAATTATTGATTCGCCTGATATAACGTAGCCAGAGAGTTGCTTCTTTGCAGGCTAACCTTACTTTTGAATTGAATATAACACTCTGATGGAGTAGCTAAGGTTATGAAATGGACCAGAGGGGCCACTGATAGTAAGGTTGAGATTCCAGAAGGGTGATTCTCTAACAAACAGCTATGATGCCTTTTTTTTTTGACAACTACCTGGTTCACTTTGTATATATTGATCTATTAAATTGATTCAACAAATTTGACAATATAATGAAAATCCTAGTTTTCAAGATGAACTCTTAACACTTTCTCTTAAATTCGCCGCTGATGGCTGTCTCAGTAGGGGTTTTTAAGAAACCTTCAAATTCTAAATAAAATACCCTTATTACAACTTTTTAATAATGATCCTTCCCAATAGTCCCACAAATAATTAGGTAATTGACTTTACACCTACGATAACTCTAATTTCAACTATACCTATCTTAAGTAGGTCTCATATATGTACTACCAAATATGAGAAATTCGGCAGATGGATCAATACACTTCTATTACCTCAAAATACTCTATTAATGGTTACAGTCCTCTATATACCAACACAAAAACGAGAAAGGGGGGTGATGACCTCAAAATTCTCGGCTTGGATTCAGACTAAATAGCTTGTTCTATAGACTTACCCTGACTCAGTATTTAATCCTTAATCCACCAAGTAAACTTTTGACACTTGAGCTTACACTTCACGGCCTACACAAAATATATTACGCGACGTCTTTTTGTTAAGTTAAAATTACACCCCGGAGCTAGCTCTCTCTCGCACCCAGATCAAATTGTCTAATCGTTAAAGGAAACAAATTTTCCAAAATATCAAATTACTTTAGATTTCTATCATCAAGTTACCAATGACGTTCTTCACAATTTCTTTTACAGGTTATTTTAGATTCCAATTACCAAACAATTTTCACTAAATAGAAAATGATATTAAAGTAAAAAGTAAGTTCTCTTGAAACTGATGAAAATGAATTTGAATATCTCAGTAGAATCGAATTACATAGGCGAAGTTAAGAGATCAAACTTCGTGCACATCTATGTATAAAAACTGGTGAACAGAATTCGCCAGCCGGTCACCTGTTCACGTTACGTCACACGCCGCGATCTGTATAAAAGCCAGCCCATTTCACAGCTAAAGGGGACTGACTTGCCAGACCAGCACCGAGATTGACCTGCCGTAATCTAAACAACCCGAAGCCGTTGCTATTGTGCAAATCCAAGAAATAGAGAGTGAGTATTAATTGCCGTTTAAAATCCATTCAAGTCATTGAATAACCTTCCAGGATATAAGTCCGATTTCAAATTCGAACTTTGTTCATAAATTCAATAGTCTACAAAACAATCCCGATAGCTTGGACGAATACGATTCAGCTTCTGCGAATTGTTTTTCTAGAGACTAAGTTAGGATATTGTCCGAGACCGATTTGTAGAATTGTGAATAAACACACATCCGAAACCGCTGGGAAAATCAATCCTTATAGCTTGGACGAATACGATCCAGCTTCTGCGAATTGTTTTTCTAGAGAATTAACATTCCAGTATATAAGTCCGATTTCAAATTCGAACTTTGTTTATAAATTCAATAGTCTACAAAACAATCCTGATAGCTTGGACGAATACGATCCAGCTTCTGCGAATTGTTTTTCTACAGACTAAGTTAGGATATTGTCCGAGACCGATTTGTAGAATTGTTAATAAAGTCACAGCCGAAACCGCTGGAAAAATCAATCCTTATAGCTTGGACGAATACGATCCAGCTTCTGCGAATTGATTTCAGGGGCTACGTGGTGATTCTCTCCGAGATCGACTTGTGAAATTATTAAGTCAGTCATAGCCGAAGATAGCTGACAAATCAACCTAGTCCGTTATACCCCGTTCCGTAAGAAATTACGTCTGAAATACAGGTCAGAGCGAATACACGACCCACGCTCCGTCGAAGTTAAAAGTGTACTAAATATTTAGATTGTCGCGATTCATTTCATTTCTAGACCTAGGGACAAAAACTTGTCTACCATCTCACGCAGATGGTGGAGACTCCCGACGATAGGAAAACATCTAATTAGCGCGTTATTTTATACACGGAAAACGAACACATTAAACGGCCTGTTCCTAGCAACATTTTGTAAATAGATTGTACATAGCTGGTGTAAATGTAAATAGAGATAATTAATAAACTTAGTTAAGCAAGAAATATCTGTTTTATTTGGCAATTCACACGAAAGAGAAACAGCAATTTTAAAACCTATATAAAAAAGGGAACCTGGACCCTCAAGAAACCCGAGCAGGTCAGTTACTGTCATAAGAGGACAGTAAGTGACAACCTCCCCACTTGTAATTAACCATTCAAGCGGAGGGAGGTTACAAAGAGTAACAGGTGCAATGTCGACCACACCAACGGCTGCTATGGAGAAGCTGTTGGGGTTGGAACCACTGCACCTCGCCGTTCAGGCAGAGGCCATAAGAGGAGCGTATCGCTTCGATAATATCGGCCAAGGAAAGGCTGACCAAAAAGGCCGAAGCATCCTCGGATTGCTTGGATCTCCTGGGCCATTGGGGATGAGATCCGATAGGATCAAGGTTCACAGCACTTCCGTGCCTTTCATGATTAAAACCGTGAATGGGAGGGAGAACGCTGGGGGCAGTCCTCATATGATATCAGGGGACTCCATTCGGCTTACCAAGACGGAAAAAAGTACGGGTGTTGGAATAGTCGAGAAAACGGACCAAAGGGAAAGAATTTCTTTGAACCTAGGAACTTTTGCGGCGAGCAAAAAATCTGCTGACGTTCAGCAGACAGGAAATACGGAATCTTGTTGCATTCCTGACCGGACACGCCCCATACAACAAACACCTCTACACGATGGGACTGGTAGATCAGCCCACTTGTAGGGGTTGCGGCGTGGAAGATGAGACAGCTATCCATGTGCTGTGTCAGTGCACGGCATACACGGTAGGTCGTCGGACATACCTCGGAGACGATAAGACTACACCCGAGGAAATCAGAAGTATCCCCTATATCAGGCTACTGAAATTCATAGAATACACCGGACTCATGAGGGGGTAGAAACAAGTGAGGGCACAATAGGACTATAATGACCGTAGTGCTGTGGGGCTCCCCTTAGGATGGAGAACCAACCTCACGGAGGAGGGGTTTTAGTCGGTAGGAATCCGGCACACCCGGGGACACGGGCACCCGAGGCGTCTATGCAAGATTTCTCCTCCTCTACGCAAAAAAAAAATAGAATCGAAGGTGAAATATATCTATCCCAACGATCTAATCAGAGAGAAGCTATTGCGATCCATCAAAAGCGATTCTCCTGTTCTATTCGCTTTCCGGAAGTGGGAGCTACACGAGTTGCCTGCCATAACGGCCGATGCGAAGAGAGAAATATGGGCTGTGAAAACTAGCGCGTCCGTCGAAAAACCACGGTATGTTATCGTATTTTTCCAAACCGATAAACGTAACAATGTGAGAGCTAATCCTATAATATTCGATCATGTGGATATATCAAGCATCCGCTTATCGCTGAACGGAGAGTATTGGCCTAACGAACGGATGATCTTGGACTTTGCCAAGGAAGATTTCGTTCTAGCCCACCACAACTATACCGATTTCTATCCTAGCTACACGAATTCCGCAACAAAACATCCCATATTGGCTTATGATAAATTCAAAACACGCGCGCTTTACATCATCGATTGTTCTAGACAATAGGAGGCGGTATAATCATCAACGGTCGACATACGATTAGAGATTGAAGCGGATAAAGGATTTCCAGCCAATACCAAGGCATATTGCATCATCATTCACGATTGCTTGATGGAATACTACCCCCTCACCGAAATTGTCAAGAGTCTCAATCAAACATCAGTCAGCCTATATCAAAACTTCAAGCGAATCGCATCATCATCATGGGAATCGCATTAGTTGACATTCAGGGGTTCTTTAATGACGATGCCTTCCATCCGAAAAAATGTGTATACAAATTGGATTCAAACGTCATTATTCCTTATTCAAACCGCACACATCTTATTCATCGCTAAATGCAAAGGAGCGAAAATCCGTATGGTATTTACAAAAGTCTCATCATGGACTCGATTATGTATCTGGGAATGTGGATTATGAAGAAATAAATAATATTCTTAAATCGATTCTCCTGTATGCAGTCGACTATATTTATGTCCGTGGACAGCAAAAAGCCGAATTTTTGAGAAGGAAGTGTATATAATTAGATATTTACCCACACATCGTAGATGTTCATTGTTTCGCTGGTACTCAATGTGAAACGGGGAAATTCGAGCGAACAAACAATTTGACCTGTCTGAATCATCGTATTGACGATGAAAAATACATGTGTGCAGTTCACCATGGGGATAAATTACAGCAGTGGTTTCTGAATGTAATACTACCTGAATGATATGTATTTTATTCTGAAATAAATATTATTATTATATAATAATTCCTTTATATAATAATTATTATTTATTCAAATGGTAAATAGCTTTCTTCACATTTTTAACAAACATTTTCAATAATAACACTGATAAAGAAGATTAAATAGCATACAAAATTGCGAAAATTTTAGGGATTTCTTCTTCTATTGCAGATGATGTGAGTGTAGATGTCTTTTGTACGAGATGTGGTAAACATGATGATTGTCGGATCATTTGCCATTCAGCCATATCCCCCTTACTTCGATCGAAGAATAAGAGTTTAAGTTTATAATGTATGGTTGTACGATTGTCTTGTGGGATGTTAAATGTGAATACCTCCAATTGGTTGTCGTTGATTTTTTGAAAATTCATCGGAATCCATTCGGAACGGTTACACTCCCCACCACCATCGCCGACATCCTTCTGACAAATATAGATGCGTTCAACGTGTTGGGGAACGTTCGCGTATAGAATACCATTCAGAATTGTGGTTAGAATCACAAAATTTGTTTTTAACACCCCCACTCCCATCATCCTCACTTTTTACATTTAATTTGTTCAGCCGTCTTATAACTTTAATTTTATCTGCGTAAAAATTCAAGTCTCTTCTCAGTTTATGAACTTTTCCCACGAATTCGCAAAGTCTGCGTGTGTATTCTCCAAAAGATATATGCATAATGATATATTTGTAGACTTACTAGATATCTATATCATTATTTTAAGAGCCACAGAACATCTTCCTTCGTGAGAAATTCGAATAACTTCCAGCTATTCGTACTAGAACACATACGATTCTCACTATTGGGGTGATGTAGACAGATAAATTCACAATTTCATCGCTCTAATTTTGGACATTTACCTTTCGAATTCACCACTTCTACTCGATCTAACCCCAATTTTTGGAACGCCCTCCGTAGAAACTTAGCTTTTATCTCCCCACATATTTTCCTTCAAAATTTCATACAATTCATCATATTCCTGATTGTCCGAGTTCTATGGAATCCCGTGATATTTTTCACAATGAAATATTTTCTTCATTTGCCTCTCGGATAGTTGATCCATCGATTTTGATGGTTTGAATAGAAATATTTCTCCAACCTTTTCTCACAGTCCAACGAAGAGAGTTCCTTGATTTTATATACGTTTGAAGAAATCGGGAAACTTTGAATATCAACCACTGTAGACGACATTTCAAACTAGAATGATAAACTATCCAAAATATCTAGTTGCACATGCATAGATCATGATGTTATCGAAATTCCGAAAGATTACGTCGAAGCACAAAATTTGTAGTGATGGTGGACTTATTCTATAGTTGTCGTCATCGACCTCCCCACCAATCTCAGAAAACATTTGAAACATCTTAAAGGTGTAAGAATTTGAAGTATCTCTTCGGATGCTGCGCATGTACATTATCTCACATCGGTATGGTAGTAGTGAGAGCCGATAAAAATCGACACCGATATCATCTAGCACTCTAAAACAATCAAGTATATACGATCCTGATTTCGGAACGATACCCGAAATTTGATGCAATATGATTTTTCTCATTCTTCTATGTTTATATTTGAACTGACCTTCTATATTCATATCGATTATCTCCCAATCTTCTGGAGGGGGAGGATCGAAATCTCCTCCGAAATAGAAAAAATCAGCATACGCCCAATCGGTCGAGGCCCCCACAGGGAAAGTTACGAATTCTCCAGCGATTATCCAATTTTTGGATGGTAATTGTAATTCTTCGAAGATTTCCATCAAATTCGGAGGACATACGCTTATTACGAATTTATTTGCATCGTACACGGTGCTAAGCACACTATGAATAAAACTGTTGTTTAATCGAGGAGACATTATCATGAACTGATTCGAGTTCGATTTAGTTGGAGTGGTCACACACAACAACACACTCCCTCATACTCTGCGCGTGTCAAGCTATTGACTTTTCCAACCTAAAATATACAATCAAAACTAAATGGTATTCTTACGGGTGAGAGATAAGAAGTCGATCGAACTGGTAAGTATACATGTAAAATCGTAAAATCATGAACATTTTCAGATAAAAATGACGCGGGTTCGGATCCCTCTAAATCTTTCTCACCAAAGAATACCATTTTTTTTATTGATTCATTTGATGTACACGTCGTAGACGTTATGATCGATTCACACGTGACAACCGCCATGATACCTCGTGACAGCACGTTGAAGACCTATGTGAGAGACACCTCGTCGATGTAACACGTGACAGACGCCATGACACCTCGTTGACCGCCTCGTTCAAGGATCACGTGACAGACGCCATGACACCTCGTTGACCACCGAAGGATCACGTGATAGCTGCCATGACACCTCTTTCAAAACCACGTGACTGCGACCTCTCTTACAAAAAACCTGTATATACAACTGTAACACACGTGACATACGCCATGACACCTAGTTCTTCAAGGACCACGTGACAGACGCTATGACACCTATGTGATTATCGTAAGTTACGTTCGAATTTCCCGGGATGGTGACGTCACATCCAACTAAACCTCACATTCTATGACACAGACATCTATGAACTCAATTTCTGTGATCATCGTAAGCTCTATGATTACGTTTGAATTTCGCGAGTCGATGACGTCACATCCAACTAACCTCACATTCTATGACCCAGACCTCTATGGTCGGAAGTTCTATAATCATCGTAAGTCACGTTTGAATTTCGCGGGTTAGTAACGTCACATCCGAAGTTGCGCGCGCAACATCCGGACGATGACGTCACTTCCTGGCGCAAAGGTAGTCCACTGTATCTATTGATCTGGATGAACATAAATTAAAGAATGAGAAGGTTATTCTCATCATGAATAAATCATTTACTAAACAGCTGACGGACATTCAGAATAAATATAATGAAATGGAAAGGTGTATAAAATCAGAGTATAGAACAATCAGCGATAGTGTGAGGGAAAAAAGAAATAAATTAAAAGACATCAATAAGACATTTAACGGTGTGGACAAACATCCTAATGACATAAGTAGTAGAGTGGGGACATCAGAACGACGGATAACATCTGTGGAACCTTCCAAGAAGAGACCCTCATCATCCACGATAACAACAAAGCAGGTCTCTGTGAAACGTATAACTCCAAATCCTGTAAATATACCCAAAAAACTAATTCTACACTAGATTTCTGCATTGATATGATGAGTAGAGAACAAAATGTGCATGATCTTCATAAGCCGAGTAGGAAGAATTTCAAACGCCGCCGAACAATCATAAAAGGTTTGGATGATTTGTGGCAAATGGATCTGGCTGAAATGGGAAATTACGCTCGTGAAAATAGAGTATTCAAATACATTTTGGTTATGATCGATTGCTTCTCGAAATTTCTGTGGACTGTGTCCGTTGAAAACAAAAACGGGCGAAGAGGTTCGGAAAGCAGTCAGTTCTATATTGCTGGAAGAACATCGTAAGCCTAGGAATCAGCAAAGCGATCAGAGAAAAGAATTCTTCAATAAACATTTTGACGATCTAATAAAGAAACATAATATCAACCATTATAATACGTATAGTGTGAAAACGGCAGCCATTGCTGAACGTAAAAGGAAACGCTCTACAAACAATTCAGTCTTAGCAGGAGATAAAAATGGCTTGATATACTTGAAGAAATCACAGAAAAATATAATAAACGTAAACATGGTACTATAAATACGGCTCCAATAAAAGTGACGAAACAGAATGAGAGCGAGATATTGGAGCGCATCAGTTAGCTCTGCCTCATAAATACAACGTTGGAGATGTGGTGCGAATAAGTAAAGCTTCTGTTACATATATTTTGCAAGATATGTTGGGAGAAACGATAAGTGGATGATTCTACGAGGGGGAATTACAGAAAACAAAACAACCCGATGTGTATTTACTCGGAAAAATACTACGAAAGAGGTGGGGTCAACAGTATGGAACGTTTTCCTGACTACCAAGGAAAATCCCAGGTAGTACAATTAGGAACAATAATAGCGTTATTAAGAAAAGCGAGGGTAATAAAGTAAGGCCAAAACCCAAAACCAAAAAGCTAGAATGAGAGAAATGCAGCTATTAGCTTGAATAACGTCGTCATAATTAATATGTTCAGGTCTTAAAATTGTCTCAAGCCTTATGAGAAAATCACTAGCTCGAACTTACTAGACTAGTAAGTGGAAACATAATGATAGGGGCGCCAGACAAGTTGTAATCATTTTCCCCAATTGGAAAAGTGAACTCTAACCAAACTTGTCAAAGTTGAGATTCAACTATCTGACAAAGTTGAACCATTATTAATTCTGAATAGAATGATTATTCCAATTAATTCAATTCACCCAGATGGACGGGTTTTTCGTATGAAGGAACTTCTGTCAGTCAGTTCCTAATTATATCCCACACAACGTGGTTCTCGTAAATATCATAAATAATTCATATACAAACGAAACTATATCCCAATGATAGATTACGATTTAATTCAGTAGAAAATGCTTTCAATCCTATATAAAATCGAAGGATTAAACAATTAAATCCAGATGCAAATTTACTGCGTAATAACTTTTGACCTACACATACGGAAGCTAGGTTGCCAGAGGAGGAAAGAAGATGAACAATGAACTTAACCTAATATTTTTAGTGAACCAATATATCGAGATTCTATATAATATACAGTTAATGAAACAAGTTGATAATATTATTGGAACAAATTAGTAACTATAACCAACGCTTCCTTAATCAGTAAAACTGCAATGCACCAACACACAGAGATAATTGAAATATTACGTAAAGTTTGAAACAAACTGACGAGATCAGATAACGACTCTTAGTGCCATTTCGACCCGTGACAACTCTCCCCTCAATTTTCTGACGATATAAACCAAGTAACCAGTAGACCAACATGTAATTATTCAGGCAGACAAAATAAGCACCGTTATCTAACTCACATACTAGATAACATTAAATATCTATAAAACTTCAAAACATAGCAAATGTCACAAAACCCGAATATTACATTTATGTCTACTGTATAACAGCAACGTCGAAATGCTATGTTGAAACTTGCATTGCATGTGAAGGTGGAAATAATGACAAGGAGCGGTTTGCAATTTACCCATAACAAGACAGTGAAAACCAATACTCAAACACCACTCATAATTCTTTTTGAAGAATTATATAAAACTAATGATATGCGCCTAATTGAGAATCCAGCAGAAGGAACCAAAATCTCGCCCTCCAGTACGATAATGTTCAGCTCGACGGTTGGCCTGGAGTACCGAGCGGCGTAAGATCGAATAAACGCTTCGTGCTCCTAAGTAACTCTCATCGTTGAGCTGCCCATCCGCGCACAAGGATTGCGTTCCCCCGGAACCAAGCTACTAGCAATCAACCAGATTCATAGCATAAGGTAATGGAGTTATAAAACAAAAAAGGAAAAAAAAATTAAAAAAAAGAAAACAGCAAATTCGGTTAAAGATCGGGTACAGGAGGAAACACACAAACGGTATTCTCTCGCTCCCACCAGAACTTTATCCAGGGCAGGTTCTTATTGACGAGTGGCTTACCCTAAATATTCCTTTAGAAGACTACTACTTTTGGCGGAAAAAACCTTTGGACTATTCTTGAAATCCACCCCGGCCCAACACGGGCCTGGAGTACCGAGCGGCGTAAGATCAAATAAACGCTTCGTAACTCCCGTCGTTGAGCTGCCCATCCGCGCACAAGGATTGCATTCCCCCGGAGTCAAGCTACTAGCAATCAACCAGATTCATAACATAAGGTAATGCCTCTTAGTGTCATTTCGACCCGTGGCAAATGATCAAGGTAAATTTCAAATGTTGGGGAATTTGAGTGCTGAGAAGCCTATATTGATTCCTTTCCGTAGTTGGGATCTGCATGAAAATCCGTTGATGAAGGAGAGCACTCGCGACATTTGGGCAGTTAAAACATCAACGAATTTAGATCGTCTCAGATATATGATTCTAGCCTTCCAAACTGATCGAAAAAATAATCCTGTTAAGCAAAGTAGATATTTTGATAATATAAACTTGCTAAATGTAAAATTATACTTAAATACAAAGTGTTATCCATATGAAGCAATGGCATTATTCATTCATATCCTGAATTTCCCTAAAAACACCCGTGCTCATTGTATCATCATTAACGATAGTATCATGGAGTATTCCTCGATTACAAACGGTAGGTGGTGATGTAAACATCCGGCAATCATGGCTTGTGAACTATAGTCGTCGGTTGCTGGAAACGAAACATATTAAAACAGCTAGTGACGTCATCAGCTAGTTGTCAACGTTTGTAATGAGATCAATCAAAACGGAGAGTTACCCCACTATTCACGTTCACGTTCTCACGTATGGAAGAGAGAATCATTCCAAAAAATGTTCAGTGAGAAAATGAACTTAGTAGTGCGCGTTCGTGATTCAAATGTGACTACATGGTTCACCAATAATTTTATCAAGTTAACAGGTAATGAAGTGTGTCTAAAATTTGGACTCGATATAAGGAACGATAAAAGAAACTTTTTATTATGGAATATACAACTAAACCAACGCTTTCTAATAAATGAAGATATTGGATTGGTTAGGTTATCGCGGCAAAAAATATTACGCTAAAAAGGATGTTATAACAATATTGTTGAGGAAAAACCCACACATACACTATTTTTAAATTTGTGATAAGACTGATGCACGAAAAAAATATTAGGTTCTAGACGCTATTGATTTCGAATCATTATCCATGTAAATTCGAACATCTTAAGTTATCGAGTTACATGAACTGTTTTCTTTAATGAAATTTATAATGATGGAATATTGTGAGTACGAGACATTTTATGAACAACATTGTGTGGACCTGTTGAAAACAAAAAAATAACCAATTGATACAATCAGTAGAAGAATTGAGATCTTTAGTGTTGGCCGTGAAAAAACAAGCTGGGGAAGAGCGTCAAAGAGCTGAGGAACGTGAAAGTCGAGCAGAAAATGAAAGTCTAAAAGCTGAAACTGAACGTAAACATGTACGTTTGTATGATTGTCCTGTGGGATATTAAATGTGAATACCTCCAATTGGTTATCGTTGATTTTTTCTAAATTCATCGGTTTCCATTCGGTACGGTTACACTTCCCACCACCATCAGTGGTGACATCCTTCAGACAAATATAGATACGTTCAACGTGTTGGGGAACGTTTGCATATAGGATACCATTCGAAATTGTGGTTAGAACCACAAAATTTGCTTTTAACACACCCACTCTCATAATTATCTTAACTTTTTACACTTAATGTGTAAAAGTCTTATAATTTCAATTTTATCTTCGTAAAAATTCAAGTCTCTTCTTAGTTTACGAACTTTTTCCACGAATTCGCAAAGTCTACGAGTCTTCTTCTAAAGATATATGCATAATGACATATTTGCAGACTTACGATATCTATATCGTATATCATCATCTTTGTGGGTTAGGAATTTAAACAACTTCCAGCTATTCGCACTACAACAAATATGCTTCTTACTATTGGGATGATGAAGACAGATAAATTCACAATTCCCTCGCTCGAATTTCGGACATTTACCTTTCAAATTCACCACTTTCACTCGATCTGACCCCAATTTTTTAAACGTCTCCAGTAGAAACTTAGCTTTTATCCTCCCACATATATGAACAGTAGCATCCGGATCGATATTTTCCTTCAAAATCTTATCCAATTCATCATACTCCTGATATCCAGAGTTCCACGGAATACAATGATATTTTTCACAATGAAATATTCTCTCCATTTGAATCTTGGATACTTGTTGATCCAACGACTTTGGTGGTTTGAATAGATAATATTTCTCAAACTTTTTTTCGCAGTCCAACAAAGAGAGTTCTTTGATTTGATATGTGTGTGAAGAAATCTGGAAAGTCTGAATATCAACCACTACAGTCGACATTTCAAACTAGAATGATAAACTATTCGAATATTTAGTCGCACATGCGCAGATCAGTCATCCTCATTGACATATTTCTTTGATGTTATCGAAATTTTGAAAGAAAACGTCGAAGCACAAAATTTGTAATGATGGTGAACCTATTTTATAGTCGACGTTGACTTCACCCTTTATCTAGGAAAACATTCGAAAAAGTTTAAAGGTGAAAGAATTGGAAGTATCTCTTCGGATGCTGCTAGGTCCATTATCTCGCATCGGTATGTTAGAAGTGCGATCCGATAAAAATCAACATAACAATATCAGTAGCACTTTGAAACAATCAAGTATATACGATACGAAACCCGAAATTTGATGCAATAAGATTTCCCGTCATTCTTCTATGTTTATATTTGAACTGGCCTTCAAAATTCATATCAATTATCTTCCAATCTTCTGGAGGTGGATCAAAATCTTCTCCGAAATAGAAAATATCTGCATAAGCCCAATCGGTTGAGGCTCCAACGAGGAAAATTATAAATTCCCCAGCGATTATCCAATTTTTAGATGGTAATTGTAATTCATCAAGGATTTTCATCAAACTCGGACATAGTCTTATTACGAACTTCTTTGCATCGTACACGCTGGTTAGCACACTATGAACAAAACTGTTGTATAATTGAGAAGACATTATCACAAACTGATTGATTGTTCTAGTTCGATTTAGTTGGAGCAGTCACACCATCGTTCAACAACACACTCCCCCACTCTGCGCATGTCAAGCTCTAGACTTTTTAACCCAAAATATAAAATCAAAACTAAATGGTATTCTTGAGGGTGAGAGATGAGAGTAAGACCAAACTGGTAAGTATACATGTAAAATCGTAAAAATCAGGAACATTTTCAGATATAAGATGACGCGGATTCGGATCCCTCTGAATCTTTCTCACCAAAGAATATCATTTCGCTAACTCATTTGACGCACACGTCGCAGACGCTATGATACATCCACACGTGACAGACGCCATGACACCTCGTTGAAGACACACGTGATAGACGCCATGACACCTCTTTCAAAACCCCGTGAATGAACGTAATAACATATCCTACAAACAACCTGTATATATAACATAACATACCTTTACAAACATCCTGTACATACATTAAACCAACCAGAATCGCAATCACCGAATGCCAATTTCCAGTAGTAACATTATCTACCCGATAACACTAATTACAAACACCGGATGCCAATCGCCAGCACAGACCGTAAGCGGAACCGAATATCCTGTTGGAGAACTAGCACACTTAACCTACTCATATCAAAACAATGACCGCGGGTGCGGCGTATCAACTGGCTGGTCTGGGCCAGTACGTCTGTCACAACTAGGTTTAGTCATTGAACAATGATAACCCTGTCTTTTATAATTAAGATTTGTAAATTAATAAACTGGGTAGAAGGCAGTAGTAGAGAGAAGTCAATGTGACAAGATGTCAGACTGAGTTTTTGAAAATTATTCTTGTTTCTTCGTATATATTCCCACTGTTTTTAAAATATAGTTTTGAACTATTAATTCAGGATTTTTATTGCGAAGCACCTCAGCCAGAATTATCCGGTGTGTTAATCTTCGGCGAGGAATAACATTTGTGGCGACCGTGACAGGACACTGGTGAATATACTACGAGCAAATATCAGAAGAATAATTGAGTGAAATAACACGAATAGTCAGTGTCTAGACATTTGAGGTACGGTAATAGGATTAATCGATACGGATATTAAGAAAAAGAATCGGAAGGTGCTTCGTGCGAGTTTTACAAAAGAAGCAAATGAACTTGAAGAATATTTAAACACCGTTCCTCTGATCGTAAGTGATGTAGAACTGTCGTGGGAGTGTTTAAAGCCCAATTGGGACAGTTTGAGGCCATGTGAAAATGAAATCTACAATATGATGCTCGAAGAAGATGCTACGGAGGAACAGTTGTTGTCAAACATGAATCAATGTGAAGTCTATTTGAAAAGGTTTACAGGGATTAAATTGCGTGTGAGCAAATGCCTGGAGAAGCCTGTAGCTGAACATGATGATAACAAAAGTGAAGTAGAGAATAGAGAAATACCAAAAGGTAGGAGGAAATTTCAGTTACCTCAAATTCAATTTAAGCAGTACGACGGTAATATTAAGGATTGGTTAAGTTTTTGGTCGCAGTTTAAGAAGGTTCATGTCGATTCAGAGATAGATGATTGCGATAAAATCGAATATTTATTACAGGCTACTGTACCTGGCAGTCGCGCACGTCAAATTGTAGAAAGTTTTCCTAATCTTGATGAAAACTATGAGAAAATAGTTGAATGTATGAAAACAAGGTTTGGACGGGAAGACTTACAAATTGAATTTTATGTGCGAGAGTTGCTAAAGTTAGTCCTTAATGTCAATGTTTCATCGGAAAGGAAATTCGAATTGGTTAGGTTATATGATCAAATAGAAACTCAATTAAGAGCTCTTGATACGTTAGGTATTACGTCCGATAAGTATGCAGCTTAATTATTCCCACTTATCGAGTCGTGTTTGCCATCAGAGCTACTTAGGGTTTGGCAACGATCTCCATGTAATTCGAGCCGTAATATCGACAATGAAAATATTAATTCTGATGCTCAAAGTATACACAGCTACGTGAGTAATGACTCTCCGCTCGAAATTAGACTAAGAAACTTAATGCAATTTTTACGCTTAGAAGTAGAAAACGAACAAAGAATAGATTTGGCTAGTGAAGGTTTCGGCTTAGTTGAGAATGAGAAATCTAGATCAGTTAGGTCCACTAGTGATAAGAAAAGTTTTCGAGATTCAGTACCAGCAAAAATGATGACTGCCGCCGGTTTAGTCAACACCGATGTTGCCAGGTGTATATTTTGCTCTAGAAATCATGGAAGCGAACAATGTTTTAAAGCACAAAATATGACTTTCGATGAACGCAAAATTATTTTGATTGAGAAAAAGGCGTGTTTCAAATGTTTAAAAATTGGACATTCGGCACGTAAGTGTAGAACACGTTTGAAATGTTTAGTATGTGGTTATCAGCATGTACCGTTGATGTGTCAAAATTTGCCAATCAAAAAACAATGTAAGGTTCAAGATGATGTGTTAAAAGTAAATGCCATGACAAATCAGACTAGCACCCATGTATTTCTTCAGACTTTGAGAATAAATGTTCGAAGTGCGAATGGAACAAGGTTTATAAGGGCATTAATTGATACAGGTAGTCAAAGAAGTTATATTTTGAAATCCACTGTTTCATTGTTGAATCTGAAACCCAAAAGGGCAGAAAAAATTACTCATTGTTTATTTGGAGGTACTGAAATAGAAAACACGCATTATTGTTATGACGTATTAGATCAACAGAATATTTGCAATGAAGTGTCACCAGTATTTTATGGTCCTTGGATAAAAGAGTTAACGTCCCTCAATGTGGAAGTTTCTGATGTACACAGTCAAGGTCCTATTGAAATATTACTTGGTGCAGATGTGGTGGGTATGTTGTACACAGGAAAACGACATATTCTAAATTGTGGGCTTGTGGCCAATGAAACTTACGTTGGGTGGACAGTAGAAGGAAAAGTTCCTATTCCAAAATCTCATAGTATGACATTTACAATGTCTATGCTTGTGAACCCTTCCATTGGAGAGTTGTGGCAGTTGGATGTTTTAGGAATTGAAGAACTATTTGAGAAGAAAACAAGGCATGAGATGGCTATAGCAGCAAAAGAACTTTTCAATGAAACAATAATAATAAATCAGGATGGTAGATATGAGGTAAGGTTACCATGGATTTCTGATCATCCTGCTCTACCTACAAATTATGTTATTGCCAAAAGGAGACTAGCAAATACACTAGAAAAGCTTGATAAACAAAATATGACTTTAAGATATTCGGAAGTATTTAAGGAGTGGGAAAACTTAAAGATAATTGAAAAAACTGATGCTGATCACAGTCAAGGTCATTTTTTACCTCATCGGCCAGTGATAAAAGAGGGATCGACAACGGCGATCAGACCTGTATTTGACGCTTCGGCACATGAGAAAGACGGACCCTCTCTTAACCGATGTCTTGAAAAAGGGGAAAACTTGATCGAAAAAATTCCTACCATCCTGAGTAGGTTTCGAGAGCATGAGATAGGAGTCATATCAGATATCAAAAAGGCATTCTTACAAATTAGTATTAATCCAAAGGATAGACAGGTATTGAAGTTTTTATGGGTAGACGAAGAAGAACAGGAAGTGGTTTACAGACACCGTAGAGTAGTTTTTGATATCAATTGTAGTCCTTTTTTGCTTGGTGCTACCATAGATCATCACCTATCAAAATGCATAGAAAATTGTTCAGTACCTGGATGTGCATATTCCAGGGAAACTATCGAAAAACTTAGAACAAGTTTTTACGTGGACAACTGTGTAACTAGTGTATCCAGTCAAGATGTTTTGAATACATTTGTTGAAGAATCAGTGCAGGCAATGAAAGAAGCAGAGTTTGAACTCAGAGGGTGGGAGTTTTCTGGAGGTTCTGGTAGTCGTGATAGTTGTGTATCTGTCCTTGGACTAAAATGGTTTCCTAATAAAGACGTGTTAACTATTAACGCTGATTTGCTCAAGGTAAGAACAGAAAACATGATCATGACTAAGAGAAAACTGTTGAGTATGGCACAAAAGGTGTTTGACCCCATAGGATTTACAAGCCCCGCTACCTTACAGCCTAAATTATGGTTACAAATGCTGTGGAAAGAAATCTTGGGATACTGAAGTAGATAATGAGTTTGTTGTACCTTTCAAAAACTGGATGAAAGATCTACAAAATTTGATAAAAATAGAAATTCCACGTTGCAATAAGATTGGAAACACGGAGCAGAATAAAATAAGCATACACACATTTGTAGATGCTTCAAAGTATGCTTATGCTGCTGCTGTATATTCTAGGGTGATATATGATGAAAAAGTGTGGGTTTATTTATTGGTGGCTATGTCCAGAGTGGCACCTATAGAAAAGAATAATAAGAAGCTCACCATACCTCGCCTGGAGTTATTGGCTGCTACAATTGGAGCAAGATTATACACTCAAGTAACTGATACTATCGCAGGTATTTATGAAAGTTACTTCTGGAGCGATTCAACCACTGTAATATCATGGATACAACGTAACGAAGAATGGGGAACCTTCGTATATAACAGAGTAAACGAAATAAAAAAAAATAAAGTTGACACCCCAATCTCAATGGTGTCACATACCAGGAATATACAATGCTGCAGATTTACCATCTCGAGGATGTACACCCAATCAACTTTTGGAGTCCAAATGGTGGGAGGGTCCTAATTGGCTATATCAAGATGAAAAAATGTGGCCCTACACAAAAGATTTGCAGATTGATGAAGAAGAAATTGATATAGAGAGGAAAAAGGAGTCAGTGAAGACTCTTTTGAATTTGAAGCAAGACAAAACTGATCATCATTGGAGTAGGTTTAGTAGTTTTGAAAAAACTGTCAGAATGATTGCTTCAATGTTCAGGTTTATTTATAACCTGACACATAAAAAGAAAAATAATGAGAGAAGATCTGGAAGATTAACAGTGAAGGAACTTGAGGAATCAGAACAGTTTATTTTAAAACAAGTACAAGAAGATAGCTTGGAAGAACAACATTTAAAATCCTTAAATCCTTTTTATGATGATTATGGTTTGCTAAGATTGAAGTCCAGAGTGTCAAATAGACCGAATGAGAAAATTGGTTACAGATTTCCCATTATCTTGCCAAAAAAGCACCCAGTAGTTGATAGTTTGATTCTGGATAGGCATAAAAGATCTTCCCATGTAGGAGTTCAAGGATTACTTGCCATGTTAAGAGAGAACTATTGGGTCCTAGGAGGAAGGAGATCCATCAAGTCAGTGGTGAAAAAATGTACAATATGTAGGAGATTTGACGCGCAACCGTTTGTTGTTGAACCACCACCACTTCCTGCTGATAGAGTACGTAATTCGGCACCTTTCGCAATTACAGGTGTGGATTTTGCTGGACCTCTATTTTTAAGATCTGGTGAAAAGGCATGGATTTGTTTATTTACGTGTGCTGTATATCGCTGCGTTCATCTTGAATTGACTTTATCGTTATCTACTAATGGATTTTTACAAGTTTTAAGATGTTTTAGTGCACGGCGTGGTAGGCCGAAAGTAATGTATAGTGATAACGGAACTAACTTTCAGGGAACTGAAAACGCGTTCAGAAATCTTAATTGGGAGAATATTCAGCATGAGACGTCTGTGCAACGTATTGTATGGAAGTTTAATCCACCGACGGCGTCGTGGTGGGGAGGATTTTTTGAGTGACTTATAGGTTTAGTGAAAATACTATTGAGGAAAGTTGTTGGTAAAGCGTGCTTAGAATATGAGGAACTTCTGACTTTAATTGTAGATTGTGAAGCTGTCGTTAACGCTAGGCCGCTAACCTATGTTTTGAGTGATCCAGCGGACCTATTACCGTTAACCCCTGCCATGTTTTTATGCGAACAATCTGATGGTAGGATGTCGGATGTAGATGAGATCGAAAGAGTTAGCTTTTCGCGTAGTTTGCGTGAGAAACAGAGATTTCGTGAGCTATTGCGTCAAAGATTTCGTTTGGAATATCTGGGAGAACTTAAGCTTTTTTCTAAAAAGAAACCTAGTGTATCAGTGAGATTAGATCAAATCGTTTTATTGAGTAATGACTTTACTAAGAGAATAGATTGGCCTCTTGGTCGGGTTATTGAGATTATTCCTGGGAAAGACGGACGTGTGAGACTTGTGCGAGTGAAAACGAAACGAGGCGAGTTGTTAAGACCTGTACAATGTTTGTATCCATTGGAATGTGATGTAGAGACTTCTTCAGGATTAGTTCCAGTAGAGCAAGCTGACGACGAGGAGAATCAAAAACCCAATTCAGAGCTTGATCTACAAGGTGATGCTGAGTCTTTAGGAACACAAAATACTGAAGTTAAAACACGCGATTCGCGAGTGATAAAAAGCAGAGTACCCGTTCGAAATTTGTGTTAAAAGTGTTAGAAATAAAATTACACGTAGTGGGCGTAATGTTAAAATGCCACAGAGGTTTGGGCAGTAGTATTATTAATATCTATGACATATGTTAAATGTTTGCATTGTGAGAAAAGCTTAGGTAAAACTGTTCTCAGGTGGGAGTATGTCACAACTAGGTTTAGTCATTGAACAATGATAACGCTGTCTTTTATAATTAAGATTTGTAAATTAATAAACTGGGTAGAAGGCAGTAGTAGAGAGAAGTCAAGGTGACAAGATGTCAGACTGAGTTTTTGAAAATTATTCTTGTTTTTTTTCGTATATATTCCCACTGTTTTTAAAATAGTTTTGAACTATTAATTCAGGATTTTTATTGCGAACCACCTCAGCCAGAATTATCCGGTGTGTCAATCTTCGGCGAGGAATAACAACGTCTGTGCCTCGAGGTCATGAACAAATTTGGGAATGGGCAGCCGAGGACTGCTCGATCCTCCGACCCATGCAGGATGCGATAGCGCCAGCAGTCAGGTTTCAAACACCAGACGTCCACATAACACAGAGGACGGACTGGGAGAACAAGAAATTAGGGCCGCTTCCGCCAGGGGGACTCGTGTAGTTCACGGACGGGTCTAAGATTGGCGAGTTTAGCGGAGCCAGAGTCTACTCGTGTACACCCAGAAGGAAGATTTCAGTTGCCCTAGGTGCCCACACAACCGTTTTCCAAGCTGATGTCTGTGAAATACGAACCTGTGCCCTTTAAAACCTGAGATTAAACTACCGAGGTAGGCGAATTTACATCTGCACTGACGCCTAACAGTTCTGGGCGCACTTCGCGCCCACAGAGTGACTTCTAGACTTGTTTTGGAGTGCAAGGAAACTCTGGCCCACTCTAGCGTGAAGGTAAACGAAGTGACCGATGAACTGGCCAAACGGGGTTTCTTGAGTGCCTTGGCCCCAATTCAACGATCGGAATTTCATCGACCACCAGGCTCCACGCCCTCAAGAAGCTAGTGGATAGACAGTGGCTCTCGGTCTGGCGTGGTGTCCCCGACATGAGACAAGTGAAGATCCACATTAGGGAGTTCTCACTTAAACTCTCTAGAACTCTACTCTCTATGATCAGGAGAAGACTGAAACTGATGACAGGACTCCTCACAGGACACTGTCATCTGAATAAACATCTACACACAATGAGCATTGTTGAAGACCCAACTTGTAGTAGTATGACGTGTACCTTGTGACTTTTCGGTGAACTGCTTACTGCGGTAAGCTTCAAATCCTCGGGCGCCAGATTTTTTTAAAGGTTTACTCTTTTTAAGAACTTCTGCTAGGGTCCTTACCACAAGGCTTGTCACTATGCTATCTATAGATAGCCTTGTCCCTGGGGTAGCTACAGTGAAGTAAAACCAGGGCCCATTGGGCAGAAAACAGTATCAAAATTGTAGGCTTTAATTACAATGGATACCTGGTTAAAACTAAGCTCGTTTGAAGATGGTGCAGAAACAACATAATAAAACGGGGCATTCCAAATATTAAAATATATAATAATTATAACAAGTACACTTTCAGAATAATTAGTGGAATCAATTGAACGGTAAATTTCACAAGTACCACCACCCAGGTGGAAAATGTAAGGAAGCTCAAGCGGTATATGATAACTGTTGCAACATATCTATTTTTAGGATATGTTCTGTCTTTAATTTCAATTCATCGGTACGGAATCGGTTGATAAATGATTTACATTTATCAATTTACGGAAAATACAAATCAAACAGTTCCTAACGTGATAAGCGGTGTTCGGTAATCATTCAGATAGCAGTATTACTTGAAATGTTCATTACACCCTACGATATATCAAACGGTTGAAATTCGGTCGGATCGGAAAATATTGGCCTGCATTAGTTTTCCGATTGTACGATATCAGATTTTACGGTATATTCGGATAATTACTCTAATTGAGTTTATTCTGTATGACAGTGTTAGATTTCATACACTTGGCAGATTCACAATCTAGACAATTAGGGCAATTATCCCTAACTATCGTATCTGCAATAACCCCTACACCCACGGCCGGGGTTTTCTCATACGGATAAGGGGTAATTACGATTATCAATCACACAACCACCTCAGCTTATACTTCCGGATTTGGCACAGCGTGCACAAATATACCAAAGACGCCCCTGTCGTTCAAACAATCAGTATCAATATAAATTCATAAAAATAGGCTAAAACTTTATTATTCATAACATAAATAAATAAGGTATTCAATGTAAAGGAAATTCGAGCCAAAAAAAACGTAAGCCATCAGCTCACATTTTTTTCAAATATTTCGAGGAAGGTGTAATGGAATAATAGAGATTATTTCATTAGATTCCATAACTCACCTAATCTTATAATTTGCTATACTTTCTTAAAATCGGTACCGTGACCTAGGTACGCTACCGATGTAGTAAATACAAATGTTATGTTAATAAATATGCAACATAAACATTAGGTCAGCAAGGTGAGAAGACAATGTAAGACAATCAACTTTTTAATATGCTCTGAAATGCAACCACATTCGTATCTCCGGGGTTTTTCGGATCAATCACCGAAGCATCTGGTAAATAGATCTGTGATATCGACAACAAAGAATTCAAAAAATACCGTTTGCACTACAATGAAACTTTACTGAATTTTTCTAATGCGAAAAAAGTAATACTGAAATATTTTCTATTTTAACGTCAAAAATGTTATCATCGTAGATCGAATCTGGCAACGGAATCGCATTCCGCGGTCCCGAAAACTCTCGAGAGACGAATGTGGTTGCATTTCAGAGCATATTAAAAAGCAATTCATGGAAATGAACTAGGTCATCAGGGTATCCTGACCACCAGGTGACTATTGAGTCATGGTCATGACCCGTATGCTCAAGAGAACCTCCCTAACAGGTTCCATTCCTTTGCAGGAGGTATTTCTGCGAATTTCCTGGAGAGGACGATAGTACCAGGATGTACTGAGCCTCAGGTGCGTTGTAGTTCAAATCTGGCACCGGAATCGTGTTCAGAGACCCGAATAGTCCGCGAGAGACGAATTTGGTTGAATTTTAGAGCATATTAAAAATCAATCCATGGAGATGGCCTAGGTCTTCAGGGTATCCTGAGCACCAGGTGACTATTGAGTATCATGGTCTTGACCTGTATGCTCAAGAGAACCTCCATAACAGGTTTCATTCCTTCGCAGAAGGTATTTCTGAAAATTCCCTGGAGATGACGATAGTACCAGGAAGTCCTGAGCTTCAGGTTCGTCGTAGCGTAAATCTCAAACCGGAATCGTGTTCAACGGCTTCAAAAATCCCGTGAGAAATGTTGGCTATATTTGGATTTTTTTAAAACATTTTTGATATTATCTCCTGAAAGTGCATGCAAAGGGATGCTGTAGAAATGCTAAAATGCACATTAGAAGAAAAAAAAATGGTAACATTTTTTCTAAATGACTTCCGGCATCGATAAGAAAAATTATCAAAATCGGTTCATCCGATTTTTTTCGACCTTTTCTGCTTTATTTCCTCGCCTACTAATGCAAATAGAATGTATACTATTCAAATCATTCAAGAAACTTATTCAGTTCTAATTTTGTGTAAGAGAGGATAAAGCCACGTTCAATATTTCATTTATTTACTGTTGGTAAAGTCAGTATTTGTAGTTTTTCACACTCCACTAGACTGGAACTGGACTCCTGTCATCTTTTACAAGAAATCTCTCGAATTTTAACAAATTATTTACCTTTGGTGTACCTCTCTATGAATTTGCAAGAGATCAATTTTCCCATGGCTTTGGTGCTTCCAGATTCAATTTTTTCTTTGTTTACGTCTCTCAAACAAGATGGTGTCAATTTTCGTAACAGAGAAAATATGTAGCTGTTACTATTAGCGAATATAAAACGGGATTTATTGGAACTGTCATTTTGACGCTGCAGATTAAAATAAAAAAAGTTCATTACAATATAATCTAACAAATCATTTCCTTCTAACGTGAATTAATTGATCTATTGTAAGAATATAGGAAAATAATAATCGGTTTCTAAACAAACATATATCTAAAATAACAACTATGTATAAAATAAAATAATATACATATTAAAAATAGTTTACAGTAAGAATGCCACAAAGGAATAATTATATATGATTTTATTGACATAATTAACCTAATATCTGATACGCTTGAGATCCGGTAATGACAATTATTTAAGTAATAAATCAGGATTGCTTTGATCAAGTGTGAGATATAATGTTCAGTTTTTTATTGAAACTAGCCTCAGATATATGGTATAGCAATTGAGACGTAGGTTTGCCCGTTTGCTGAACTAACTGGTACAAAACACCATTTTCGTTTTGTAATAATTCAAAAGGATGTGCGAATTCTTGCATTTTTCCTGCATCCATTACTAACACTTTATCTGAGTCCATAACAGTATGTAACCTGTGAGCTATTGTAAGTACTGTACATTCTGCAAACTTCTTTCTGATGGTGGTTTGTATTAAACCATCAGTTTGTGGATCGACATTTGCAGTTGCTTCATCTAACACCAAAATTCGATTATTACGGAGAATAGCTCTCGCGAGGCAAACAAGTTGTCTTTGGCCTATACTGAAATTACTACCACCCTCTGACATCTTCGAATTTAACCCAGAAGTTAAATCTAAAACTGACTCTTTTAGCTCCACATCTTCCAGTGCTCTCCATAATTGTGTATCCGAGTATTCGTCAAAGGGATCCAAATTTTTCCTCATTGTTCCGGAAAATAAAACAGGCTCTTGAGGAATGATTGAAATTTTGGATCTTAAATCATGTAAACCTATTGTTGATATATTGACATCATCAATTATTATTTCGCCTTCTGTGTTTGTTAACTGGAATAAAGCTGCAATGAGAGATGATTTGCCAGCTCCGGTACGGCCTACAATTCCAACTTTCTCCTTCGGTTTAATCGAAAAACTCAAACTTCTCAAAACAGGTGGTTCTTCTAGGGAATAGTACAAAGACACATTTTTGAATTCTATCGCCCCCCGTTCTGGCCACATGGCTGAAGGTTTCTTCCCTTCTTCGGATTCTAAAACACCCTCGTGTTCAATTGAACTGTACTCCACTATCCTTTCGACAGACGTCATTTGATTTTCCAATTCAGTGGACTGCCGCATACCCCACTGCAACATACCAGTGATTGAAATAGCTTGAGTGATAGCTAGACCCACGTTGCCACCATATGTCTCTGAAACACAGTTGTATTATGAATGTTGTTTATCATATTGATTCCGAAAATAGTCTCAAACGATTTTTCATTTAAATAACCAACCCAATAATTATTATTTTTATTCAGCCGCAAATGATATAATAAAATGTAATGCATTATATGAATAAACTATTCGCAGAGATACGATCCTGCAAGAGATGCATTATAGCATCTGTGCACATGTTTGAAATTTGGTACGAATATTTATAACACAAAATTATTAAACATATTTTTTTTAAGTGAAATGAAATATTCAAAAAGTATAATCTCATTTCTCAGTCATTTATGAGATATTCATTCAATTTTTTTTTCGAAGATCACTAGTTCTTTAAATGCATTTTGCAACTAGTTAAATACTGCAGCATAATAACTATTAGTCTTGGTAAATAGTTTTATGAACTTTGGGTAGCACAACATTTTTGTTTCTCATAATGCTATTATAGATTCTGAATAAATTTTTTTCCTGGTCAAATAGTGATAAAAAACTAATTTACGATCAGTGGCGGCTCGTGATATTTTGAGAGAGGAGGCTGGACATAAAACGTTTTTGTAAAAATATACTCTATTCACAGCCTTTTAACCTTTGCACAGCGACCGTACCAGCTACTTCAGTGACAAAATTAATTGTTACCCAGCAAGAACCAACGTGGAGGTATAGAGTTTTTCTTGCCAAACAATTTTTTTGTTCGTTTTTAGTCTTTTATCTTTTTTGGATTTTTAATATTTTTTCTTTTTTTTTTTAATTTTTCATATTTTGTTTTTTTTTATTAATTTTATTAACTTTTTTTATATATTAACGGAATTCTACGGTCTTTAGTTTGCGAAATATGATCAATAATATTATCAAAAAATGTATCATTTTGTTTTAAGTGTTTTACTAAATCTTTTTCAATAGATATTAAACTAACATTGTATAAACGATTTTGGCCCATTGTATTTGGCATGTAAGTTTTAATTCGTTTGAGAGTAGAAAATGATCTCTCCACCGATGCCGACGTGACAGAAATGGTGACTGTCAAACAAAGTGGTTTATAAAACTGAGGTAAAACTTGTTGCAAATCATTGTCTATCATATATTTCATCATATCGGCGTGACTGTCATACTGGCCTAAAATATCTTTATCCGAGTATATAACGCATAATTCATTGTGCCGTGCTATTTTATCAAAAAATTTATATTTCAGAACTAAGTTAAATAAAGTGTATTGGGGAACTCTTTTGAAAAAGATTCGAAAAATCTTCTATTCGTCAAGTCAAAAAACTTCAATTCATGTAAATCGGAAAATCGAATCTCAATTTGACCTTTAATAGTATCTAAGATTTCATAAAAAAGTTGTTTATAATGTAGTTTCATGTCTACCAAATTATATGTTTTCCTCCTTTTCGCGGGAGGAGCCTCATCAGTTGAAAAATTTTCAAATAAAATATTAAAATGAAATTCTGTATAACGGAAACTTGAAATTTTTCCAATGAGATGTTTCAAACGATCTCTTGAATAAATTATATCAGTGAATTCATGTTGTAAAATTTGGAAAATAGGATCAGTTTGTTCAAATATTAATTTAAAATTATCAAGAAAAAACAAAAATTCTTCATTTCCTAAATAAGATTTTAAACCAACAGCAGCAGTTAATGAAACCTGATCTGTTGAAAAGTCATCACTGTTTAATACAAAATCAAATGTTTCAATTAATTTGTCTTTATTTTTATGGATGGTAAATACTGCACGTGATGTAAAATTCCATCGACTTGGAGCATTACAGGGAAATCAAAGATGTTTTTTTAAACTTCGTCCTGTCAATACTACTATTAGTATTAACAATGATCGATTTTGATAGTTACCTGACATTACTAATCCTTCCAAATCCGGTAAAGGCCGTTTATTTAAAAGAAACACTTTTATCATATGTTAATTCACTAAACGAATTTTCTAAAAGGCAGCAACTAACTCACTAACACTCATTTTAAATTTACAACAGACATCAATCTAACCTTACTTCGCGTGGCGTGACAACACATAAACAAGCACTGACTGACCTACTCAGCAGTCGGCAGAACGCACTTCTCGTATTTCATAGATTGCTATCTGCTGCCGCAGGCTAGCCTCCAGAGGGTGTTGCCATTTTCGCTGACTTACCCAGTTGGCGTTCGGACTGGTCGGAAAAACGGCAACTGCGTTGAACAACACATGCTCAGCGTTTGAGATATATAGAGAGTCTAGCCTCAGGGCACTGTTGCCAAATTAAAAATAACTACTGAGAACGGGGAATTAATTGTAAAATTTTAAAAATTATCAGATAAACAGGAAATAAAACGGAGAATGATCATTAAGACAAATTGGTGAGGAGGTTGAGCCTCCTTAGCCTCCTTCGAGGAGCCGCCACTGTTTACGATGTACATCTCATCAACCTTCGATCCCCGATTTTAAATTGAGTTGTTTGTGTTGGTATTATCTACATGGTGAGATGAAATTAGTCACCATTGAACAAATGTTCCTGATATATCTACATTGAACGGAATAGTTTAATTCATATACCAATTATTGATGTAATTTTCATAGCTGTCATGGAACAGGGTCAATTAAACTCGATGTCTCGAACCCATTGCGGGAAAATTGATTTTTTTTCAGAATATCAAATGACACTCGAGGAACATTTTCTGGTGAAAATGACAATTTCTGGCTTTTATGCTAGGAATCGTGACGACACATGATATTTTATCCAGAAGCATACCAATATTTTCTCACCTTTGGAGAGAGAATTTTTTCTTTCACAATCATTGAACTCAATTCAATCTCATTTGGTTTGAAAATTATAAGCAAGAATATATCGACAAAGCAGAGGAGCTCAACGCAGCATGTAACGCGTGGAAGTAGTATTTTATGGGGTTGGCCATGACTTCAAATACATTTTTTTTATATTTGTAGATTTTTTGATGTCAAATCAAAACAAACTAACCTGTACTCATCAATATTTTGTCATTCACTTTTGTTTTTATTTACTTCAGTCAGAATTTGTAGATACACACAAAGATACACACAAAGATACAAAGAAAAGATGTGAAGTATTAAAAAAATGTTTAGCCTGGATATTCTGCATAAAAAAATTATTACAATGAAGAAAAACCTACTAATAATAATCATCATACACGTTACTCAGGTGAGGTGTCCCTCATCGTTGTAATGAGCGCCAATATCACTGTTATACAGTGTGTCTCACCACGAACTGCATCGATCGATATCTCAAAAAATTTGGCAGCTGACCAAAGTCAATGAGTACTTTTCATCCGAAATATTTTCAAGATGCGGCACTCCGGGTTATACCGGATGACAGCTTCGTTATTTTAAATAGAAGACCCTATAATTTATTGCATTTTTGGATTCTACGGAAAATTCTGTGTACATTTCATTTATCATATCCTATATCTAAGTACAACAGTTTTTGAGATATTTGCAATTTTAGAGACAAAATTACAGATGCAGACCCGTACTTGATTGACAGTTTCTTCATAATGGCTGAATATTTCGTAACACGGTTTTGCCATATTGTAGTCAACACCATAAAGAAAGTTTTTTTTTCGAACATTTATTAAAGAAGGTAATTTTTTTATTCGGCATTTATGTTTTCAACAATACATAGTATTATTCGCTTAGCAGTGTTTGCTGATGGTTACTGTTTTTGGGGATATCGAGCAGCAAATGTAATACATGATCTTGTTGTAACTCTGTTGCATTATTATCCATAAATAATAAATAAATTCAAATAGTCTTCGTTTGTGTAATTTAATCGTGCCGGCATTGTTTATGTTAATTTTACAGTAAATGACATTTTTACATTCTCTGACAGTCGTATAATGACCCATGGCCAACTAGATTTATCAAACTTAAAAACGCCCACTCGACAAAGGTGGGAAGCTAGTATTTTGTAAATGAATCGAAAACGATAATATTTAGGTATAGGGAACCGAACAAAAAGTTCCCTTAATTTTTTGTACGTGTTTGTGTGTTTATAAAACAAATGAAGGTTACTATTTTAAAATTAAGTTTTTGGAATTTTTTGAATTATTATTTCAATGATTTTTTCTTTAGTCTTTGACTAAAAATGAAAAAAGGGCGTTACGAAATATGGAGCCATCATGAAGAAACTGTCACTTAAGTACGGGTCTGCACCTGCAATTTTTTCTCTAAAATTTCAAATATCTCAAAAACCGTTTAATTTAAGTATAGGAAATGATACATAAAATGTACCTAGAATGCAAATGCAAAAAATTATAGCGTGTTCCATTTAAAATAACGTTTTTCATCGACTTTCGGTATAACCGGAAGTGCCGCATCTTGAAAATATTCTGGATGAATACTACTAACAAACTTTGGTCAGCTGCCAAATTCACAAAAAACTTCTATGCTTACTTTTTGAGATATCGATCGATGCAGTTCGAGACAATTTGCAATTATCTCTGTCCTTGTAAAATATTCCTACTTAATGATATTGGCGAAAAATTTAATGAAACTGGTTCACTTGCACTTAAACACAAATTTGCAAGAATATGTTTTTATCACAAATTATTACAAAGATGCTCGTATTTTCTTCTATACTTTAACTACACGAGAGGGAAACCTATAATGTTCGGAAAACATCGTGTGAGCCAGCAGTGGAATGTTGGCAGACGAGATATCGTTTCTTGAAGATTTGGAAGTTATAGGCATAATGATCTCACTAGGCAAAGAGTTCCACAGCTTCGCTGTTCGATATAAAAATGAAGTCTGGTAGGAAGCTGTTCGGCAGGTCTCGAGGTTGACAATGAAGGGGTGCCTAGCTCGTGGTGGAATAACAGGCGAGATTTCTGATGAACACCGACCATGGAAATATCTACAGGGAAGGGAGAGATCGGCCAACTTTATACAATGTTCTAGAGATGTCATAGAATTCGTAAGTGTGATCACCAATCAGACGAATAGCTCTCTTCTGGAAAGAATTCGAGAACTTCAGCATATTTTTGGGAGCCGAACTCCAAACATGTGCACAGCAGTGGTGGCTCCTCGAAGGAGGCTAAGGAGGCTCAGCCTCCTCACCAATTTAACTTAATGCCCATTCTCCGTTTTATTTCCTGTTTATCTGATAATTTTTAAAATTTTACAATTAATTCCCCGTTCTCAGTAGTTATTTTTAATTTGGCAACAGTGCCCTGAGGCTAGACTCTCTATATATCTCAAACGCTGAGCATGTGTTGTTCAACGCAGTTGCCGTTTTTCCGACCAGTCCGAACGCCAACTGGGTAAATCAGCGAAAATGGCAACACCCTCTGGAGGCTATCCTGCGGCAGCCGCTAGCAATCTATGAAATACGAGACGTGCGTTCTGCCGACTGCTGAGTAGGTCAGTCAGTGCTTGTTTATGTGTTGTCACGCCACGAGAAGTAAGGTTAGATTGATGTCTGTTGTAAATTTAAAATGAGTGTTAGAGAGTTAGTTGCTGCCTTTTAGAAAATCCATTTAGTGAATTAACATATGATAAAAGTGTTTCTTTTAAATAAACGGCCTTACCGGATTTGAAAGGATTAGTAATGTCAGGTAACTATCAAAATCGATCATTGTTAATAGTAATAGTAGTATTGTAAAGACGGAGTTTAAAAAAAAATCATCGATTTCCCTGTAATGCTCCAACTCGATGGAATTTTACATCACGTGCAGTATTTACCATCCATGAAAATAAAGACAAATTAATTGAAACATTTGATTTTGTATTAAACAGTGATGACTTTTCAACAGATCAGGTTTCATTAAATGCTGCTGTTGGTTTAAAATCTTATTTAGAAAATGAAGAATTTTTTTTTCTTGATAATTTTAAATTAATATTTGAACAAACTGATCTTATTTTCCAAATTTTACAACATAAATTCACTGATATAATTTATTGAAGAGATCGTTTGGAACATCTCATTGGAAAAATTTCAAGTTTCCGTAATACAGAATTTCATTTTAATATTTTATTTGAAAATTTTTCAACTGATGAGGCTCCTCCCGCGAGAAGGAGGAAAACATATAATTTTGTGGACAAGAAACTACATTATAAACAACTTTTTTATGAAATTTTAGATACTGTTAAAGGTCAAATTGAGGTTCGATTTTCCGATTTACATGAATTGAAGTTTTTTGACTTGACGAATTGAAGATTTTTCGAATCTTTTTCAAAAGAGTTCCCCAATACACTTTAAGATAACTTGGTTCTAAAATATAAATTCTTTGATAAAATAGCACGACACAATGAATTATGCGTTATATACTCGGATAAAGATATTTTAGGCCAGTATGATAGTCACGCCGATATGATAAAATATATGATAGACAATGATTTGCAACAAGTTTTACCTCAGTTTTATAAACTACTTTGTTTGACAGTCACCATTTCTGTCACGTCGGCATCGGTGGAGAGATCCTTTTCTACTCTCAAACGAATTAAAACTTACATGCCAAATACAATGGGCAAAAATCGTTTATACAACGTTAGTTTAATATCTATTGAAAAAGATTTAGTAAAACACTTTAAAACAAAATGATGCATTTTTTGATAATATTATTGATCATTTTTCGCAAACTAAAGACCGTAGAATTCCGTTGATATATAAAAAAAGTTAATAAAATTAATAAAAAAAAACAAAATATGAAAAATTCCAAAAAAAAAGAAAAAATATTAAAAATCCAAAAAAAATAAAAGACAAAAAACGAGCAAAAGAATTTTTTGGCAAGAGAAACTCTATACCTCCACGTTGGTTCTTGCTGGGTAACAATTAATTTAGTCACTGAAGTAGCTGGTACGGTCGCTGTGCAAAGGCCTCCTTTCTCAAAAATTCACGAGCCGCCACTGACTGCACAGTACTCCAAGATAGGTTGAAAGTGTGGTTTGTATATTCTGAGGAGCTGCTGGGACATAAAGTAGCTCTTGGCATGAAATAGAAAGTTTTTAGTGAGGCGGTTTCGCAATGAACCTCACATGTTCATCCCATGGGAAGGTGCTATTGGTATTGTCCCGAACATGGATATGGAAGACTTCATAGGAATAGTTGTACCTGACATTAACATTTTAGGGATTATGCTACTAGATTATCAGATTCTCATTTCAAAATCATTTCCAGATTCCCATTAATTTGCATCAACCTGTCTCTGTCTTCATTGGATGATAGCTCTAGATGAGAAAGTGGTATGAAGTATACTATTATCTGTAAAGCTGTGGACGGGAAAGGTGGTTCTAACAATTCGTTGATATGGAGCAGAAACAATGTTGTGCCAAGATAGATCCCTCTGCAACACAAGCGTTAATAGTCTTTGTACCGGAGAATATTCGGTCAAACATCACATGGAGTGATCTATCTGACAGAAAACTCGATTGTAAGCTACAAAGTTCAGGCGGCAAATCATATCTATCATAGATTCTCAAGAAGGCCTTGGTGTCAGACTCGATGAAAAGTTTCAGCTACAGATTCCCCCTATTAGGAAGGGTCTTCTTTCCTTTTCTTGGAATTGATTGGTCTTCCAGCTGCAAGTTTGTATGAAAGGGGAAACAACCTGCAGAAAACGGGTGTTAATTCTCTCGCACATTGCTGGAAAACGACAGGTGGAATTCCGTCTGGCCCCATAGCCTTTTTGTTATTCAGAATAATCAGAATGAGCCTAATTGTGCGCTGACGAAAGACAATTTCAGGCATATGGCTATCGATGAGGGTAATATCTTGTGGATCCAAATTGGAAGTTGCTGCAAACATTCCAGCAAAAAGGTTGGCTTTATCTTCTGGTATAGTAAAGCATCAAAACTTTTCAAAGTTAGTTGGGTTGAATGTCAAAGTGACAGGCAGTGATTTCAAGAATCGGTAATATCAAGAACCGTGGTACCTATCCTTGAAATTGTAAAATGGGATAATATTCTTATAAGACTTGTCTTTTACAAGAGTTGAGTACTAACGACAAAGCCGATTTCAGGTTTGCAAACGCCATATGATATTCACGAAAATCCGAAGCTGCTTAAAACTTCTATTCTTAGTCATATTGATTGGTCTAACGAAAGCTCTAATCTCTATATGGAACATCTTTTATTACATAAACTTTAATATTTTTATTCCTTGTAATTGGAATGGAGAGTTTCTTAAATCCAATACAAAATACTGTAGGTACTGTTATTACTACAGAATTTTGAAAGAGTTGACGGTAAAAAATCGGATTCTCAAAATAATGGAATGCGAATTTATGGATCCTATATTTTTTAAGTGATGGTCAAGAAAATTCGAATGGATGGTTCATCAGGTTTTCAGATAGAACCCTACTCTATATTTACAACTTAAGAAAGTATTTATGTATCTTCATCGAACAGACATATTGTCGATGATATATAATATTCAAAAAGTGACATTAGTTATTAATCCTTTTCAAACGAGGGGTAGCAAATTGCTGTATCACCTTTGAATATCATTGATTATTTTTCCGTCCCAAATATCGACCAATAGAATTGCACCATTCGACGTCACGTGGTACAACCTACATGGTATTATACTGATAATTTTTTGAAAATTTTCTCTGGTAGTTGCTATATATAAAAAACAAAACATGATCCAGTCAAATTAACCACACTTCAAACTGACAGGTTGAATTCTGTCCACCATCGATAAAAAAGTCAAAGCAAATTAACCACACTTCAAACTGACAGGTTGAATTCTGTCCACCATCGATAAAAAAGTCAAAGGAAATGTTCATTTGGGACGGAAAAATAATCCCCCGAATACCACACGAGCTTCAAAATTATCTGGCATTTCCCTCAAGGTTCCCTGCAAACAAATAAAGTCGTCAAGTTTTTCAGGAAAAATCACTCGCGCTTCTCGCTCGTGATTTTTTAACCTGAAAAACTTGACTCCTTCATTTGTTTGCAACGAACCTATCGGGAAATACCCGATAATTTTGAAGCTCTTGTGGTATTATATATGAATATTATAACTACAAATCAATCAATATGCAAAACTAACAACTGTTATTATCACGGTCATCGGATCTTTCCAATGCTGTATCATCGCTCAATCTAGTCTCCGATTCTGAATGGGTAATTCTGCATTGAGAAGGGATGAACAAATATTTGATCTCATACCAACAAACGTCTTGTTTGAAATTAAAATCGGAAAGCGAGACATTTTTATGATTCATCATTTCAGGTATACTTACCATTTCCAATGAGAAGGAAGCTGAATGTCACGAAAATTATGTAAATGATACAGATTAAATCTAACCAATAACCAAAAGCCCTGGAAGTGGAAATGAAAACAAACCAAGCTGAACTATGTAAATCTTGATGATTGTCAAATTCTTTGGTTAATATTCCTTCTGCGCCAAAAGCTCGTATAGTAGTGATACCTTGGAGTGTTGCATTAAGATGTGAGAAAACCGGACTGCGAGCTGTAAAAAGAATACGTGATTAGTGATGTTTCATTAGGTATCCATATAACACAATACTGTTTCATTTCCAAGTTCTTGTCAGGCTACCACTCAACCAATTTTGATGATTTTGTTTCAAGTGAAAATATTTTACCCACAGATGAGCCAACGATGGTGTTTTTAGTTTATATTACCATTTCCATTGATAAAAATTGAATTGTAAACGAGATATTCTGACTTATTTCTACGCCATCTTGGATCCTTGTTTGAAGACATAAATGCAAATCGCTGACATAGTCGGTTGACCTAGTATTTTCACACTCATGGCTTCAGTCATTACTCATTCTGTCAGATTTGTTTATATACGAACGTAGCAATTAATCAACAATTTCAGGTCACATATGCTTTGTACAGGTGAAGTTATTTAATATTTCAAATATTGGTAATTGTGCCATCATGAATTAAAATATGAATAATCACGTATTTCACAGCGGTTTAAATGTACATAGAACTATATAATGATTATAGAAGATTGCAGGTAGTTCATTTTTTAAATATAATTATTATTATTACATGTTCGTCGTTTTTTTGCAAGAGGAAATAACTGCTCGAAGTTGTTGCTTTTTTAAGATGAAGGACCAAAAGAGGCTTTACCTGCTTTATTATCACGGCTTCATCAGTTTTCGATTTTCTCAAAGAAGGCACCGATATCCAAAAAAGGAACAACTGCTAGGAGTTGATAGGAATATTTGCAATTGTCGGGGCAATCATAATTTTAATGATAATGAGTTAATGACATATAATACATTGCAAGAAGCAAATTGTGGAGAAGAACACCAAGGAGATGGATATCAGATTCGAGAGATGTGTAGTATTCGGTAGATGCATCAACAGAATTCATCAATGGAACAGAGCGTTGACCGAATACAAGCCATTGGGAGTTTGAAGCACAGCAGTTGTGAAATTGGAATGCGTTAACAAAACCGACAGGGATTGGTGAGAATATATCATGTGTAACGTGTAAATTCCACCTTATGGCTTGGAAATGGCCGATGTAGGACAATTGGTTAACTCCTGTGACGTCAGCTATGCTAGACCGTATATTTGGTATATTCTGAGTCATGATCTGTAGATTCTAAAAGACATGGACCGTACCGATATTCTAAGGGTCTTGGTTGCTCGGTGTCGGTTACCCTTTCTCTTCGAGGGTGTTCTGTGAGTGCCGGAAATGCGGAAAAGGACACTTCCATAGATAACTCTACTACCGTAGAATGAAATGTTCCATGTTAGGTACCGAAACCGCGACAAGAGCGCTGCGTGAGGATTGGAAGCGTACTAAATGATGGTTTGGAGGGAAAATCGAAGTTACACAGCACATAGATGCAAATTTTGTTTTCTACAATTTAAGTAGGAAATGAAAGTCGATAGTTTTTACCAATAGTTTTTATCCAACAACAGTTAGAACAGAAATATATAAAATATACATATAAATACAATTAAATATCAAGACTAATTACAATGGGTTAAAGCAAAAATACAAAAAATATACATATAAATACAATTAAATATCGAGACTAATTACAATGGGTTAAAGCAGAAATACAAAAAATATACGTATAAATACAATTAAATATCGAGACTAATTACAATGGGTTGAAACAGAAATACAAAAAATATACATATAAATACAATTAAATACCGAGACTAATTAAAACAAAAACACATAGCGTTTAGTAAACGGTTTTTGTTAGGAGGTTGTTTCTCACACCTTTCAGTAAATGTGGTGGATCATACAATGGAATAATTTTTTGTACATCAACTTGAAATATGAAGTCATATAATCCTTTCCCTCCTCTTGCATACTCCTCTTTCGTTTCCTTCACTAATTTGTTTATCGTACTGACATTATTTGTACCTTGATCACAAATTGTGGCCACCGCATTGAAACCAATTTCCCTGCAAGATCGTACAATGTTTTGAATTGAACATTTAATGGTTTCAGTCTTTGCTGCTCCTTTAATAAATTGATATATAATTGGTTGTTTCCATTTTCCCTCAATACCTTGCAGCATGAAAACCTGAAAGAGTGTCAATGAGAGAAATTCAATTATTTTCATTCACATATAGTTTACCTGTACATGATTAGCTATGTTAGAGGTTTTGTAACTTTCAAAATCTTCGAGACCAACGACTTCGTCCGTATTTTCATTATACTGCAGGTATGGTGTAAGACTCATTTCATCAAAAATAAGAACAAAATGTTTCTCACTAGGTTTCATATTCTTCGCAATTTCTTTCAATCCATGAAATACAGCTGGGTTAAAGCCAGGGTATATAGCCGTGTTTTCCCATGATAAATATTATGCAAAAATAATATTGTAGAAATAGCGTGTATGATAGCAAACAAAATTCACAAATGAATTAAACATGGCTACTATTGAACAACAATAACAAACGCATGCGCATTATGATTTCTATTAATTTCGGACGCTTGACGCGCCCTCCCGTGTTTTGGAAGCGTAAATACTTTACGGTTTTGGTCCCTTCCATAAGACATTTCATTCTACGGTAGTAGAGTTATCTATGGACACTTCTATTCTGTTCGTTGGAGTGTAAAGTCGGATTTTAGGTTATTCAACAGGAAGGAGATACTAAGCGTGGCTTGGAACCAATTTATGTGAATATTCTTCTGTTGAATACAAAAACATCAGTTATCGATTTGGATTGGAATCATTGTGATTAATAGGATAATTGATTACCTTACGGGATTTGAACCTAGTTTCGACGAATCTGTTTGAGAACGATAGAAAAGTTGTCTTTTGGAAGGATAAAAAAACTCTATCGTGTTAGAGGTAAATATCTTTGTAATTCCATTTGTTTTATTCGCTGACTTCAGGAACTGATTGACCTTCATAGGTGAAATCTGTTAAAACATAGGCTAGTCCTAATTTGCTAGCATTTGTTATGTATTTTGTTCATGTCGGTCTGCTGACGACAACAGAACATAGAGTTTGAACATTTCATGTTTTCAGGGTTTTAGTTTTACTTCGAGTTCCAGTTTTACTTCAAGTTCTACTAGTAGTTCTTTTTTCCTTTTGTGTACGTTGTGGAAAATTCAGCAAGAAGGCGTTGAGGGATTTGGCTTGCATCTACTGTGGAGTCGCTGTTTGTCTGTGCTATACAATCGTGGAACGGTATCATAAAATGGTATCACGAGTGTGACAAGGACCCCACGCAAGTAGAAGTAATATTAACTCTCATCAGGTCAGATTATCTATTGTGTTTTTATAACAATTTTTAGTAATATTAACTCTCACCAGGTGAGATTATCGATTGTGTTTTGTATAACAATTTTTAGTACCTAATATTAACTCTCACCAGGTCAGATTATCGAATCGAGTTGGTGTAACAATTTTAAAAAATACTGAGGATTATATATTATGTCAATTCAATCAACTGTCCACTTGTGTTAGATGATTTAAAGTAACTAATTCCATCCATATATTTGTATCATTCGCTTCATACCTCATTAGTATAAGATCTGTTAAAAATCGTATCAGTATTAGTGTATCAAGTAAATTTCAATCATTCTGGGTACAAGTATTTTATTTTCTTCCTTTCAGGGTAATTTTAACCTGGGGTATTGAGTATTTGCATCCCCTAGTTATAGACGAATTCATTGGTTGGTTAAAATACTCTGGCCCCCAAATTTTTAATACCTAAAATATAACCTACGACCATTTCCACTGAAGCGGTCGGCAACCAAGTGATAAAATAGAGCTTATTAGTTTATCCTTAGAAGAGTAATTGCCCAACGTCTTGGGTTGGTTACAAATTGACATCCCAACGTTCTGTGCGGTTATTAATAAAAATTGGGAACTATATTTTGATGAACTATAAGGTGATGATCGATCAAAATTATAAACTATATTTACATTAATTTAAGAATTATTCCAATAGGCATTAAGATTAGAATTGTTTCATCAAATTATTAAGGGATACAAATAATTACTAGAGACATTAGAGATACTCTTTTAAATCAATTTAAATTATGACAATGTTTAGGAGTTTAGCACATGATTTGGGTTAAGAGTAGGTGAGAGGTAAATATAAATACATAGTTAATTATTTTGATTGCATCCAGAAATGTATTACTTCACAAGATTGTTGGGTATTGGACATGAAAAACAATGTTCTACGTCTTAGCGTAGATTTGTTAGTACTGAATTCTGATAAATGCAACGTAACAGTATTGATGGGAAAGAAAGATTATAATACTCGCATGATCAACTTCTTAGAGGACAAAAGAGGGGAAATAATATTTACAAAGAATTTAAAAATGATCCGATGAACAAACTTCAAAATAAAAACAATAAATTGGTTAAAAATCTTCTTGATGGAGGATATACAAGATAGAGTTGACAAGTCATTGAGATGCTATAATTCATGTCCTCTTAGAATTTATGGTTTACAAAAAATTCATAAAGAAGGGATGGATACCTTTGGTACCATGCACAGGATCACCTTCCTACTCGTTAGCCAAATACTTGGATCAGATATTACACAACTTATATTCTGATTTCAAATATCACATAACAAATTCATTTTCAACAGAAAAAATTAAAAACAATGTTTTATCAAATGATTATCTCTGGAAGTTGTTTCACTCTTCCCAAGTATTCCTAAGTCCACATTAGTTACTTATTTGACTCGAGTTATTTCAAATTCAATGAAAAGTTTCATCAATAACTAGATGGTACGGCTATGGTAATCCTGCCTCTCCCAAAATTTACTGATGAATTATTTATTAGACAAAGTAATTAGTAACTTGCCGTTCGAAATACCCTTCCTGTTTTGTTACGTTGAGGATTTTCTTACAGCCATCCCCCGAAACAAGGAAAAAGAAGTGCTAACTGGAAAACTAGAAAATAAAAAAGATAATAGCATCCCCTTTTAGGACATTCTTATAAGTAGAAGTGAAGATGGGAGCTTATCCAGGAATTGATACATGAAACCCAACAATTGTGGCAGACTCCTCAATTTTTTATCACATAACCTTCTTTCTCAAAAAACAGCTATCATTAAAGGAATGAAACATAGAGCTCTCAATCTTAGTAATGCTAAGTTCCACGAAGAAAACCTCAACAAAATAAGAAATATGTTGTTTGAAAACCAATATCCCAAAGCACCAATCGACAGAATTTTACATAATCGTCCGCACCGAAATTCTAACACTGTTTTCACTGAAGAGGATGTAAAGTATTTGAAACTAACGTACATTAAAGGGCTATTGGAGATACTCAACAAGGTACTAAGGAATGAAAAATTATCCATAGCATTGTACAATGAAAATAAATTTAAAAGAATTTCCCTGAATGTCAAAGACAAGTTACCTAAAGAGTTACAGTCAAATGTAGTATACAGAATTGAATGCGGAAACTGTGAAAAAGTATTCATGAGGGAAACACGACTGTTATTGGGAAAGAGAGTGAAACAACATAAAAATGATTGTAGAAATTTAGAAATATCTGGAACAGCATTATCTGAATATCACCATGATCTAGGTCTCAATTTTAACTTCAATAATACACAAATATTAGATCATGAAGACATTGAACGAAGAATGTTGATTTCAGAAATGATCCATATTATTAACCACAGGAATGCAGTAAACTGACATACGGATATCGAGGATCCTAGTAGAATATGCAACAATATTATTGCTTCATCAATCACTTGAACGTTCTTGAAACTCCACGTATATATAGAAATAAAACATGAAGAAGATTGAAATAACGCCTGTTGTGACATCGGTCTGTGCCGGACATGACGCTAGTTTTGCTTGACTAGTTTATATATACCAAATCAATGGTTGCTTAAAACGAATTCATTGTATATTTTTTATTTGTGATGTTTTTTTTTGTCCACACTTTCACTTTTGTTCACTGTTAACCGTAAGTGCTCGCCCTCGCCGGTCTTCAAAATAATAAGGCCCAATGATGCCTTCACCAGACATGGCAGTCCACACAATAACTTTTGGACTATGTAATGGTTGTTCATGTCTGTGTCTTAGATTTTCGTTGGCCCAGTAGCGGCAGTTGTGTCTGTTTAAGTGACCATTTAAGTGAAAGTTCACTTCGTCACTGAACAGAATGTTTTCGAAAGTTGGGAAAAGTTGAAGCAATTCATTTGCAAAATTCAGCCGGAGAGGATAGTCGGTGACGTTCAGTTTTTGAACAAACTGAATTTTGTATGCTGTAAGTTGTAAATCCTGCTTAAGAATATTGTGCAACGACGATTTCTTAATGTTAAATTCTTGACTGCGTTGCGAACTGATTGAGACGGATTTTCACGCACTGAAATTCTCACTTCTTCAGTCATTTGTTGACTTCGAACAGAGCGCGGGCGACCTTGATTGTTAATTTTTACAGTCGAACAGGTGTTTTCGAACATTCGAATCCATTTTCTGATGGTATCGTTCTTTGGTGCATTCCGTACGTTGAATTCTGCGCGATATAAACGTTAAGTTTTGACTACAGAATCACCATTTCGATAAACAGCGCGATGGTCTCCCGGGTACACTTCCATGGCTACTAAATCTCCAAAGAGCAGTGTAACAACCTATCCTTATCGCACCCCTCCAAACCCCGCCGTTACATGGGTGGAGCAGTTACAAATACCCCCTACCCTTTGTGGACACCCAGTAGAACCCCGAAATAACAACATCATTATCCAACCCTTACAGTACCCATACCAAATTTTCATATAAACAATTAACTGAATCATTAAAATTTCAATACTCACTTGTCCCTTCTAAACGTTTGATATCCCTGCTAGTCTTCAGATAAAACAGTCGAGCCAAATAGAATATAATTCCCATAATAACGGTTGGAATCATCAACAACGGACTGACCACAGCTACCACAACTATTATTCCTATGAGTTGCAAACCAATTTGTAGACAGTCTAACATAGCTCCTGGAAGCATTTCATCTACAGAACCCATATCTTTTGAAAAACGGTTAAGAATTCTGCCAGCACTGTTTGTATTAAAGAATCTCATGGCAGCCAATGTTATACTTTTAAACATGTTATCGTGTAATCTGGTGGAAGCTTTCATACATGTTTTGAAAAAAATATATGTTCTTAGAAGGGTAAACGCGATTAATAATCCAATTATGGCAGAATAGATATATATGCAAGTATCCCTTGAAAAATTCCAGAAATCGTCTGAACTTTCACTCGTTTTAACATATGAACCATTCGTTTCCACAGTTTTTCCCGTTTGTGCTTCCAACATTTTATCATTTTTTTGTTCCAAATTAACCCTAAAATAAGATAACATTATATACACGTTAGTATAGCAAAATATCTTAATATAAAACTGACAACAATATTGTTCATTTAAAAATTCACTTAAAGAGGACAGACATACATCTTTTGTGGATCTGCCAATTAATAACAAATACAAGATTTCAAATTCTCTGAGTAGGTACTCCAATCAAATTAAATTCAAAGTTAACTATGAAGTTCTGCAAATTTGGGTAAACTTAATTTCGAAACTGTAAAGGAACATTACTCCGTTCAGCAACCCTGGTAAAAAGTTTTTTAATGTGGGTGCTTCCGGTTTAAGTGATTGAATTGAAGAAGGAATTATATTCATGAAATTCCGTAATAGTATTATCAAGACCATCTTCATTATAGCACATATCTAATGCTAGCGAAGAGAATTGAAAATATATAACAATATAGGAAATTGCAGTATAAGCATTTCCTGCCCTGAGACCAAGTCGGAATTTAGGGAAGCCTATAACTTATCATAGGTGCGACTCAATTGAGTTTCAAGCTTCTTACAAAGGCTTGTGGTTTCCTACGAGATATTTGCATTACCCAATTAGCAAAACTTTAAGCTTTCCGGACATGTTAGATTATTAAGCGGACTGCCGCTTGTCCTTAGCCGTTCCTTTAAATAGAAGCGGCATGTTCCCCAAGAATATTCAAGGGTAATATAACAAGACCTTGATAAATAGTAGACTATTTTGATTGTATCTAAATTTCAACTATAGTTTATTATATCTGATGAAATTTCAAGAGCGCTCGAGGGCTTTCATCTCTGCCAAAATTATGTTGAGTCAAATTTATAATACAATATAATTTAGCAGCAATCAAGATAGTAGCTAATGGATCAAGGTTATGTTATATTTATGGCGATTATTTCTTGAATCCAATTAATTCATTATATCATAGACATATTCACAAACTAACTGAATAGTCGGTGACTCTTGAGCACCCTGCAAATAGTCGCAAATATTGCGTGTTGATTGGTTTTGTCAAACAGTAAACAAAATTGTTATTGAAGACAAGTGGAAGAAATAATCGTTCTGAAATTTAAGATGATAGTAACCTATTAGCAGGTCAGCTACACTCCATTCTTATTTACTGAGGAAAAGAAACTCTCTTATCCTCCTATTTCTGCACTTTCGCTACAAAACACGCTCAAATTCGAAGAAACGTTTTCTTGATTAATATTTGTTGTAAGAAAGAACAACTACTGCTTCTTCATTGAAGAGCATTACATTGTAATGCTTGCCTCAAATAAACTCATTCGGCTCTATATATTTTATATATTTAAAGTTATGATGATATCACACAAAATGAGATACTTTCATGAGGACAAAATAAATAACAACAATAGAAACACAAAAAACTTGCACATTCTGGCACATCCGTGAAAACTAGAAACATGTGACTCGAGATGAGAGTTTGGAAAGCGCGGCAACACCTCCGTTGTAGAACAATTTGAACTTTTCGCCTGAATCGTTCTTTCAATCGAACCCTCATATTCAATCTTTCAAACAATCCATTTTCCAAAAAGTTGTAGTAGTGATAAAACCGTTGAGGTATGAGTGACGAACGTCTCAAATTGGTTGTCTTCTAATAAATCGGTCGAAGAAAAATTGAAAAAGTAATGAAATTGTTCTAGGTCAAAATGTCTGTCTTTTCGTAATTCAATTCCAATATACTATGGTAAAATCGTGTTATTTTAGAAAAGTGTTCTATTTTTCAGATATATGTTGTACGAATGGTATACCGATTGACATTGCAGAACAAATCATTAGAAATCTACTGTGATCAATTGGTCACCGACTTCCCTAATTTTTGTAAGCAAAATATATTGGAAATGATTTAGAAACTGCTGCCAGGTTGACTCTCGAATTATTAACACTATGATATGACCTTGTTTTGTACTGGGACATGAACTATCAACATTCTTCATCAATGAATGGTTTATCTACTCTGGAAAACCATATTGTAGGACGTAGTGTTACACGAACTGTGAAAGTTACAGAATATATTTAGTTCAAACAATTTCCGTTTAGGGGACGCTTTGAAAGCTAATATATTTTGAATATATTTGTTTCGCATGAAGTATGTAAGGTGAGGTGCGAACATGTGCGTGGAACTTGATCCACCATAGGGCGCATCCCCAGGTGGCGGATAGGAGTACGCCTTTAGAAAACTGATACATGACAATATCATTTATAGTAATAATGAAGATTATTCAAACATTGAAGTTGATCAATTATCAATCGGTAGTGCACAGACTCGCGTTACAGCTCTTTTCAGTACACAATATTTCACCTTGACTCTTATAAGTCTGGTGATGTCGTCGGCACCTGGGTGCAGCTCTATTATTCTGCCTAGCTGCCAAATCAGGACCGAAATGTTGTCTTCTTTCAATAATACTAAGATTCCCACTTTGAGGTTGCTTCCACCTGGCCCTGGACTGTAACTCAGAAATGTATTCTTTCTGCCAACATTTCCAAAAATGCTGATACATCCTTTGCAACCTCTGATAACGGTTCAAGTGATTTTCTGGTATTTCGCTCAAATTATGTTCTGGAATAGCAACCAGCGACCTCTCAATTGGAAAATGTCCAGGTGTCAAAGCTGTGACGTCTTCAGGATCAGAAAATAGGTGAGATAGAGGTCTTGAATTTAGAACGGCCTCAATCTGAGCCAGTGCCGTCGAAAACTCCTCAAATATTAATGCGTCACCCGAAAAAATTTCAACCATTGTTTGCAAATATATTGTTTGGTCTACTTCGTCGGGCGATAAAGCGGTTTAACATTGCTATAAATGATTCTGTGGTTAAATCCGACACTGCCTCTAAGTGCACAGCCTTACAAATGAATAAACACATATACATGTTTATGGATTTTACTCCATGATCCTTGAGGTCTTTTGGAAGAAATGGACCTCCATAATCTATTCCAACGTTTAAGAACGATGACGAAGGGTTGACTCTGAATGCAGGTAAACTTCTCATGAGGTAATATGCTCCTATAGGATTACTTTTGAAACAAATGATGCATTTTCTCACAATGCCTTTGGTAAATTTGCGACCTAATATAGGCCAATAATTTCCTCGAATATTATATAACAGAGTTTAAGCGCCGCAATGTAATAAATCTTTATGTCTCTCTTTCAATAATAGTTGAATCAATTTATGTTTTTGAGGCAATATAACTGGATCGACTTTGGTTCAACAGTTCTATTGTCTCGACATAATCTTGTATTCTTTATGAATCTTAATATGTAAGCCACTATTCTCTGTAATTTGTTAAGAGAAGAATATCTAGAAAATATATCAATATTATTTGTGGCCATAGTAATGTTGCAAATTGATCGCTTGTCAGGAATTTCTGCTTCTAATTCAATATCAACTTGCTTGCAACATATATTCTTAACATTTTGAAGCCAGGTTAGTCTATACCACCATAACTTTGAATCTATTAACATAGTTGGACTGCATCCTCTGGATATCAAATCCGCATGTTTGTCTGCTGAGTTGATATGATACCACTCTTTCATTTGTATTATGGATTGAATTTCAGCAACCCTGTTCAATGTTATTGTCGAATCCGACCAATAATACATTTGATGGAAACAGATTCCCATCACTCCCTTTTTACTAAATGTGCAAGTAATACAGCTGCATTTAATTTTAAACGCGGAAGCGTGCATTTTTTCAGTGGATCAACATGTGATTTAGAGCAAAGTGAAAGTGACATGAACGTTCCGAGGCATCGGCAGAACAGTGCAAATATATTTTTATATTTTGTTCGCTAATTAAAATATGACGAGGTACTTGCACCTTAATTAAAATGGGTAATTCCCTCTGAAATTCTTTCCATTTAATATTGAATTCTTGATTAATAGGTTCGTCCCATGATAAATTAGATTTCCATAATTCCTGTACATCATTTTTGCTACAATTAGTATCGGATCCAGTAATCCTAACGGATCGAAAATCAGACAAATACACGACGAAATAATTCATTTTGTCATATTTTTTGAGGTATTATCTTGCTTAATTGAGTATTGAATAGTATCTGATTGGCATCCCATATATACCGAGGGTTTTATTATTTTGGTTCTTGCCAACTGTAAAAATACTACATTCTAAATCTGAATTCATTTTAAATTTTTTCAATATATTTTGGTCATTACTTTTAGATCGAATTTGCCTTTACTAAGAATATCAGAAACATTTCGTTGGATTTCTATGACCTCCGACACTGAATCCGCAACTGTCAAAAAGTCGTCTTTATAGAAACAATTCTTTATAATTTCATATTCAGGAAATGAATCTTCATTTTCATATACCAATTGAAACAAAGATCTGACTGTTAAGTACGGTGCAGAAGCAGTGCCGTAAGTCACAGTGTTTAAATTCCCATCATTATAATTCACTCTCAGGATCAAATCTTCAAACAATTTGTAGACTACGTTGATGTTAAGGATATATCTGTACATTTTAGTTACGTCAGCTGATATTACATATTTGTTTGCGTTATGTCAATATTATCAAAAATAAATCTCTCTGAAGAGTGCATTATTGTGCATTATTTAACGATATTCCACTATCGAAGTTCGCAATGCCATCAAACATTACGCATAACTTAGTGGTGATACTAAAATCCTGTAACACCGCATGATGTGGAAGATAATACTTTAATGTCTTATTATTTTTTACATTTTCAATCATTTTTGTCATATGACGCAGATTTTTATATTCTTCAATGAATTCACTATATTGTTGCCTCAACTGATTCAACTTATTGCAAAATTAAAAGATTTCAAACTGGTGATACTCTCGTTTCATTTGATGTTGTTTCACTATTTACAAATACTCCAATCCCTGAGTCGATAAACATCCTGAAGAAATGGCTTTCAAATATTAATATCCCCGATAGAAACTGCACAGATACGTGATTTATGGAGCAAAATTATTCCACTTTTAACAAAAATTACTATAAATAAACAAGCGGAAGTGCAATGGGCAATCCATTCTCCTTTTTTGACCAATATTATTCTGAGTCAACTTGAAACCTCCTTAAAATTAAAATTGATTCTGTTTCCAAAAGTTTGGTATAGATAATGATGACATTTTCGCGATTACAAGTGAAGATTTTGATTTATATGGCTTTTTGAACACGCTCAATAGCCAATTTGATTCACCGAGATTCATTGTCGAAATAGAAACAGATAATCAGCTTCCTTTCCTTGATATTAACATTATAAAAGATCACTTGGATTTTGACATTTACAGAAAACCCGCTCATAAAATAGATCCGTTTAATAGTCTAGTTCATAGATTATTGAACGTCCCTTTGAGCCAGCAAACTTATAACAACGATGTTGAGGAACTTCAGAAAATTGCGTTGGGCAATGGTTACCACAAATCTTTGATCAATAATTCAATTTCTAAACAAAAAAGGAAATTGGAACGTATCCAACTAACCAAATTATAGCCATTACCTCCAAATACTTCAATAGAATTGAAAAGTTTCACTTATCATTCTTCAGTAATCAATAAATTCCATAGTTTGTTTTCTGAATTTGCAATACAACCAGTTTATAGATGTAAGAACAAGCTAAAACACTGTTTAGGCAACACATTTGATAAAGTTTCCGTTTTAGACAAATCCGGGATTTACAAAATCAATTGTGAGTCGTGTTCAAAATGCTATTGTGGGTCTATTTATTTTTTATATCTCTTGAAAACAACTATAATGTCAAAGTCTGACACAATTATTTTGCCAAGCAAGTTGACTTTTCGACATCATTTTAGACAAATTTGCTGCACAGAAGATTTTGGGAGTTGACACGCCAATGGTCTTTTTCTTTTTCGTTTCTGGCAACATTTTTGGTCACTAATTTAAAACTGCATAACATTTTTAGAGCGAAACAACTGTCCATAACTGTTGGATTGTGTTATCACTGGTCGACATAGAGTTGCCTTACCACTGTTTGACGCTTAATGGGAGATCTTTGTCGTATCTACCTATTGGTTTGCAGTTATCAACTTACCGACGAGAGAGAACTACATGGTCCGGATTGAATCTGGGTGTAGCTTCAGCAAACAATGTCAATTGCGCGGGTCTCGAGATAAGGAACCCCTCGGGGCGGAACTAACAGTAGTCACGCAAAAGATCCGATGAACTAAAACCATGATATCGTGCCTTCTCATCCCAGAACTCTGGTCGAAATAAATTCACGGGCTTGGTAGACATATGCGGTAGGCTATTTGAACGAAGCCGAACGGTGACTCGTCAAACGTTCCTGGTAAAACAGGTAACACGAGGAGGTGGAATTGACTATAGCCCAGAGAGGGCCATAATATAAGTCTCGCAAGAAAGCGCCCGTAGTGGGCCCGCCTAAAGTAGTCCCGCCGGGGACGAATAAAAATGCTGCCTCTGCGTGGGTAAAATGCTGTACCACATGACTTTACTCCTCAAGTCCGGTGTCTGTGTTTCCTATCCCAGGTCTCTGGGTAATGGAGTCGTGGCCAGGGCAATGATATGTAGTAGGCCGATGAGATTAGGCCGACAGCTACCCGTTAAACGATAGCTGTTAATTGACACAAACACGAGTAGGCAGGGGGAGAGGCGCCCAGATGGTCTCCTCTCCAATTAAGGCGTTGTTCTCTGTCGGGCAGTTGGCATGCTGTTGAAATAGGAGAGGGCCCTACGTGACATGTCTTAAGTCTAAAGACGGGTAGGCGGGGATGTAAAGCCCCCCACAGTTACAATCGTATTTATTTAACACCTCCCTGAAGCTCTATCGAAGTAAAAGAAGTGACGTATTACAATTTCTTAGTGCGATATCTATCTATTTGTAGGCGTTCGTACCTAGGTTGCTGTAGATCATTCATCCACGGTATTTCAAACCAAGAATGGAACAAGCGTTCAGTGGCAGCACAACCTTCTCGTTCTGCTGATGAGCCGTGAGACGGGGAAGCTGATGTCCAGAACTTTGGGATTCTATTGTCACTGATCGATCTAGAGTGGCCTTACCACTATCAGTTTTAGAGATAATTTCACTTAACAATAAGGTGGAACATACCAAATCCTAAATTAATAAATAAGTAATTTGGAACAGTAGGCTTTTAAAACATTTTGGGTAGCATGTATTTCTAAAATACATAATATAAGAAATTGACAGATATATTTGAATTATATTACAAATATAAATCACACTACACCATGAAGAAGATAAAATATACCATGATGACTGGTGCGACGAAGTATTGAAGGACAATATATTCATACACAACACATACTTACTTCATAAACTTTCATGTAATTAGAAAAGAATAACACATTATCAGTATCCATTACTTTCAACCAACAGTTTCCACATATCTTGGTAATAGAAATTGCGTGTCAAATGTGGCCCAAATCGATTGTGTTACAACGAAGAACAAATGATTACCGAGGGAAATATGGACCCTAAGTGTTATTATGAATTATTCATTGAGCTACTTACCAATATGTTATGAAATAATCCGCAGCACTAGCAAATAATTGTGGAAATATGAACATCATAGCTAATAAAAATATGATACAGCCATTTCCTCCTGCTTTCAAATAAGCAAAGTATATATCAGATCCTATGGAACCTTTACCCATTTGTTCTTCGACTTGTTCAGGAGCAGCTTCTTCCGATTCTACACTTCGAATAGATAATTGCCTATTTAATTTCGTTTCTATTTTCTCATTTTTATCTTCGGTTTCATTTGATCCCAAAAGTTTGGTGAAATCTAAAGCTGATTGTTGCAATTCACTGAATGTACCTGAAAACAACACACCTCTTGATTCATAGATAAGAATATTTGAGTAGCATATGAACGATATACTATTCTAAATGAAAATAACACGAGTGTCTTTTCTATGTACGGATTTTTAACGGTCTGAAACCTCAACATGAAAATATCTGTTTATAGATTCAATAACAAACTTGTTCCACAATAGATGTGATCATTATTTTCTTCAACAAATTCGGCAAGAATTCGAAAACATTCTTTATCCATTTAAATTCAAAAAACGTTACACCAATAGCATGTCACCAAAACAGGGGTTGGTTAGCTGAATTTCATTGATTTAACTGCAATGATGTTCGTGCACAAATTAATAGATGTGTAAAATTGCATTTTCCCCACATAATTTCAGATCAATCGCGCACACTATGTGAACATATGTCGTGATATTTTTTCATTGCCTATAAATAGGTATAATGTGTCCTATGTAGGGGAGAGCCGGGCAAGATGACTTTTCTGCGGTTCCCTTATTCTATCGCTTTTGTGCACTTTTATTACCCCCTATCTATATATGGTTAACATCGGCAACGTTGCATAGCAAGAGCGAGCTGTCTGTTGACACGCGTTTATTGCCTTCAAAGATGAACATTTCCGTTCATCTTTATTGTTGGAAGTGCGTGGACATACTAAGGTAAGCGATGTTTTCCGACAATATATACGTTTTAAATCACATTATCTCGAAGGGGCAGTCAATAGCTTCAATACACCACGATCAGTACCAATTTTTTTCATTATTGGCAAATCAGAAAACATCAAGACGGGCAAGATGGTACGGGCGGGCAGTTTGAAATACTATGCCATCTTACTCGTCTACTGTTTTCTTGAGGTTTTGTAGTTGCCACAAACCACTAATACAAAGCACAACCCTCTGCTCTGTAACATAATTATGATGATAGATTTGACAACTATATTCTGGGAAACAACTATATTCTGAGAATGAACAGAAATTAATTATTCAGATTATTGGGAATTAGTGACATTTAAATAGAATCTTTCGTTCCGTATGCAGTTATGCATCCATTTTGTATATACAGGTTGTTTCTAAGGATGAGTGCATGGTGGAGATACGAGTTGTTTGTAAAGAGATGTGATGATGGCATCAGTCATGGTGTCTACTGTAGATATAGGCTGTTGCGTGAAATTATATATCTATCAAGTGTCAAAGACAGTCAACTAATATAACAAGTGGGCGTCGTCTGCGTCATGACGTCATTCCACGAACTGTTATTGCGTCTGGTTGTCATAACGTCTTCATATGGAGAAATAGCATCTGTCACGTAAACATCCTCGAACTCGGGCCATTTTTCCGTTATTCAATGAACTATCAAAGACGTATATCTATATCGTTAGCATCCTCGAAGTGAAGTCATCAATCGGTCAATCAAAATGGGAGAAGAATTTCGACCATCGGGTTAAATAATCAATCTTCGTTACACTGGGAGTGATTAGGGTTGGAACTTTTTAATTTTCAAAGTATAACTTTATACCAACTGAAAAGGATGGGTGCGTAGAGTACGATTCTTCACTAAACAAATAATGGCGGATGTGAATGTGAAAAATTGGATAGAATTAGCCATTTCGTAATGAAAATCTATTCTAAACATGAATAAAATTACAATTAAATTCGATTTTCACTAGTTTAATAAATAAATGTAACTTCTTCAAAACTATATTTAATGGAGAAGAACTTCAACCCCTAGATCCATCTCGAAGTATATTCATAATAATAGACTTCAAAATACCACAGCTCCCGGAGGAAATCAAAAAATGAAATACTTCCTCAGAAGTGAAAAGGATAACATTGGGAAAAATTCGTTTACAACACATAACTATGTCACAGTACTACGAAGAAGACAACAAATATTTGGACTATTTTACTTTAAGGATTGTTTACCATCCTTGTTGGTGTACAACTAGTGAAAGTGCTATGCAAAAAAATTAAATTGAATTGCAAGAAAGACCAAAACCTCGTCAGTTACCTTCCGAGGCTTCGTTCTAAGGATGGACGAATTATGTCATCGCCCTCTGCTATAATCACATATAACATATAATATGAGCAAGTGTCATGTTTCCGCTGACTACGGAAACATCTTCACAATAATTCTACAAGCACATGATCATTTCCGCTCCTGTATTCGAGGATGCTGAACACGATGCCGGTACTTTTGAATTTCTCCGACTCAACCCCACCCCTTAAATGGCCAAAAACAACCCCCGAAAGGGGTGAAACTCGGATATACCGACATATTCCGAGAAAAACCGCGTCACCTCCCGTTTTCGAGTGTGTTGAATACGATGCTGATTCTGGATCTTCTCCCCGAAGCAAACTAACCGCTGAAACGGACAACAACTACCCCTTTGATACCCAGAATGTATGAAGTTGATAAGAAAAATCCGGTAAGAGAAAATGTATAACAAATCATTGAATACACACCGGATGATGTTTCCACATTTGTTGACTGACTGTTCACCCTGAAAAATAGGCATATACATCGTGTCTGGCTAGGTTATTTGGTGGTTTTTAGTTGAGAAAATCTCCTGTATGGAATCAGTGGTACAATTTTACATATTTTATTTTATTAAATCATAAACAGAGTCTTGTTAGGCTCTGAAATATTTGCTTTTTTCGGCCTTTTTTCCGACTCACAGAAGCCACTACTATTTTCTCAGCTGTACCGAACAGTACCTGTTCTATTATATCATTAATGAAACTGTAATATTAATTTATCTTTCGTTACTATATTAATTTAATTATTAAATTATAATTCTGTAAGTACTTGTTAGTTGAAGAGACTTACCTTCGGCCCTTATCACTCCATCATCTATAAAAATAATATGACCAACTTCTTTCAAGTACTGCAATTGGTGAGTAATTAGTATAACGGTTTTATCTTTTAAATAACCAGTAATGCACATTTCAAATAGTTCTTTCCCTACGTGAGCATCAACAGCGGATAGGGGATCATCCAATAAATAAATATCTGCTTGTTTATAAACAGCTCTTGCCAGATTGATTCTAGCTCTTTGCCCGCCGCTAAGGGAAACACCTCTATCTCCAACAATTGTTCTATCACCAAAAGGCAAAATTGTGAAGTCACGTTCTAAGGCACAGATATTAACAATATTATTATATCTAAGTTTATCCATTGGTAAACCAAAAAGAATATTCTGTCTCACACTTCCAGCAAACAACCACGGTTCTTGAGAGGCATAACTAATTACTCCCTGGACCGTTATAGAGCCATTAACTAATGGCAACTCATTCAAAATGGCATGTAATAAGCTCGATTTACCACTACCAACAGGACCTATAATTGCCAGAAGTGCTCCCGGTGTCGCAGAAATATTCACATCTGATAATGTATTTTCACTAGACATATCAGACCATTTAGCGGTAATATTTTCTATACATATACCATTACGATCTTCATGTTTTTTTTCGCTATTTACGTCGTTTATACTAGTTCGTATACTTTGTTCTATCTCCTTGTTTTTCAAATGGTTTTCTTCATGATGCATGTATTTATTCAAACGAATAATTGATACATTTGCTTCTGCCACCATTGCGATTCCTTGAGGAAAAAATATTGTCATGGATTGTCTTAGTATGTTGTAGAAAGATGTCAATACGAAAGCTTTTTCAGCAGTAATTGAATTCCCCAGTAATACGTACGCCAAAATACTTGAGAATATCGATATTCTTATAATATAAATGATGAACGAAATCAGTGTACCACGCATGTAAGAAGCATTCTTCAAGCATTTTATTTCGTACCTGCAAATTAATAAATTCATTCATTATTTGAGACAATAAAACCATATATTATGTTGTAATATCGTGGAATGAAATAAGGTATCCGTTCAGAAATGTTTCCATAGTCAATGAGCTAATATATTCGGAGAAAACCAAAAACTTCACTTTGTACGCTGTAGCCTGAATTATTCAATTAGAAATAAACGGGTTTTACTTGATTTAATATTTTGCTTTTAATGCAGTGAACGGATTCTTCGTTAATAAATCTTTGTTTCTGCGGACAACAAGAAAAAAATTATACTACTCAGGAAGAACTATTTCAACAATCACATCCGCGACGTTGTTACAGTTCACTTTTTTCCAACACGTTGTTTGAGACCATATAGGGACTATTGCATATAATTCAACATGAAATATAAGGGAGTTATTATTTCAATGAAATTTTTAAATCTTCCACAACAGATATGGAATCTTCTATTTTTATATTCTTGTCAATAATTTAGTAATACATTTTTTTTGTGGAATACTTGGGACATACTGAGAAAAATATGAAAATTTGTGAAGTACATTTCTTATACCATTCTTAGTGATTACGTTTTCTGCATTATTCTCTAACTACTAGTATATAGTCAAGTATTGCGGTTTTAAGAAAATAATAATCACGAACATAAATACATCACCTCCTTGCCAGCGTTACCATATTATTGAACGGTTTCTCCCAAGCATACATTTTGATAACTTGGATTCCTGAGATAATCTCACTCATTAATCGTACCCGCTCATCTGTTCTTAATGCAGTTTTCAATCGAACCACCGATATTCTTTTCCCCAAATACACTGGAACATAAGATGCTTTAATTAATTAAATTTCTACATATCAAAATTTCTTGGAAACGGGAATCAAGCGAATAAGTACCTTCAAAGATTCTCTGTTTTATAAGATTCATAGAAAAGATAAGACATTTTTATTGAACAGATTAGTTATATTGAAACATTGGCTTAGTTATACGAGTATCGGAATATTCCATAATCATTTGTTAAAACTACTATTTAAAGCACGGCAATACCATTTTTTGCATTGATTTCATTGTCAGAACTCTATAGCAATGAATTATGAATCTCAATGTTATGAAAATATAAGTATTAATCCTATTCATACGATTTACCAGTAATTGAATGGCAAATTACTTGATACCAGAGGCACTTAATTATTGTGTATGTTTCCGATCAAATACTTAACATAATTTTGATTATAAAACAAATTCTAATGAAATTTAAAAAATCGATAGTGGAAGTCGTTACTATGTGATAATGTATTATATTGATAGAACAAAACACTTCTAATTTTTTTTTCATCACTTATATTATAGACCACTGTTATGTGTCATCTTGGAACGATACACAAGGTATGAATAAATATAGGGGAGTTCACGTAATATATAGCCAAAATAAGATGAAACCAACAATGACGTAAATTATGCTAGCTTGTTTGCATGATGCTCGTAGTTGAATGAGGTTACTTGAACTTCTTGATAGTTTATTGAGCTATTATATTCGAAATCATCCGTGAAAGTGTGTTGCAATCAACGTAGGAAATAATATAAGTTCCACATTCACCTGTAGTTCATTAGTTTAGTAATTTGATGATAAAACCTATTCCATGGAATGACAACGCTTCATAAAAAGAGGACAGTCCAAAATAAGTATAACCAAACTATATTTTAATAAACATCATCAAAGGAATGCTATGTGTGGCTGAACCAAACCATAAGCTTAAGAACGGGCTTTACATGGCTATCCTGCTAGTTACAATACTGATCATGTGCGGTACCACTGAGTAGAACAGTTGACAGTATAATGTAGTAGTGAAATTAACGAGAGAGGGGAAATGATCCAAGCAATCGGTACTAGATCGAACAACGCATAGCAATCAAATTCAACTATTTTCTCAGTTTCCAACTAGATGGGCAATTATTATTTGACTGACCACACGTATAAGTGAACAAATAAGTGTGTTATAGATGGAATTACAACCACACGTTGACAACCAAATAAAGTAGTCTGCCAAAATAGTAGCTTATTTACAAGGTCGGAGAATGACTAACTAAAGTATAAGTTAAGATGCGACGAAGTAGCAGAGACTGGTATTTTAAACGAGTACCTAATATCATTTAAAATTTGAATGAGTATTGTCAGAACGATAATTCCATTGAGTCGCTTTTGAATAATCGCTGATATAGTGACAGTTACATATACTCTCTGCCAAGAAAATTGACATTGCATTTGGTTCGGGCGACGTAAACAGGGAAGAAATCTAAAAGCACCTAAGCATTATGAGAATAAGATTCCAAGCAAATCCATAGAGATTGGTAAAAAAATAATGTATTGAAATTATGGAAATTCGTGAGATTTCTTTTGAAATATGACAGGAGGAAAGTGTCTAGTGATTTAATGTTACACTCTCCGGGCGCAAATTAATGACGTAAGGTTGAATTTTTCAGACAGTATGAAATAAAATTGGATTATACATATTCTACGAGTAGACTGCAGTGTGCTGATACAAATAAACATAGAAAAATAAACTATATAACAATTACAGTTGTTGAGGCTGATAAAGATTGTATTTCTACCTACATCATAACTTAAGCAAAATAAAAAAATAAAAATAGACTTTCATCTTTTTAATATACATATTTTTCAGGAACTTTAAACATCCACTATTAGAACTGTTCTATGTTTTTATCGTTTTTCTGAACTGTCAATCTCAACTGAGTTTAGATGTGGTGCCTTTTTCAGTTCACAATTTTCCTCATCTTTTTCATCAGATGTTGTATCACATTTTTGTAAGCATGAGGATCTCTGATGATTTTATTTCATTTATTTCCAAGTGGAACCAATATTTCTATAGGTCTCAGTAGTTCACCATAATCACTAATCAATCTTACAACTCGTACAACTCCATCTTATCCTGTAATAATTTTTTCAACTCTTGCTAGAGGTGAATCAAGCCTTCTCTGTTTTACCTACAAGTGTATAATATCACCAATCTTGATTATTCTTGATAGGGTTTTATCGAACTCATAATGGTTTCTTAGCTGACCAAAATATTCAATACGAAACCGTTTTCGCAGTACATCTTTTACTTATTGCAAATAAGAAACTCCTTTTGTAAAATATTCAAGTGCAATTTGATCAAGGTATGGAGATTCAGATTCTAAATTGTATTTCACAAACACTTTCATCATCTGATCAATAGGTTAGTGGCCTGGCGTAGATAGTTGCTTCCATATCAGATAACACGGTGTGAAGTTCTACTTGATTCAAAACAGATTTTTAAAACTTCTCTTCTAGCAAATCTTCCAGAAAACATATGAAGTGTTCCCACCACTCACCTCAGAAAGCAACTGAGGGTGTATCAAAAATTCTTTTATCTTATCTACAGAGCAACATTAACAAACTTTTTCATTGATCTTTTGCAAAAAATTAGCTGATCTGACGAGGTTAGTTCCAATGTCACTATAAACAGTATGACGTGCTATGAAATATTAAAGTTGCACCAAGAAAGGCGTTTGTTGATAACAATAGATCTATTTCCAGGTGAATGATTCTATAAACAACGTAAGTGAACATTACTATCCAAGCATTTCTACCACTCTTTAGAAATAGTGGTTCAGCTGAATTAACACTTCTTACTCCAAGTATATAAGCATCCCTTACTATATCTTCTGATAAATTTGCCAGGGCTCCAATCAAAGTTCTTTCAGAAAATTTTTTGCAAGTTGCACAATTTCCTATAACTTTTTTAATTAGTCGACGAGATAGAACACAAAAGTTGCTCTCAAGCTGTATATAATAATATTGGCACCAGCAAGATTCATTTTATCATGTGTAAATTCACCAATTTTAGGTAGGTACTACAGGAAGTTCATCATCCAATAGTATAGGAATTCTAAAATTAATACTATCTTTTATGTTAAATGCAGACGACTGCAGTCGTAAACTCCTTTATCATCGTGAAAAACTTCAAAATTTCCGAGATCAGGTTAACCAGCAAACGATTATTTTTGTGAGAGTTTATAAATGCAAGTCTCGGCTGAAGCAAACTTTTTTACTGCCAGTTCTGAAAGTTTGATTTGTTTTTGCGACGACTTTCTGTTTCGTAGAAAACGTAAAATCCATGCTAGACTTTTGAGAAATTTGGCATAGTTGAAAAACTTTAGGAGATACCAAAACGGCATTTAAGATTCTTCAACCTCTCTACCCTTGTGGTTGACTGAAACTGAAGATTCTTAGAGTTTAGAACTGATTTTCTTGCACATCTCTATTTTGCTAAGCCATTTTTTCTTAAGGTAATCTAAGCCAGTCAGGTCTATTCAACCAATTCTACACAATGAATTGTTGTGAACTACAACCTATTCTTGGAACAACAGTGAAATTCATTTTACTTTCGACATAAAAGCAATCTTCTGGGTTGGTAAGTTCAGGTGCCTGTTGAGGTTTGTTATTAACACATTTTTCTCATTGAATCCAAGCTTTCACGATCAAAAAATCAGTCAAACAACAGCGCTCTGTATTGATAGTCCAAACCTTGCTTGTCATAACTCTAGACTTGGAATTGTTATCCCGTGACGAGGTGAAACTCTGCATTTAGATTCGATGAAATTTACTTTCACACCAGGTTTCAGTTCAAGTTTTCCAAAAATAACTGCTGCATAAATTTCAAATTTACTGGTGTTAAAAACACAAAAGATTATACACACTTTGTGTAGCCGCCAAATACTTAGTTCTGCAAGCTGATTTGACAATTTTATCTAATCTCGGAAAGATTCATTCTTGTTCCAAATTAATCCATGAATAATTGTATTGGTTATACTAATAAAGAATTCTTGACCCAGTATGAATTATATATAAAAATTCTCGGGAAATAGGTCACATTAACACTCTGTTTTAATTTTCTTTTGTATTAACGTACGTTTCGGTCTCACGACCATCATCAGAAGACTTATTACTTCAATAACCTGATTAATTAGAAACAATTGTATTAACACAAAGCGTCCTTATCGCACAAATTTCGTTTAAATGTCAACGTCGCCGAAACGAACAGAAACATGAAATCGGAATTATAACACAGCAATGTTACTACAATGCGTAATATTAAAAATCCACTATTTAGTAGAATCATCAACAAATACGACCACATTTCATAATTGTCTACAAGAGACTGACGGACGAGACCATCTCAAGTGTACACTTACGAACCAGATGTCATGATTTATTAGGTGATAAAAGAAGGTCTCTGACCTCTGAGAAATACTATTAGACAAATCTACCTAAAGTAAACTTTTAACATTATAAGGAATCAAGTAGGAATTTGCAAGAATATTAATTAATCAAATTAGTATAAATATGACTTAGTGTTTGAACGTCAGTCCTATGATTTATAGATTTGGAATCACGTTTTATGTGAATCATCTCCAAAATAGATCTTTTATAATAATTGGTTTCCTTAGTTAGAATATTAACATCATTGTAATCGAATTGATGGTTATAATCAAAGCAGTGTTTAGCAAGGGCGGTGGAATTTTGTATACTGTGTGGGTTTGTTTATCGTTAGGTATTAATGGCTTCAGATTTGAGAAATATTTTCCAACACAGTTTGTAGGTTTATGCGCGACATTTATATCGTATTTTTTCAAACATTGTTTAGATTTTATCGAAATTATCATTTTATCTTCTTCGTCATACCAAAAAAATTTGAGTACATCCCTTTCACTAGAAGCAATCACAACCGCCAAAAGCTTTAGCAACAACTCCGATTTTTCCTGAGCCGTTGATATCAGTTCTTTAAGGTTCGGCCCTGTTTCTAAACATTTACTCAAGGAAGGCTATTTTGCTATAGCGGTTGATATATCAAAAACCTGGCCTAATATAGTTGTTCTGCTGTTGGGGTGTGGGAGATATGCTGGTTTATATATATCTTCCGCAGGTACATGTATTAGTATCCTCCAAGAGAACCAGTCCAGAAAAAATTGATTATAATCTTCATTTGATTTTTCAGACTTGAGGCCTTCTAATAATTTTAATGCTATATTTTGATTGTTATTTATAGGATCATGGCATTCTTTCCAAGGTAACAAAACCTCATAGCTCTTCATATTTGATCACACTTAATGAAAATAAACTACTAACACTTTATGAACGACGTATCTTATCTATTATATTTATATAATCTCATCAATGGACATGCGAATGCTTAATTTTATTGAATAAGATTAAGTTTAATGTATCCGTAGTCAACAAATTCTGAATAAATATATATAGAACTATACTTAATCCATTTATATACAAGATGTTTCCGTTTTTTCGTTCATAACTTTGATAAACGATAGAACATCTGAAATTAATAGGGGTCTTCAAATTTTGCACTAAAACACTTCGTTTCCGAGATACAGGGTGTTAAAATTTTGAAAAATTATTATATTTTCTTCGTTATCTTCTAAACAAATGGAGATTTTTAGTTCAAACTTGGAACACAAATTTTCTGGATGACTAACTTTTTTGGTGACAAAAATTTTTTGAGATAAATTCATTAGTGTAGTTATGGGGTTTTGTACGTATTTAAGCTCCTTAAACTTTCACGCCAATGGTCAAAAATTATTAATGTAAACAAATTAAAAATTTTGATTCATTTCCCATAACCATACATAGGATGAACTTTATCTTTCGAATGGTCTCAAGCAAAAAAGTCTAGAAGATTAGGGTCAAGTGGTCGTACTGGACCACCTCATTTGCATTTGTTCTATCATTTAGTCGTTTTTCCTTCTACATGTCTTTGTTATTAATTTACAAAAATTCTAGACATCCAGCGGCAGTTAGTCTGCCTGGTAAAACATATGATACACAAATAATGTGTAAATGCCAAGCCAGACATTGACAGTGAATACTTCTTGAAAATTCCTAGATCTTGTATCATGACGTTTTCATTTGCACATAAACGTTAATTTTGAAAATTAATAATTCCACATCGAGTAAAATGGGCATCATCATCAAGCAGCATTTCATACGACGTTGTCAATCTCCATGTATGTTGTACCAAATCATCACCGACATATAGAACATGCATTTCGACCACAAATACATTGTGGTGGTCCTGAAAGAAATGTTAGGAAGAACAAATATTAGACTGTTTGGAGAGTATTTTGCTGCAATTTTTTTAACGTCGTAGAATCAACATCAACATACTTGATGTTCTCTGGCAATCAATCTTTTTGTAATACCAAAAAATCACATAAATAAGTATTATGTGAATTTCTTCTTTTGATTTTTAAAAGTACTCTTTTGGATCTTCTTTAGCTCCTCCAAACAAATGGACCATTATCTCATCAGCTGCTCCTTCAACTTCAAAATCTTCAGCCACTTTCCGTATAACATGTGATCTGTGTGAACCGATATCTATCAGCACACGACCTCTAACTTTATTTCTTGGGCCTTCGCGGAGTCAATCTACGGAATGATTGGGAAATTTTTGAATGTGACTAGCGACCTGGCGGAAAATCTTTGTAATGATACGAATAAGAAAATCCCCTCTGAAAATTGGTGCAACCCTCTTTTATTCGCGAAAAAGGGGTTTGGTGTTAGTTTTTGCGTTTTTATGTTTTTTTACCATTTAGGCTAAGGTGCAGAAATGTACCCTTTTATTTTCAATGTCTGAACAATACAAATTTCTATTACCTCATAAATCTTTAACATCTGGTTCGAAAGTGGATACTACGTTATATTTTTTGGTTTTATTCGTATTCACGACACGAGTTCGTATATTATAAGAGCCAGTATGAATTGACCCAGTATGAATTATGTATGAAATTATCGGGAAATAGGTCACATTAACACTTTGTTTTATATTTTCGTCTTTACGTACGTTTCAGTTTCACGACCATCATTAGAAGACTTATTATGTCCAAAACGAACAGAACCACGAATAATCGAAATTGTAGCACAAAGATCAAAACTATTCATTACGTTAAGTATCTACTCTCGAACCAGATGTTACGATTTATGAGGTACTTGAAAAAGGTTGCAGACCTATATTGGAACATTACTTTTGGATTCTTCCTAAAATATACTTTTAACATTATAAAGACGCATGTAGGAATTTGCAAGAGTTTTGATTGATTAAGTTAGTATAAATGTGACTTAATGTCTGAATATCAGTCCTAAGATTTACAGATTTGGAGTCACGTTTTATGTGAATCATCTCCAGAATATATCTTTTATAATAATTGGTTTCCTTAGTTAAAATATTATCATTTTTGTAATCAAATTGATGGTTACAGTCAAAGCAGTGTTTAGCAAGGGCGGTGGAATTTTCTAAATTTTTATTTCTTGTACTATACTTATGGCCATACATTCTTTCTCGTAAATACTGTTTAGAGATTCCAGTATAAGTCTCATCGCAATCTAAACAATTTAATTTGTATACTGTGTGGTTTTGTTTATCTTTAGGTATTAAAGGGTTTAGATTTGAGAAAAATTTTTCAACACAATTATGCGCGACATTTATATCATACTTTTTTAAACATTTTTCAATTTTCTCTGAGGACTCCGGAATGTATGGTAACGTTATATATTTATCTGTATTACCTTTTATGTTACTTATATATGACGTTCTATTAGTTACATTATTCTATAGATTTTGTTTATTCTTTCTTTAATGATGAGATTGAAAAACGTTTTTGGGTAGCCATTCATTTCCAATGTATAACAAACAATTTTTAAATTTTTGGGACGATCCTCTGGGTGAGACAATTTAACCGCGCGATCTGTAAGGCTGTTTATCACACTTTTTTTTATAAGCTGTTGGTGCAAGGGAATTGAAATGAAAATAACGTTTAGACAAAACTTCTTTAGTGAACCACGAAGTTTTAATTTTTCCATTTGCATCATGCCTAATGTTCATATCTAGGAAATTTATGCTTTTGTTCACTTCTATTTCACAAGTAGATTGAAGTTTACAGTGGAAATTGTTAAATTTATTAATCATGTACTGAATTTTCTATCAATTCCATCATTAAAGAAAGAATAAACAAAATCTATAATAGAACGTCATATATAAGTAACATAAAAGGTAATACAGATAATTATATAACGTTACCATATATTCCGGAGACCTCAGAGAAAATTAAAAAATGTTTAAAAAAGTATGATATAAATCTCGTGCATAAACTAATTGTGTTGAAAAAATTTTCTCAAATCTAAAACCTTTAATACCTAAAGATAAACAAACCCACACAGTATACAAATTGAATTGTTTAGATTGCGATGGGACTTATACTGAAATCTTTAAACAATATTTACAGAAAAGAATGTACGGCCATAAGTATAGCACAAGGAATACAAATTTAGAAAATTCCACCGCACTGCTTTGACTATAACCATAAATTTGATTACAAAAATTTTAATATTTTAACTAAGGAAACCAATTATTATAAAAGATCTATTCTGGAGATGATTCCATAAAACGTGACTCCAAATCTGTAAATCATAGGACTGACTGATATTCAGACATTAAGTCACATTTATACTAACTAAATTAATTAAAACTTGCAAATTCCTACATGCGTCTTTATAATGTTAAAAGTATATTTTAGGAAGAATTCAAGAGTAATGTTCCAATATAGGTCTGCAACCTATTTCAAGTACTTCATAAATCGTAACATCTGGTTCGAGAGTAGATACTTTACGTAATAAATAGTTTTGATCTTCAGTCGTTGAGACACTATCCCAACATGCGCTTGTATATTATAAGAATATTACTGAATAGTGGATTCTTGTTATATTTTATACTTGAAATATTGATGTGGAACAACTTCGATTATTCATGGTTCTGTTCGTTCCGGCGACGTGGGCATTTTTAATTGAAATTGGTGCGATATGGACGGCTTGTGCTAATATGATTAGTTTTGAGAAATCCCGTTTTTGACATAATAAGTCTTCTGATGATGGTAGTGAGACCGAAACGTACGTAACGACGAAAATATGAAATAAAGTGTTAATGTAACCTATTTTCCGAGAATTTCATATATAAAACATTAATGTGGTTACAGTTTCGATTATTCGTGTTTCTGTTCGTTTCGGCGAAGTGTTCATTTTTAATTGAAATTATTGCTATGAGGACGCTTCGTGCTCATACAATTAGTTTTAAGAAATCCCGTTTTAGACATAATACGTCTTCTTATGATAGTCGTGAGACTGAAACGTACGTAAAGACGAAAATAATAGGCATATGGGTTAGAGTGACCTATTTCCCGAGATTATATATATATATATATATATTATTCGATATTATTATCAGGTATGCGGTCAGAGGATGCTGAATTAATACTCAATTATTTTAAAATTCTCAATATTTCGTCATATATTCATGACTTCTTCAGGAGACACTACAATAAACATAAGAAAACAATTTAAAACTTAAGTAAGTCATTAACTAAAAACAAATTACAATTACTTACAAAATATTAGAGGTCCATGTGATGGTTCAACATTTATGTTGATGTTGCATTATTATAGTCGTCAAAACTGTGGAAACAATCAGTTAGGCACGAATCAGTCGATGATTCAACAGAAAATGCAGAGCAAATGAAATTAACAGTGATAACACATCTGTGTGTCGTTTGTTATGGAGTTTTTTTTATTTATTCATTCACTTTTTTGTTGATATCAACATAATCGAAACAAACTAATTGCCACAGTTGGGAGAAATTTGAATTGAACTATACAGAGGTTTCAAAAACATACATTTACAAAAACATTACATTTGTTTTAAAATATTACAATAAATATCACTCAGTTTGTTGGTATCTGTCTTTTTATTTATAACGTTTGTTGTTTTGTTTATGTGACACATCTCAAGAAATAACCTATTTTTATAATTGTTAACCTTTTCTAATATTTCAACAGTAGAAAAATCAAAATTATGACCTGTATTTAAGCAATGTTCAACCACAGCACATGTTTTTTTTCCTAAACGACCATCACTTTTGTGTTGAGTTAAGCGTTGTTTTAACCATTGTCCAGTTTGACCCACATAACAACCAACGCAATCATGACAACAAATTTTGTATATTACATTACTTTCAAACAAGAGTTGATTTTTATCCTTCACTTTTGAAAATAATTGACGATTTGTTATAAGATTGTATCTAGCAATTTTTATGTTATTAAAATTTTTGAAAAGACTTATAACACTTTGAGATAAACCATCAATGTATTGTATTTTTTGATAGATTATTCTCTGTTCCACCTTGTCATCTGTAGGGCCATCAAAAAAGTTTGAGTTATATATAAGTTTTTTTAAAATAGATTTGGGGTAGCCGTTGTTAAGAAAAATGTGATACATTTTGCTCAAGTTTGTCTTTAAGAAACTTGGATCACTAATGTGTGTCACTCTATCTTTTATAGCAATTATAGTATTGTATCTTTGTTTAGGTGGATGATTTGAAAAATAATTCAAAAATCTGTCTGATGCAGTAGTCTTTTGATACCAGTCTAATATTATTTTGTTGTCTGCACTTCTTATTAGTTTCGTATCTAGGAAAGGTACACTATTATTTTGTTCTACTTCAATGGTGAATTGTAGATTTATATTGTAGGAATTGAAAATATCTAAAGTAGTATGAATTGAATCACATGGTACTGACGTAATTATGTCATCTACATATTTGAAAATGAAAGGCAGCTTGAAAGGTAATTTTTCTATAACATTATCCAATACATAATCCAAAACAATAGTTGCTAAAATCGGGCTAATAGGTGAACCCATCGGAGTACCGAAAATCTGTCTATAAATTCTATTATTAAAACTGAAGTAAGTATTATCAAAAATAAATTTTATGAGTTTCAAAAAATTATCTTTAGATAATGCTGTGTAATCCTTGATTTCATCCCACTTTAAATTTAATATTTTCATGACCAAATCTAACGGGATATTTGTGAACAGAGAAACTACATCTAATGATATTAATACATAGTTATCAGGCAATTGAAATCCTTTTATTTTATTTACAAAACAAAAAGTATCTTTTATATTGTAATTAGTATTGTCCCTGAATGAAAATAATAAAATATCAGCTAAAAATTTTGATACATTATAAGTGGTGGCATTGATTGAACTGACAATTGGCCGTAATGGACAATTGTCTTTGTGAATTTTGGGTAAACAATATAATTTTGGGCAAATAGAATTATAAATAATCAGTTTTTTATATTCTATATCATTTAGTTGTTTTTCTGATTTTAAAGTTTTTATTAAAGTGTTATATGAATTCTGGACTGATGTAGTTGGATCTTTTTTTATTTCTGAGTAAGTAAAAGAATCCATTAAAAGCAGTTCAGTTTTCTCTAAATAATCTGTTTTATTCATTGCTACTGTACAACCTCCTTTATCTGCTTGTAGTATATATAATTCCGGATGTGCTTTTAAAAAAGATTTTGTTTGTTTGTAAGTTAAGGTTAAAATTGAAGGTTTTTTTAAATTTGTATTTTGTTGGTAATTGGTGATTATATTAGTGGTTTTTGCTCTGAGTTCATTTTTATGTTCAACCGGTACAGAATCGATTATATTCTCAACTTCAGCAAGAAAAAGATCTAATTTTTGTTCCTTTTTTTGAATTTCAACAGCGAATTTTGGACCAAGTGAGTGGAAGTCGGAAATTTCTATAGGTATCTCTACATTAGAAATATTTTTAAACCATTTTGAATTATCAAAAAACAGAGCGCTGCGTGGAAAACTATCTCTTAAATTTACGTATTTATTGAGGTGCCTGGTCTTTATTTTTATAAAATTGTAATTGAAGGTTTTATCTAAATTATTGTTATATTCAACAAATAAACAATTGGGAATAAGAGGAGTTAAACTTTCTCTTACCTTGATTATGTTATGTTTTATTCTTGAGATGTGTCCACATGTTATTTTTATTTCTACACTTAACATTTTTGATGTAGTTTTTGACACAAAATTGTTGACTATTTTCGTTGTCTTTGGATCATTACCCATATATAGTAGTCCTTGAATGTTCTTCATACTATCATTGATGTGCCTGGGGACTATATTAGATTTTCTGCAACGTAACAAAAATATTTTTCTGTTACCATAACTTGCAAGTTTGCGTACTAAGCTTGACCATTGCTTCATTAGTTTTGTAGTTTGATTACCATAAGTAATGCTGATATTCTGATAAAAACCCATCATGTATATTAGAAGATATAAAGTTCTTTTCAACCGTGCTGTATATAAATTATTCGATATTATTATCAGGTATGCGGTCAGAGGATGCTGAATTAATACTCAATTATTTTAAAATTCTCAATATTTCGTCATATATTCATGACTTCTTCAGGAGACACTACAATAAACATAAGAAAACAATTTAAAACTTAAGTAAGTCATTAACTAAAAACAAATTACAATTACTTACAAAATATTAGAGGTCCATGTGATGGTTCAACATTTATGTTGATGTTGCATTATTATAGTCGTCAAAACTGTGGAAACAATCAGTTAGGCACGAATCAGTCGATGATTCAACAGAAAATGCAGAGCAAATGAAATTAACAGTGATAACACATCTGTGTGTCGTTTGTTATGGATTTTTTTTTATTTATTCATTCACTTTTTTGTTGATATCAACATAATCGAAACAAACTAATTGCCACAGTTGGGAGAAATTTGAATTGAACTATACAGAGGTTTCAAAAACATACATTTACAAAAACATTACATTTGTTTTAAAATATTACAATAAATATCACTCAGTTTGTTGGTATCTGTCTTTTTATTTATAACGTTTGTTGTTTTGTTTATGTGACACATCTCAAGAAATAACCTATTTTTATAATTGTTAACCTTTTCTAATATTTCAACAGTAGAAAAATCAAAATTATGACCTGTATTTAAGCAATGTTCAACCACAGCACATGTTTTTTTTCCTAAACGACCATCACTTTTGTGTTGAGTTAAGCGTTGTTTTAACCATTGTCCAGTTTGACCCACATAACAACCAACGCAATCATGACAACAAATTTTGTATATTACATTACTTTCAAACAAGAGTTGATTTTTATCCTTCACTTTTGAAAATAATTGACGATTTGTTATAAGATTGTATCTAGCAATTTTTATGTTATTAAAATTTTTGAAAAGACTTATAACACTTTGAGATAAACCATCAATGTATTGTATTTTTTGATAGATTATTCTCTGTTCCACCTTGTCATCTGTAGGGCCATCAAAAAAGTTTGAGTTATATATAAGTTTTTTTAAAATAGATTTGGGGTAGCCGTTGTTAAGAAAAATGTGATACATTTTGCTCAAGTTTGTCTTTAAGAAACTTGGATCACTAATGTGTGTCACTCTATCTTTTATAGCAATTATAGTATTGTATCTTTGTTTAGGTGGATGATTTGAAAAATAATTCAAAAATCTGTCTGATGCAGTAGTCTTTTGATACCAGTCTAATATTATTTTGTTGTCTGCACTTCTTATTAGTTTCGTATCTAGGAAAGGTACACTATTATTTTGTTCTACTTCAATGGTGAATTGTAGATTTATATTGTAGGAATTGAAAATATCTAAAGTAGTATGAATTGAATCACATGGTACTGACGTAATTATGTCATCTACATATTTGAAAATGAAAGGCAGCTTGGAAGGTAATTTTTCTATAACATTATCCAATACATAATCCAAAACAATAGTTGCTAAAATCGGGCTAATAGGTGAACCCATCGGAGTACCGAAAATCTGTCTATAAATTCTATTATTAAAACTGAAGTAAGTATTATCAAAAATAAATTTTATGAGTTTCAAAAAATTATCTTTAGATAATGCTGTGTAATCCTTGATTTCATCCCACTTTAAATTTAATATTTTCATGACCAAATCTAACGGGATATTTGTGAACAGAGAAACTACATCTAATGATATTAATACATAGTTATCAGGCAATTGAAATCCTTTTATTTTATTTACAAAACAAAAAGTATCTTTTATATTGTAATTAGTATTGTCCCTGAATGAAAATAATAAAATATCAGCTAAAAATTTTTGATATATTATAAGTGGTGGCATTGATTGAACTGACAATTGGCCGTAATGGACAATTGTCTTTGTGAATTTTGGGTAAACAATATAATTTTGGGCAAATAGAATTATAAATAATCAGTTTTTTATATTCTATATCATTTAGTTGTTTTTCTGATATTAAAGTTTTTATTAAAGTGTTATATGAATTCTGGACTGATGTAGTTGGATCTTTTTTTATTTCTGAGTAAGTAAAAGAATCCATTAAAAGCAGTTCAGTTTTCTCTAAATAATCTGTTTTATTCATTGCTACTGTACAACCTCCTTTATCTGCTTGTAGTATATATAATTCCGGATGTGCTTTTAAAAAAGATTTTGTTTGTTTGTAAGTTAAGGTTAAAATTGAAGGTTTTTTTAAATTTGTATTTTGTTGGTAATTGGTGATTATATTAGTGGTTTTTGCTCTGAGTTCATTTTTATGTTCAACCGGTACAGAATCGATTATATTCTCAACTTCAGCAAGAAAAAGATCTAATTTTTGTTCCTTTTTTTGAATTTCAACAGCGAATTTTGGACCAAGTGAGAGGAAGTCGGAAATTTCTATAGGTATCTCTACATTAGAAATATTTTTAAACCATTTTGAATTATCAAAAAACAGAGCGCTGCGTGGAAAACTATCTCTTAAATTTACGTATTTATTGAGGTGCCTGGTCTTTATTTTTATAAAATTGTAATTGAAGGTTTTATCTAAATTATTGTTATATTCAACAAATAAACAATTGGGAATAAGAGGAGTTAAACTTTCTCTTACCTTGATTATGTTATGTTTTATTCTTGAGATGTGTCCACATGTTATTTTTATTTCTACACTTAACATTTTTGATGTAGTTTTTGACACAAAATTGTTGACTATTTTCGTTGTCTTTGGATCATTACCCATATATAGTAGTCCTTGAATGTTCTTCATACTATCATTGATGTGCCTGGGGACTATATTAGATTTTCTGCAACGTAACAAAAATATTTTTCTGTTACCATAACTTGCAAGTTTGCGTACTAAGCTTGACCATTGCTTCATTAGTTTTGTAGTTTGATTACCATAAGTAATGCTGATATTCTGATAAAAACCCATCATGTATATTAGAAGATATAAAGTTCTTTTCAACCGTGCTGTATATAAATTATTCGATATTATTATCAGGTATGCGGTCAGAGGATGCTGAATTAATACTCAATTATTTTAAAATTCTCAATATTTCGTCATATATTCATGACTTCTTCAGGAGACACTACAATAAACATTACTTATTACTCAGCATTACTTATGGTAATCAAACTACAAAACTAATGAAGCAATGGTCAAGCTTAGTACGCAAACTTGCAAGTTATGGTAACAGAAAAATATTTTTGTTACGTTGCAGAAAATCTAATATAGTCCCCAGGCACATCAATGATAGTATGAAGAACATTCAAGGACTACTATATATGGGTAATGATCCAAAGACAACGAAAATAGTCAACAATTTTGTGTCAAAAACTACATCAAAAATGTTAAGTGTAGAAATAAAAATAACATGTGGACACATCTCAAGAATAAAACATAACATAATCAAGGTAAGAGAAAGTTTAACTCCTCTTATTCCCAATTGTTTATTTGTTGAATATAACAATAATTTAGATAAAACCTTCAATTACAATTTTATAAAAATAAAGACCAGGCACCTCAATAAATACGTAAATTTAAGAGATAGTTTTCCACGCAGCGCTCTGTTTTTTGATAATTCAAAATGGTTTAAAAATATTTCTAATGTAGAGATACCTATAGAAATTTCCGACTTCCTCTCACTTGGTCCAAAATTCGCTGTTGAAATTCAAAAAAAGGAACAAAAATTAGATCTTTTTCTTGCTGAAGTTGAGAATATAATCGATTCTGTACCGGTTGAACATAAAAATGAACTCAGAGCAAAAACCACTAATATAATCACCAATTACCAACAAAATACAAATTTAAAAAAACCTTCAATTTTAACCTTAACTTACAAACAAACAAAATCTTTTTTAAAAGCACATCCGGAATTATATATACTACAAGCAGATAAAGGAGGTTGTACAGTAGCAATGAATAAAACAGATTATTTAGAGAAAACTGAACTGCTTTTAATGGATTCTTTTACTTACTCAGAAATAAAAAAAGATCCAACTACATCAGTCCAGAATTCATATAACACTTTAATAAAAACTTTAAAATCAGAAAAACAACTAAATGATATAGAATATAAAAAACTGATTATTTATAATTCTATTTGCCCAAAATTATATTGTTTACCCAAAATTCACAAAGACAATTGTCCATTACGGCCAATTGTCAGTTCAATCAATGCCACCACTTATAATGTATCAAAATTTTTAGCTGATATTTTATTATTTTCATTCAGGGACAATACTAATTACAATATAAAAGATACTTTTTGTTTTGTAAATAAAATAAAAGGATTTCAATTGCCTGATAACTATGTATTAATATCATTAGATGTAGTTTCTCTGTTCACAAATATCCCGTTAGATTTGGTCATGAAAATATTAAATTTAAAGTGGGATGAAATCAAGGATTACACAGCATTATCTAAAGATAATTTTTTGAAACTCATAAAATTTATTTTTGATAATACTTACTTCAGTTTTAATAATAGAATTTATAGACAGATTTTCGGTACTCCGATGGGTTCACCTATTAGCCCGATTTTAGCAACTATTGTTTTGGATTATGTATTGGATAATGTTATAGAAAAATTACCTTTCAAGCTGCCTTTCATTTTCAAATATGTAGATGACATAATTACGTCAGTACCATGTGATTCAATTCATACTACTTTAGATATTTTCAATTCCTACAATATAAATCTACAATTCACCATTGAAGTAGAACAAAATAATAGTGTACCTTTCCTAGATACGAAACTAATAAGAAGTGCAGACAACAAAATAATATTAGACTGGTATCAAAAGACTACTGCATCAGACAGATTTTTGAATTATTTTTCAAATCATCCACCTAAACAAAGATACAATACTATAATTGCTATAAAAGATAGAGTGACACACATTAGTGATCCAAGTTTCTTAAAGACAAACTTGAGCAAAATGTATCACATTTTTCTTAACAACGGCTACCCCAAATCTATTTTAAAAAAACTTATATATAACTCAAACTTTTTTGATGGCCCTACAGATGACAAGGTGGAACAGAGAATAATCTATCAAAAAATACAATACATTGATGGTTTATCTCAAAGTGTTATAAGTCTTTTCAAAAATTTTAATAACATAAAAATTGCTAGATACAATCTTATAACAAATCGTCAATTATTTTCAAAAGTGAAGGATAAAAATCAACTCTTGTTTGAAAGTAATGTAATATACAAAATTTGTTGTCATGATTGCGTTGGTTGTTATGTGGGTCAAACTGGACAATGGTTAAAACAACGCTTAACTCAACACAAAAGTGATGGTCGTTTAGGAAAAAAAACATGTGCTGTGGTTGAACATTGCTTAAATACAGGTCATAATTTTGATTTTTCTACTGTTGAAATATTAGAAAAGGTTAACAATTATAAAAATAGGTTATTTCTTGAGATGTGTCACATAAACAAAACAACAAACGTTATAAATAAAAAGACAGATACCAACAAACTGAGTGATATTTATTGTAATATTTTAAAACAAATGTAATGTTTTTGTAAATGTATGTTTTTGAAACCTCTGTATAGTTCAATTCAAATTTCTCCCAACTGTGGCAATTAGTTTGTTTCGATTATGTTGATATCAACAAAAAAGTGAATGAATAAATAAAAAAAACTCCATAACAAACGACACACAGATGTGTTATCACTGTTAATTTCATTTGCTCTGCATTTTCTGTTGAATCATCGACTGATTCGTGCCTAACTGATTGTTTCCACAGTTTTGACGACTATAATAATGCAACATCAACATAAATGTTGAACCATCACATGGACCTCTAATATTTTGTAAGTAATTGTAATTTGTTTTTAGTTAATGACTTACTTAAGTTTTAAATTGTTTTCTTATGTTTATTGTAGTGTCTCCTGAAGAAGTCATGAATATATGACGAAATATTGAGAATTTTAAAATAATTGAGTATTAATTCAGCATCCTCTGACCGCATACCTGATAATAATATCGAATAATTTATATACAGCACGGTTGAAAAGAACTTTATATCTTCTAATATATATATATATATATGTATATATATTCTTTTGTTGATATTCTTGAACCATTTGTAATATTTGTATGTTTTCTTGGTATATTGGTTCGTATATATACTGATAATGGAATAAAAATTCTGTTTTGACGTTTCGACAATGTTTATTGCCTTTATCAACATTTTGAGGCGTGTTTGCGATAGCTACTTTCATATCAGAGAACCTGCCACCTCCATATTTTGTCAGAACGTTCTTGAAGGTTAATATCAAACGATGTCATCGAGCGTCGGGGGCGGGTTGATGGCGGCAACTATTTCTTTAGCAACCTGCCACCCTCATATTTTGCCAATGTTCTTGAAGGAGAATAACTAACAAAGCCATCGAGAATATCAAATCAACGAGCGTCAGGGGCGCGTTGACTATGGAAACTTCCTTTCTAGAGCCTCTGCCACTTCCATATTTTGTCACATCGTTTTTGAAGGAGAATAACAAACGATGCCATCGAGAAATTCAAATTACCGAGCGTATGATGCGCGGGTTTATATTTTCATTAGAGACCATGCCACTGCCATATTCTGTATAAGCGTTCTTCGAGGAGAATTCATTTGTTGACAAGTAGTAGTGATTTTAATTTGTATATCTATATAGAATAATGAATGTTTTATTTTTCGCGCTTTTTTAAAATCTTTCCTGCATGCGCAAAATATATCTCGATCCTAGATGATTAGAATGTTCCGAAGGCCTCGTTTGTTACTCCCCTTCAAGAACGCTCTGACAAAATATAGAGGTGGCAGGGTCTCTGATAGAAAACTTGCCGCCACAAACTCTCACCCAACGCTTTGATCTCTCGATGACATCGTCTGTTATCCTTCTTTGAGAACACTGCCAAAATATGGAGCTTGCAGTGTCTCACCTGAGGAAGTTGCCGCTGTCAACCTACCCCCCCGTTCTGTAATCTGAATCTCTCGATGGCATCGTTTGTTATTCTATGGCAGTTCTGTGTGAAATGTCCAACATTTCTAAAAAAACGTAAGAAATATTATATTATTGCAAATATTTTCACCTGCTTGGATGTTTATTTATATTTTGAACTATTTTTTGTGACGCAGATATGAATTATTTGAAGATTATGATTAAACTGATAAGTGAAAAACTTTACACTTGTATTTATCCACGCTGGAAAGTTTCAAAACTGTACCTTCAAATATTGACCGCTCTGCAAAGAAGTGTGATGTTTATTTTATCTACGAATTTCATTCATTTTGTACTCATTGGTGGTTTTCCAATGTACATACTCTTGCTAAAATAAGTGTCCCAATTGCAATTATTTCACCGAAAATATAAATATGAGCATCCGAAGTTGGATAACTGCAAACCAGAAGCTTATTCATTGAGTAATCGGAGATTTTCAAAAGCATGAAAAGATCTTCAAAAAGATTTTAGTTTCCGACGCTAGCAGGAAAACTAGAAATATGTTGCCGGTTGGAGAATAGATAAGTAGTGTGCGCGGCAAAGTTACTCTTCGCAAATCAACTTGATTGATTTGATTTGATTACTGATTTTTATATAATTGTTCCACATTCTATAAGACTTTTCGCATTTGTGTTAAGATAATGAAACAATCGAGTTATTCATTTCATTATCTTTACACAACTAAATAATATTCAAATCAATAAGGTTTTTGAGAAAATGTACAAAAACATCCCCTAGACCACATCACCTTTGGTTATATATTGTTGAATGATTTTGTTCAAATTTGAGTAAAAGCAGCTTCAAATCAACTACAATGTAAGAATTTTCGTTCTAGGGCTTTGCTTAATGATTTTAGAGATAGCTTAAATAAATGCAGTATACTCTTCTGACTAAGTCGCAAAGAGTATAAAGATGGAGTTATGACCAGAATAGATACAGTCTCATGCACTTTTCAAGCATAAAACCAAAGTGAAGGTGATGATATGTTTATCACTATTTCACATGAGCAAAATCCACCTGTAATTTCTCTCATTTCGGATATTATCAATATGCTGTTTTCGGTTTTCTTCAAAAAATTTCACTTTTTTAAATGATTACATGAGATCAAAAATGTAACTCGGGTTTCATCAAACATCGCGGTTAGTTTTTATCGCTCTACGATGAAAATCAACTCAGACATGAACGTTATAAGTTGGTGATAAGGTGCGACAACCACTATTTTCAAGCCCTTCGAACTTAAATATCTTGAAAAATAAGCTCCCACATTGTAGCTCTTGACATTTTCCACGAATTGTTCTTCTTGACCACCCGATAACTCAAAGATTACATGACATGTTCAAATAACCAATTACTATCGGTCAGACTTGTTACTTGCATAAAAAATGGAATAATGATGTTGTAACGGAGATATAAATAATGTAATGTCTGTCAAAGGGATATGGTCACAGGGTCTCTTATAAAATAGTTGCCGCCACTAACCCGCCCCCGACGGAGGTAATTTGAAACCCTTGATCGCATCGTTTATTCTTCTATTTCCAGAATGTTCTTACAAAATATGAAGGTGGCAGGGCTATTTATAAGAAAAGTCGCTGTTCAACCCGCCCAAGATACTAGGTAATTTGCATATCTCGATTGCATTGTTCATTCTTCTACTTCAAGAATACCATGCCGAATCATGGAGGTGGCAGGATCTTTTATGAAATAGTTGCCGTCATCAACCCGCACTCGAATCAGGTAATTTGAAACTTTCTATAGCATCGTTCATTCTTCTACTTGAAAAACGTTGTGACAAAATATGGAGGTGGCACGGTTGCTCATGGGAAAAGTCGCCGTCAACCCGCCACCGCTGCTCGGTAGTTTGAATCTTTTGATGACATCGTTCGTTATTCTTCTTCAAGAACGCTCTGACATAATATGTAGGTGACAGATTTGCTTATTTAAAAAAAAAGTTGCCGCCGCGCCTCCGACGCTCGGTAACTTCAATCCCTCGGTAACATCGTTTGTTATTCTACTTCAAGAAAGCTTTGACAAAATTTAAGGTCACAGGATATTGCAAAAGTTTCCGCCGTCAACCCTTTCGACGGCATCGAAAGGAAGGAAAGTTCGTATAGAGCAGCGTGGGGCAAAGAAAGGCATGGATTGCCGGGAGAACCTGGTGATAGATAGATCTATTACTCAGGACTCCATACTCTACAAGCGCAACCTTTCCATGGCCTGGATTGACTACCGCAAGGCATTTGATTCAACATCACATGAGCTATTATTATACTTGCTACAATGCCTTGCGGTACCAACCCCACTAGTGAGATGCATAGAACATCTCTTGCCACTCTGGAAGACCCGTTTTGCCATCACATCAGGCACACGACGAGTCTTGACAGAGTTGGTGACATTCAAGAGGGGAGTTTTCCAAGGAGACTCCTTGAGTCCCCTCTTGTTCAATATCTCACTGCTGCCGCTCTCCATTGCTTTAAGACGGACTCGTGGATATTACTCTGGACCACCGAACGACCGGAGGCATCAGATCACCCATTTATTCTACGTGGATGATTTGAAACTGTATGCCTCTGGGGAGAAGAACCTCCATCAATCTCTCAATGTGGTTCAGGAATATACACGAGCCGTAGGCATGGAGTTGGGATTGGACAAATGCGCAGTGTTTCATTTGAGGAGAGGACGATCTCCGGAAGTGTACGAGAATATGCAGCTTGCCGACGGAAGCATCTTTAAACACCTAGATGCTGGAGAGACCTATCGATACCTGGGAATTGAACAGCGTCCCAATTATGACGCTTCCCAGGTAAAGGTGGCTCTCCGCGGCAAATACAGAAACCTTGTTCGGAAGATTTGGTCTTCCGAACTTTCGAGTGGGAACAAGGTGTCTGCAACAAATATGCTTGCCGTTCCAGTCCTGCTCCACTCTTTTGGAGTAGTGAAATGGACGGTCGATGAGCTGCATAGACTCGATAAAGACACCCACGTCATCGGGGAGGTAGGGGACTCCTCAGTCTGGAGGGTCTGCATCGAAGTGTGGTTCTGAGTGTAGCTTGTAAAGTTCTTAGGAGCTCGGACCCCCTCCTGTGCCTTGTTAAAAGTCACGAATTGGCCGGAGTGGGGGCATTTATCGTTAAGGCAGCACAAAAAGCTGCGGAAGAACTTGGTCTCGAATATCAGATCAGTCGAGAAGGCCGACTAGAGGGCAACCTCGAGCTCCTACCTTCTCGCCTGAAAGCCCAGATAAATGCCGCGGAGCAAGATCTTACGCTCAGGCGGCATGTTGACAAGCCGATACACGGTGTTTTCTATCGAAACATCGAAACGCTCGGCTTGTCAACTAGGCTGACCTTCGGCTACCTAAGGTCAGCCGGGCTTACATCCGCGACTGAGGGATTCACCGCAGCTTGCCAAGATGGCGTAATTAACACCTTGGTCTATCGCCGCAATGTGATGGGTGTGCAGGTCCCTGATGTCAGCTGCAGGGCCTGTCGAAAGGCGCCTGAGACGCTTTTCCACCTTCTGTTGTCTGTCGTTGTCGTAGATTGGTTTCGCTAGAAACCGTTGAATATAACGCCCGTGGAAACCTGAAGCAGAACATAAATCAACTCTACAGGGAGAAGATAACCCACCAAACTAGGATCTTGGAGAACCTACGATCCAAACGAAGCAAGCTATTGTGTACCCTCACCTTCTTGGAACGCTGCAGAGACGAGGACATCATTCCGAAAAGCATTCAGATCAAATTTCACAAGAATAATTCCAAGACAAACAAAATCCTAAGAAGAACAAGCCGTTCCCTGATTCGAGAATCCATCCAAGACACAAGACGGATCCTGGATAAAACCAACAAGGAGCTATTACAACTACATCTGGAACTAAGCAGCAGATTACATCCATTACTCTGGAACAAAATAGACCAGCTGTCCTATTTCCGTTCCCAAACAGACGCCGAATGGACCACAGCCAAACAGAAGAGAAAATTTGAAGAGCTGAAGAGGACTCAAAGGCCCAACAAGGAGGTACAGCCTTTGGACATCAATAAACTGGTATACAATCTGTCAAGTTTTCCTCTAGACAACAACGCACAACGTATCCTCGCCAAAGGATCCAGCTACGATATAGCACCTACTCAGACTCCTACCGAAGACATCATCTGCAGTGTAGAAGCCTCAATAATGAGTCTTCCATCCACTTCAGCTGACGCCATACGACAGGATGTAGTCCGAATCCTGACGAAAGCAAAACCTCCAAAGAAGAACCACGAGATGAACACCATGCTCTGATGAACCTAAGAGCAAACACTGACATCATCATACTACCTGCAGACAAGTGCAATGCAACTGTAGTAATGGACATCAGAGAGTACGACGACAAAATTCAAACACTATTACAAGATGACACTTACCAACCGATAGTCACTGACCTCACTACGTACCTGGAGAAAACCACCAGAACAAAAATCAAGGCAAGCCAAATCGACAAAGAACAACAACAGAGATTAATACCAAGCGAGAAACTGTACGGACTTCCCAAGATCCATAAAGAAGGAGCTCCACTAAGGCCTATCGTCAGTTCGATAGGTTCACCTAGGTCGCAAAATTTCTAGCAAAGAAGCTACAACCCTATGCCGAAGAAGCCGTGAAGAACGCAAGCCACTTCATCGAACACATAAAAAACGTAAAGCTGGAACCTGGCCACTTGCTCGTGAGCTTCGACATCGTATCACTCTTCACTAATATCCCCATCGATGAGGCCGTCGAAACTATCCAGAATAAATACCAGATACGAAAGGACATCATCGAACTAACCAAACACTGCCTCAAAAATACGTACTTCATCTACAAGGACCAAAGATACAAACACATTGGAGGTGCACCGATGGGATCACCCGTATCCCCAGTATTAGCCAAGCTGTTTATGACAGACTTTGAGGAACGAGCCATCCAAACAGCCAGCCAAAAACTAAAACTATGGCTACGATACGTAGACGATACGTTTGTCATCTGGACCCACGGAGAAGCCGCACTGACAGAATTTCTGAGCCACATAAACAGAATTCACGAAAAAATCAAATTCACAATGGAGATCGAGAAGGACAATCAACTACCCTTCCTATATGTTCTTGTGAGCGAGAGAAACGGCAGAATAGGACACATGATATACAGGAAACCAACACACACGAATCGTTACCTGAACGCCCAGTCACATCACCATCCATCACAACTTCAAGCCGTGATAAAAACACTCATAACAAGATCAGATCGACTAACCGACAATGACCACAAAAAAACAAGAAATGCTTACAATACAAACCACGCTACAACAAAATGGGGTTTCAGAAGACAATATCAGACGAGCACTAAGGCCCCGACGCCAAATAGATCGAACCACAGAAGAAGAGAAAGAAAAACATGTCGCCAAAGCCCATCTCGCATACGTCAAAGGTACTATAGAGAAGTTCAGGAGAATCCTCAAAAAACACAACATTGAGACAAGTTTCAACAAGACAAGAAAGATTGGTCAAACGCTGAATCCAAAATGAATCTGGAAACACAAAGGGTCTACGGAATACCATGCAAAGATTGCGGAGGAAGCTACATAGGACAAACTAACAGAAGAATCAACATTCGACGTGAAGAACACCGCAATGCAGTCGCAAAGCAAGAAACAACATCATCACAACATGTGAGGAAAACTTCACATGAAATCGATTTTGACAACACCCGAGTCCTAGCCAGCCTGGAGCATAAAAGAAAACGCATCATAAGAGAGGCTATCAAATATATATATATATATATATATATATATATATATATATATATATATATATATATATATATATATACAGGGTGTCCCAATATTGCTGGGACACAGAGCTACCACGTATTCTAGAGGTCAAAATAAGTCGATTGAGCCCAATTTACCTGTATACCAAAATGTACCGTTTGTCCGTGAGAAGAGTTCAAAGTTTACTAAAAAAAATACATTTTTGTATGTTGTTCCGAAGTGCTTTATACAAATTTAATGAAATTTGGTAAATGTGTATTCTAGATGATTAGCTTACTTTTAGTAATCAAAAAAACCCAAAGAAAATCGTAGAGGGGTTGGAACCACCCTCACCCCTTGGCATTTTTTCCCCCATTTTTGTAGGGGTGGGAATACGGTTTTAAGACTTTTTTATCTGGAAGGCCTACTCATTATCTTCATTTTCTTACTCTTGTAAAAACTCCGTATTTTGCGTAGTTTTCAAGAAAAAAAATGTTTTCGCAAACACTGATAACCGATTTTCGGGTATAGGTTTAATAAAATTATTAGACACAAATTACACAATACATTTACACAAGACAAACAATAATTTTTATAACAAGTGTTCAATGTGACCTCCACCTTCATTAATACAGAGGTCAATTCGACGTAAAAAATTGAAATGCACTCTTCTTAAAACATCGTCATTTTCTCGTAGCGCATTTACAGCATTTTGAATTCTGTTCCACAGTTGTTCGATGTTATTTATTTGAACCTCGTACACTTGTCTTTTTAATTCTCCCCAGATGAAGAAGTCACAAGGGTTTAAATCTGGAGACCGCGGAGGCCATTGAATGGGTGCTTCTTGTCCCCTACCTATCCACCTGCCACCAAATTGTTCACCAAGATATTCTCTTACTGCACGTGCAAAATGAGGTGGTGCACCATCATGCATGAAGAACGTATTTCTACGCAAGTTAAGAGGCAAGTCTTCTAATAATTCTGGCAAATTTTGTTGAAGGAAACGGAGGTAACTATCGCCATTCAGACGATCAGGTAATCGTAACGGTCCGACTATAAATTCGCCAATAATTCCGACCCAGACATTAATTTTAAATTCACGTTGATAATGTCTACTTTTAATGGCATGTGGATTTTCATCTGCATAAACATGATCGTTGTGTAGGTTTGTCATACCGCGACGTGTAAAACAAGACTCATCAGTAAACAAGATCTTAGTATGGAATCCGTTGTCGACTACTCTGCGCTCCCGAATAGTTTGTAAAAAACTTAAACGTAATTCGTAGTCAGGTGGCAACAATTCTTGCACTGGCTGGATGTGAAATGGCCGAATTAATTGATCTCTAATGATTCGACTTACAGTGCTTTTTGGAATTCCAGCTTCTCGTTGCAATCTTCTAGTACTGGTATTAGGATTGTTATCAATCATTTGAAGAACAGCTTCTTCCGCAATAGGTGTTCGAGCTTGTCGAGGTCTTCCAGCGTTAACTCTTACTGGGGTCAACCTCCCCGTTTCTCGAAGACGTCTTTCGATTCGGGCAAAAGTTTTATGGTTTGGAATTCTCCGGTTTGGATACCTCTCTTGATACACGCGAACACTTTCGCGGCAGTTACCTTGACAATATCCAAGAACTAATAACATGTCGGTCTGTTCATTAAAAGGAAAATTCATAATTGTGGGACGTCAAAGGAACAGCAACAACAGCAATAACAATTAAACAAAAACAGTGATGACAATAAGAAATAATAAAAAAACAAGCAAAAGAGAACAAATAACTGACACATTTACTGTTAACAATAAACTATGTTTCCTGTCAAAATCATAACATTTGGTTTTGTCTTTGTGTCCGCGGCCAACTAAATTTTGTATTACAATTTTATTAAACCTATACCCGAAAATCGGTTATCAGTGTTTGCGAAAACATTTTTTTTCTTGAAAACTACGCAAAATACAGAGTTTTTACAAGAGTAAGAAAATGAAGATAATGAGTAGGCCTTCCAGATAAAAAAGTCTTAAAACCGTATTCCCACCCCTACAAAAATGGGGGAAAAAATGCCAAGGGGTGAGGGTGGTTCCAACCCCTCTACAATTTTCTTTGGGTTTTTTTGATTACTAAAAGTAAGCTAATCATCTAGAATACACATTTACCAAATTTCATTAAATTTGTATAAAGCACTTCGGAACAACATACAAAAATGTATTTTTTTTAGTAAACTTTGAACTCTTCTCACGGACAAACGGTACATTTTGGTATACAGGTAAATTGAGCTCAATCGACTTATTTTGACCTCTAGAATACGTGGTAGCTCTGTGTCCCAGCAATATTGGGACACCCTGTATATATATATATATATATATAACTTAAGAGATATAGAATTAAATTTTCTGAATTATGAAGATAACTTAGATAATTTAACATAGGATTATAAAGATGAATAAACGTAAAAGATTGAACCATAGGCGGGATTCGAACCCACATTTCTGGATTTCTAGTCCAGGGTGTTAACCAATTACACCACTTCGGTCCTGTTAGATTTTTATATTTTTGTAAATATAAACCTCTGAAAGGATAGTAGATCATTGATGAACACAATGCGATTCGATGCCCTACCATAGATCAACTATTCACGCACATTCATCTGAAGTTCAGTCGTTTTTTGAAGTAAGGATTGTAGGTTAGTACTGCTATGGTTGGCAGTTACTTGACAGTTCTTATTCAAATGACAGCATCCCGGTTCTTATATATTTCAATAGAACTGACTGAGAATTGTTCTGGTTAATTATAAACAAGTTTTAAAGTTTCTTTGCCTAATTGGCCACTATCGTGTATGTAACTTAAGAGATATAGAATTAAATTTTCTGAATTATGAAGATAACTTAGATAATTTAACATAGGATTATAAAGATGAATAAACGTAAAAGATTGAACCATAGGCGGGATTCGAACCCACATTTCTGGATTTCTAGTCCAGGGTGTTAACCAATTACACCACTTCGGTCCTGTTAGATTTTTATATTTTTGTAAATATAAACCTCTGAAAGGATAGTAGATCATTGATGAACACAATGCGATTCGATGCCCTACCATAGATCAACTATTCACGCACATTCATCTGAAGTTCAGTCGTTTTTTGAAGTAAGGATTGTAGGTTAGTACTGCTATGGTTGGCAGTTACTTGACAGTTCTTATTCAAATGACAGCATCCCGGTTCTTATATATTTCAATAGAACTGACTGAGAATTGTTCTGGTTAATTATAAACAAGTTTTAAAGTTTCTTTGCCTAATTGGCCACTATCGTGTATGTAACTTAAGAGATATAGAATTAAATTTTCTGAATTATGAAGATAACTTAGATAATTTAACATAGGATTATAAAGATGAATAAACGTAAAAGATTGAACCATAGGCGGGATTCGAACCCACATTTCTGGATTTCTAGTCCAGGGTGTTAACCAATTACACCACTTCGGTCCTGTTAGATTTTTATATTTTTGTAAATATAAACCTCTGAAAGGATAGTAGATCATTGATGAACACAATGCGATTCGATGCCCTACCATAGATCAACTATTCACGCACATTCATCTGAAGTTCAGTCGTTTTTTGAAGTAAGGATTGTAGGTTAGTACTGCTATGGTTGGCAGTTACTTGACAGTTCTTATTCAAATGACAGCATCCCGGTTCTTATATATTTCAATAGAACTGACTGAGAATTGTTCTGGTTAATTATAAACAAGTTTTAAAGTTTCTTTGCCTAATTGGCCACTATCGTGTATGTAACTTAAGAGATATAGAATTAAATTTTCTGAATTATGAAGATAACTTAGATAATTTAACATAGGATTATAAAGATGAATAAACGTAAAAGATTGAACCATAGGCGGGATTCGAACCCACATTTCTGGATTTCTAGTCCAGGGTGTTAACCAATTACACCACTTCGGTCCTGTTAGATTTTTATATTTTTGTAAATATAAACCTCTGAAAGGATAGTAGATCATTGATGAACACAATGCGATTCGATGCCCTACCATAGATCAACTATTCACGCACATTCATCTGAAGTTCAGTCGTTTTTTGAAGTAAGGATTGTAGGTTAGTACTGCTATGGTTGGCAGTTACTTGACAGTTCTTATTCAAATGACAGCATCCCGGTTCTTATATATTTCAATAGAACTGACTGAGAATTGTTCTGGTTAATTATAAACAAGTTTTAAAGTTTCTTTGCCTAATTGGCCACTATCGTGTATGTAACTTAAGAGATATAGAATTAAATTTTCTGAATTATGAAGATAACTTAGATAATTTAACATAGGATTATAAAGATGAATAAACGTAAAAGATTGAACCATAGGCGGGATTCGAACCCACATTTCTGGATTTCTAGTCCAGGGTGTTAACCAATTACACCACTTCGGTCCTGTTAGATTTTTATATTTTTGTAAATATAAACCTCTGAAAGGATAGTAGATCATTGATGAACACAATGCGATTCGATGCCCTACCATAGATCAACTATTCACGCACATTCATCTGAAGTTCAGTCGTTTTTTGAAGTAAGGATTGTAGGTTAGTACTGCTATGGTTGGCAGTTACTTGACAGTTCTTATTCAAATGACAGCATCCCGGTTCTTATATATTTCAATAGAACTGACTGAGAATTGTTCTGGTTAATTATAAACAAGTTTTAAAGTTTCTTTGCCTAATTGGCCACTATCGTGTATGTAACTTAAGAGATATAGAATTAAATTTTCTGAATTATGAAGATAACTTAGATAATTTAACATAGGATTATAAAGATGAATAAACGTAAAAGATTGAACCATAGGCGGGATTCGAACCCACATTTCTGGATTTCTAGTCCAGGGTGTTAACCAATTACACCACTTCGGTCCTGTTAGATTTTTATATTTTTGTAAATATAAACCTCTGAAAGGATAGTAGATCATTGATGAACACAATGCGATTCGATGCCCTACCATAGATCAACTATTCACGCACATTCATCTGAAGTTCAGTCGTTTTTTTGAAGTAAGGATTGTAGGTTAGTACTGCTATGGTTGGCAGTTACTTGACAGTTCTTATTCAAATGACAGCATCCCGGTTCTTATATATTTCAATAGAACTGACTGAGAATTGTTCTGGTTAATTATAAACAAGTTTTATCTGAACTTCAGATGAATGTGCGTGAATAGTTGATCTATGGTAGGGCATCGAATCGCATTGTGTTCATCAATGATCTACTATCCTTTCAGAGGTTTATATTTACAAAAATATAAAAATCTAACAGGACCGAAGTGGTGTAATTGGTTAACACCCTGGACTAGAAATCCAGAAATGTGGGTTCGAATCCCGCCTATGGTTCAATCTTTTACGTTTATTCATCTTTATAATCCTATGTTAAATTATCTAAGTTATCTTCATAATTCAGAAAATTTAATTCTATATCTCTTAAGTTACATACACGATAGTGGCCAATTAGGCAAAGAAACTTTAAAACTTGTTTATAATTAACCAGAACAATTCTCAGTCAGTTCTATTGAAATATATAAGAACCGGGATGCTGTCATTTGAATAAGAACTGTCAAGTAACTGCCAACCATAGCAGTACTAACCTACAATCCTTACTTCAAAAAACGACTGAACTTCAGATGAATGTGCGTGAATAGTTGATCTATGGTAGGGCATCGAATCGCATTGTGTTCATCAATGATCTACTATCCTTTCAGAGGTTTATATTTACAAAAATATAAAAATCTAACAGGACCGAAGTGGTGTAATTGGTTAACACCCTGGACTAGAAATCCAGAAATGTGGGTTCGAATCCCGCCTATGGTTCAATCTTTTACGTTTATTCATCTTTATAATCCTATGTTAAATTATCTAAGTTATCTTCATAATTCAGAAAATTTAATTCTATATCTCTTAAGTTACATACACGATAGTGGCCAATTAGGCAAAGAAACTTTAAAACTTGTTTATAATTAACCAGAACAATTCTCAGTCAGTTCTATTGAAATATATAAGAACCGGGATGCTGTCATTTGAATAAGAACTGTCAAGTAACTGCCAACCATAGCAGTACTAACCTACAATCCTTACTTCAAAAAACGACTGAACTTCAGATGAATGTGCGTGAATAGTTGATCTATGGTAGGGCATCGAATCGCATTGTGTTCATCAATGATCTACTATCCTTTCAGAGGTTTATATTTACAAAAATATAAAAATCTAACAGGACCGAAGTGGTGTAATTGGTTAACACCCTGGACTAGAAATCCAGAAATGTGGGTTCGAATCCCGCCTATGGTTCAATCTTTTACGTTTATTCATCTTTATAATCCTATGTTAAATTATCTAAGTTATCTTCATAATTCAGAAAATTTAATTCTATATCTCTTAAGTTACATACACGATAGTGGCCAATTAGGCAAAGAAACTTTAAAACTTGTTTATATATATATATATATACGACGTTTCGACAATGTTTATTGTCTTTATCAAACAGAATTTTTATTTCATTTTCAGTATATATACGAACCAATATACCAAGAAAACATACAAATATTACAAATGGTTCAAGAATATCAATAAAAGAATATACATATTTTTTTTTTTTTTTTTTTACATTCAAACCTGGTCGGGGCTGCTGCGAGCTCCGACGACGTCGCAGCAGTCGCGCCAGAAAAACCCTAAAAGGCGGTTAACCGAAGTTACTCCTCCCCACCGGTCGGTAAGTAGCTTCAGGTTCCTAAATCGTGTGCCCTAAATATTCTAATTGAACCCAGAATGACTGCCTTTTGCATCCGGTCTATCAAGATCTGCGCCGAGTTCCTACAGGCCGGAAAGATCTTCAAGTTTGAATGCAGCGAAGACCGAATTCCGCCCAAAACACCGATGATCAGAACCACTAATACGACCTTGTGGCCTGGGTATAGCGTGCGGAGCTCGAACAGGAGATCTTGATATTTTGTCCATTTTTCCTCCTCTTTCAAGACTATGTTCTTCTCTGCCGGAGCGAAGAATTCGATGACATACATAGTCTTGATTAGTTTATCGAGGAGGACAACGTCAGGCCTATTTGCTTGTATGGACCTGACGGTCGGAAACGGATAATTCCAGAAGATCTGGCATTTTTCGTTTCCGACAACGGACTCAATATCTCCTGGCATGTAAGGCAGCACCGGCTCTTGGTCTATTCCGTACGAGTGCCTTAGATGGTAATACAGCACCCATAGGGGTGCATTACGGCGATGGGTGTACGCCGAGGCCGCTTTTGCCGGACATGCCGACAGAAGGTGGAAAAGCGTCTCAGGCGCCTTTCGACAGGCCCTGCAGCTGACATCAGGGACCTGCACACCCATCACATTGCGGCGATAGACCAAGGTGTTAATTACGCCATCTTGGCAAGCTGCGGTAAATCCCTGTCTCGGATGTAAGCCCGGCTGACCTTAGGTAGCCGAAGGTCAGCCTAGTTGACAAGCCGAGCGTTTCGATGTTTCGATAGAAAACACCGTGTATCGGCTTGTCAACATGCCGCCTGAGCGTAAGATCTTGCTCCGCGGCATTTATCTGGGCTTTTAGGCGAGAAGGTAGGAGCTCGAGGTTGCCCTCTAGTCGGCCTTCTCGACTGATCTGAAATTCGAGACCAAGTTCTTCCGCAGCTTTTTGTGCTGCCTTAACGATAAATGCCCCCACTCCGGCCAATTCGTGACTTTTAACAAGGCACAACAGGGGGTCCAAGCTCCTAAGAACTTCACAAGCTATACTCAGAACCACACTTCGATGCAGACCCTCCAGACTGAGGAGTCCCCTACCTCCCCGATGACGTGGGAGATAAATGCGGGAAACGGACGATCTAGGATGCAAACTGTGATGGATATGCATCATTTTCCGGGTGTCTTTATCGAGTCTATGCAGCTCATCGACCGTCCATTTCACCACTCCAAAAGAGTGGAGCAGGACTGGAACGGCAAGCATATTTGTTGCAGACACCTTGTTCCCACTCGAAAGTTCGGAAGACCAAATCTTTCGAACAAGGTTTCTGTATTTGCCGCGGAGAGCCACCTTTGCCTGGGAAGCGTCATAATTAGGACGCTGTTCAATTCCCAGGTATCGATAGGTCTCTCCAGCATCGAGGTGTTTAAAGATGCTTCCGTCGGCAAGCTGCATATTCTCGTACACTTCCGGAGATCGTCCTCTCCTCAAATAAAACACTGCGCATTTGTCCAATCCCAACTCCATGCCTACGGCTCGTGTATATTCCTGAACCACATTGAGAGATTGATGGAGGTTCTTCTCCCCAGAGGCATACAGTTTCAAATCATCCACGTAAAATAAATGGGTGATCTGATGCCTCCGGTCGTTCGGTGGTCCAGAGTAATATCCACGAGTCCGTCTTAAAGCAATGGAGAGCGGCAGCAGTGAGATATTGAACAAGAGGGGACTCAAGGAGTCTCCTTGGAAAACTCCCCTCTTGAATGTTACCAACTCTGTCAAGACTCGTCGTGTGCCTGATGTGATGGCAAAACGAGTCTTCCAGAGTGGCAACAGATGTTCTATGCATCTCACTAGTGGGGTAGGTACCGCAAGGCATTGGAGCAAGTATAATAATAGCTCATGTGATGTTGAATCAAATGCCTTGCGGTAGTCAATCCAGGCCATGGAAAGGTTGCTGTATTACCATCTAAGGCACTCGTACGGAATAGACCAAGAGCCGGTGCTGCCTTACATGCCAGGAGATATTGAGTCCGTTGTCGGAAACGAAAAATGCCAGATCTTCTGGAATTATCCGTTTCCGACCGTCAGGTCCATACAAGCAAATAGGCCTGACGTTGTCCTCCTCGATAAACTAATCAAGACTATGTATGTCATCGAATTCCCCGCCCGGCAGAGAAGAACATAGTCTTGAAAGAGGAGGAAAAATGGACAAAATATCAAGATTTCCTGTTCGAGCTCCGCACGCTATACCCAGGCCACAAAGTCGTATTAGTGGTTCTGATCATCGGTGTTCTGGGCGGAATTCGGTCTTCGCTGCGTTCAAACTTGAAAATCATTCCGGGCTGTAGGAACTCGGCGCAGATCTTGATAGACCGGATGCAAAAGGCAATCATTCTGGGTTCAATTAAAATACTTAGGGCACACGATTTAGGAACCTGAAGCTACTTACCGACCGGTGGGAAGGAGTATCTTCGGTTAACCGCCTTTTAGGTTTTTTCTGGCTCGACTGCTGCGATGTCGTCGGAGCTCGCAGCAGCCCCGACCAGGTATGAATGTAAAAAAAAAAGTATATATATATATATATATATATATATACAGAGTGTCCTCGAACTGGGTGGCTAAAATAAAACAGAAGATTCTTTGATTCGAAAAAAATTTGATGAGTCTTTTTACTTTTGCCTCAAGTGTCTTGTTTAGCCGGTAGAGGGCTTCAAAGTTGCAAAAATAATTTTGTTTTTTCGGTATAACTTGAGAACGTGATGGAGGACTTTTACAATATTTGGCAGGTGAGTTACTGTCAATAATAGCAGTTTTTGAGAGCGGAGCATAGAGCCTTAGAGACCATAGAAATGGCTCAAACTTGAGGATGTAACGGGAAAAGTGTCCAGAACTTTTTTGTGGTCAATGTAATTCACTCTATATTTTTTATGTAGATAGCTTATCTAATTTGAAAACTTTTCTTACTCCCAGAAAATTTTGATAAAATCAACGGATTAGCTTGAAAAAAATAATTTTTGAGTCTCCGCAATTTTGGCTTACTAATTTTACTTGATTAAAATACCTTAGTTGCCTTTGCTTTTCTAATGTCATTTCGGCATTTGGAGAATTTATTCTCAAAACTGTCAGTTTTTACTTTGCTTTCCGTAAAAATTTTATAAAATTATGGCTCAAAATTTCACCAACACTGAAATGGTTAATATCTCGGTAAAACACGAATAATAAAAACAATAGAAATGGGGAAACGATGTGATTATTTAGGAAAAACAAATGCTAAATTAAAAGAAACAACAAAACTTTTTTGGAAATCGCTAAGGCATCAATTGTTCGAAATGTTGCCCATTCTCCTGAATACACAAATTAATTCGTTTCAAGAAATCGGATTGAACTCTGGCTAGTACTTCAGGATCATTCTTCAATAAATCCGCTTCATGAATAATTCGTTGCAATAATTCCTCTCGTGTGTTTACTGGAGCTGCATAAACTTTCGACTTCAAAGCGTCCCATAGAAAGAAGTCGCAGGGCGTCAAATCAGGGGAGCGGGCCGGCCAGTTCACTGGTGCATCGTGTCCTCTACCTATCCAGCGATCGTGATATTCCGCATTCAAATGTCGCCTAATGTGAAATGAGGAGGTGCACCATCATGGATAAACCAGGCCACGACGAATGTGTAAGGGCAAGTCTTCCAACAGTTCAAGTAGCCTTTGTTCCAAAAAGTTCAAGTAGTTCTCCCCGTTCAATCGATCGGGTATAACGGTAGGGCCAATAATAAAGTTATCCACAATTCCAACCCAAACATTGAATTTAGTTTGATTCTGAAAATATGTAACTTCCGTTTCATGAGGATTTTCATCAGCATAGAAATGTTCATTATGGAGGTTAAAAAGACCACATCTCGTGAAAGTATCTTCGTCCGTGAACAGAATACTTCTACAAAAATTGGGGTTTGCGTTTTGTCTTTGGACAATAAGCCGACAGAAATCTAGCCGATGACCTGGATTCATGGGCAATAAGTCTTGAACTGTTTTAATATGATAGGGATACAACAGTTCTTCTTCCAGTACATTATGAACTAATGATTTTGAGGCTCCAATACGAAGTCCCAAACGTAGTGTGCTTATCCCAGGTTCAGTTTCAACCGCTTCCAGTATCGCTTCTTCGAGCTCTAACATCCTTCTTGTCCGTCTGCTTCCAGTTTCTCTGCGATTTGCTTCAAATTTGCCAGTTTCGCGAAGATTTGCCGATTTGGATTTCTGCGATGCGGATATCTTTCCTTTATCCGGCCATTGCAACGACGAAGTCCATAAGTCAATAACATATCAACCATTTCAGTGTTAGTGAAATTTTGAGCCATAATTTTATAAAATTTTTACGGAAAGCAAAGTAAAAACTGACAGTTTTGAGAATAAATTCTTCGAATGACAAAATGACATTAGAAAAGCAAAGGCAACTAAGGTATTTTAATCAAGTAAAATTAGTAAGCCAAAACTGCAGAGACTCGAAAATTAATTTTTTCAAGCTAATCCGTTGATTTTATCAAAATTTTCTAAGAGTAAGAAAAGTTTTCAAATTAGATAAGCTATCCACATAAGAAATATCGAGTGAATTACATTGACCACAAAAAAGTTCTGGACACTTTTCCCGTTACATCCTCAAGTTTGAGCCATTTCTATGGTCTCTAAGGCTCTGTGCTCCACTCTCGAAAATGTCCATTATTGACAGTAACTCACCTGCTGAATATTGTAAAAGTTCTTCATCACGTTCTCAAGTTCTAACGAAAAAACCAAATTATTTTTGCAATTTTGAAGCCCTCTACCGGGTAAACAAGACACTTGAGGCAAAAGTAAAAAGGCTTATCAACTTTTTTTCGAATCAAAGAATCGTCGGCTTCATTTGGCCACGCAGTTCGAGGACACCCTGTATATTGTTATGAGTAGGTATCCCGGCACTTGGGCCCGCCTGATAGAGAGCCTTATCAGATGTAGGCAACCAGTGATACACTCGTGCATGCGCGGTATGCCCAGACAGGTATCGGTAAGTACTGACCCTGTATTACCGGCCTTGGTAGACGGTTAGGGTGTGGTCTCGCCTCTAACATCTAGGTGTTACCGGGTAGACGGTTAGGGTGTGGTCTCTGACCGCTAGGGGCCCTTCTGCTATGGTTGTATGATGGAGACCGAGTAGTGGTAATCAGCCTGTATATACAAGATCGTTCAAGGTAGACAGCAAGCAATATGTGAGGTTAGGGAGAACTTCAATGTAAAGCAGCATCAAAATATTTTTCTACACACGGGAATCGAACCCGAGAAATGAAATCCAAAGCCAGCTCCTTAACCGCTCAGCTATGGAGGAATTGAGAACAAGCGATTTTAATGTTGTAGATATAACCGCAGGGTATCCGGTCTGAGTGATAAGTGCGAGTATATTGCAGTCTATATGATGCAGGTAATTGTTTTACATGGCGTCAGTCATGCAGGTATGTCACGAAGCCTACAGCGAGGTATGGAATGTGAGACTTCATAGCGCTAGCCCATAGGGGTTTTGAAATAGTGTTGTTTGTACATATCGTCAGTCACGTGATTTTTGAAAGAGACCGGGTATTCATCGGAGGTATCATGGGAGGGCTGCTGCTCCTTGAATGCATAGATGGAATGTTATATAGTATAGAAATGATATCTTCTTCTGCATTTCTCAAACGCGATGTTTATAAGGAAATTACTTTCAAAACGTTTATTCAAGCCGTCTGTACCTTACTTGATTGCTATATTACAAAAGGCGATTTCAATCATCTTGAACATATAGATATATGGATATTATTTTTAGTATACAAAATGGAGTTGGGAGACTTCAATGGGGTATGGAATGTGAGGTTATAAAGATTGTTTATGTATGACGTTAGTCATGTGAATTTGAATGAAGCTGGCGCGGTCTCCAACGAGACAGGTGTGTATGTGAGGTTATACAGAGTGTGCAGCTATAATGATGTCTATCAAGCAGGTCTTCAGTGAGGTATCTACCTCTGCAGGAGTCTTCAATGAAATGTGGGGTTGTTTGTACATGCCGTTAGTCGCAGGGTTTTTGTCTGAGTTATAATGATATCGGTCGCGGTGCATTGTCTGCCCCCACAGGTCTTCAATAAGGGGGCCATAACATCTAACATGTGATAGTTTTCAAAAATACTGCTTCTCATAATAGCGATATTATGAAACGTTTGCAGAAAATAAATATTAAATCATCTAAGGACGTTTTGCTTGATTAGTACTAGCGAGTACAATATTCGTTATAATATTATAAGTATGTATCATTAGCTCACTTGAGCGATAAGGTTGTGCTAAATCATCTCCAAGAGCAATGTATTCAACTTGAAATTATCGTAATGATGCGCGATCCTTCAATGTTAAAGTAGTTTCATAAGTTATCCGAAAGTAATATGAATATATATAAAATGTTTTTCCAAAATTAGTTCCGAAGTAAACATAATTCGCTATAATATTCATTCATGTATGTTTCATAAATTATCCGATATAAATCAAATAAGTTTATGCTAAATTTGTGCCAGGTTGAACAATATTCACTATCATATTTTGCGGTAGAGCTACAGCTGGTTCGAGAGATAAGAAAGTTACGCCGATCACCTTCAAACGCGATGAGAATAGTTTATTTTAAATCAAACACGTTGTATGTATATATTCGAATCATATTGATTGTAAATCGCATAATATGACCCCGAAATCTGACTGCTGGTCGTGGAAATATTGTTAATAATTATTAACGTAGTACCCTATAAGCGCTGTAAACGTTATATAATAAGATTTGCGACGAATTCGGTAATTCGAGGTATACAATATATAGGTGCGGGAGGGTTGGAGCCCAATACCTATACAGAATCTAGACGAAGCGGTGTCACGCATCACGATGATTATTCGAACTGTCTGTACAGCTCGATTGCTATATAACAAAATACATTTTTAATCATCTTAAACATATAGATGTGCTAATATAATTTTTTCAGTATGCAAAAATATACTAATAAAACATTTTTCATCGACACACATTTCTTCATAGGATAGTTAGCTTTTTATAAAATTCAATCAATTTCAATGGGAAACATATATGCGAGGGAGTTTTATAGAGATCGAACACATTTCCCCAACCACCCAAGAGGTAGAACTATGATGGTAGGATGAGGAATAGATGTGGATAATAATAATAATCATATGAATATCTTCATAAGCGCTAATCTATATGACATTCAAACACATGCTTCATAAAAGTCTGAATATTGAGTAGAGCTATAGTATCTTCATAAACGATCATTATCAACATTCAGACACCTGTTTAGCACGTGATTCAACAGCCTGTGACGTCATCATCGTTCACGAACTATGATAGGCTGATGAGGAATAAAATACCAATAATAATTATATAAATATCTCCATTTGAATATTGAGTAGAGCTATAGTATCTTCATAAGCGATCATTATCAACATTCAGACACCTGTTTAGCCCGTGATTCAACAGCCTGTGACGTCATCATCGTTCACGAACTATGATGGGCTGATGAGGAATAAAATACCATTAATAATTATATAAATATCTCCATTAGCGATCTGTACTATCTTCCTTCACGAGCACAACTTTTACAAACTCCATACGCTCGCGTAAAAGTTATAATGATAAACACATTTTTTTTTCACGGGTTTACATAATCATTTCATCATCGAAAAATTTATCATTCTTCAACACAACAGTTACATAGTTATTATTCTTATAACTAAATGTTAAATGTGCTTATACTTGAACTATTCAGGTTATACCTGTGATATAATATTAGATTCTAATAATGAGAAATGAATATATTGTAACTACATATGGATAGATATCGATGATAATATTGCAGCTACATCTAAATGTAAATGAAACATCAATCAATCACTAATTATGCTTACAATAATTATTATTCTTATAGCTAAATGTTAAATATGCTTATACTCAAATATTAATCGGGGAATATAAAATATATTCTAATAAATAGAACGAAAAGTGTATATCGAAAATAATAATAATATTGCAAATATATCTAAGTGTAAATGAAACATCAATCAATCACTAATCATATAACTAAACTATGATGAGCTGATGAGGAATAAAATGTGAATAATCATAATGATTGTAATACATTCAGACACGTGTTTCAGACACATGTTTCAGACACGTGTTTCAGACACGTGTTTCAACATTCAGACACGTGTTTCAGCATTCAGACACGTGTTTCAGACACGTGTTTCAACATACAGACACGTGTTTCAACATTCAGACACGTGTTTCAGCATTCAGACACGTGTTTCAGACACGTGTTTCAACATTCAGACACGTGTTTCAACATTCAGACACGTGTTTCAGACACGTGTTTCAACATTCAGACACGTGTTTCAACATTCAGACACGTATTTCAGCATTCAGACACGTGTTTCAGACACGTGTTTCAACATTCAGACACGTGTTTCAACATTCAGACACGTGTTTCAGCATTCAGACACGTGTTTCAGACACGTGTTTCAACATTCAGACACGTGTTTCAACATTCAGACACGTGTTTCAGCATTCAGACACGTGTTTCAGACACGTGTTTCAACATTCAGACACGTGTTTCAACATTCAGACACGTGTTTCAGCATTCAGACACGTGTTTCAACATTCAGACAAGTGTTTCAACATTCAGACACGTGTTTCAGCATTCAGACACGTGTTTCAGACACGTGTTTCAACATTCAGACACGTGTTTCAACATTCAGACACGTGTTTCAGACACGTGTTTCAGCATTCAGACACGTGTTTCAGCATTCAGACACGTGTTTCAGACACGTGTTTCAACATTCCTACCTATTTAACATGTATTTGATACCTGATTATGAGAGAGAGAGAAGCGTAGAAGTACCTAACCGCGTGATCAGACATACACAATATAACATCATCATCTAGTATATAAACAAATGCTTATTAACATATGTTCCAGTATGATTTCGATTCGCCTTCAGGCATGATGAAGATTGTTAAGCAAAAAGACTCGTTGAGTATTATGAACTTAGGGTCAAGCAATGAGAATGTTGAACAACCACAACGTCACAGCTCTTTGCTGCCTAATACTCTACGAACAATAATCTGTGGTCCAAGTAATTGTAGGAAAACAAATGTGATGTTATCTCTATTGTTGGATGCTAACGGCCTGAAATTTGAAAACGTGTACATATATTCAAAGTCTTTACACCAACCAAAATACCAGTTACTAAAGGAGACATTGGAGAAAATTGAGGGGCTTGGATATTTTCCTTGTACCGAAAGTGATGAGGTCATAGACCCCACAGAAGCGAGGCCTAATTCAATCATAATATTCGATGACGTGATGTTTGAGAAACAGCAGAAAATTCGTGCTTATTTTTCAAGAGGGAGACACAACTCAATTGATAGTTTCTATCTTTGCCAGTCTTTTGCTAAATGTCCAAAACATGGATTGCGCGACAATGCCAATTGCTTGATTATTTTCAAACAGGATGAGCTCAATTTGAAACATATATTCACCGATCATGTAAGTACCGACATGTCACTCGAAAAATTCAAAGAGATATGTAGCGTATGTTGGAAAGATAAATATGGATTCCTTATGATAAACAAAGACTGTGATATGAATAAAGGAAGTTATCGCAAGGGTTTTGATAGTTATATATACATCTAACATGTATATCAGGCGGGCCCAAGTGCCGGGATACCTACTGTTATGATTTCATTTCCTAAACAACGAAAATGATGAAATTAGAACTTACCGAACATTGAAAATCAGAAAAGATTAATAAAAAGATATTATATGGAATTAAAAACAATATTAAAAGTTGAATAATAGTTAGTATAATATAATAAATAATATAAAACATAATAAACAACAATGTAATTAGAATTAGAAGTGTAAAACAAGAACTTCAGTGAAAGTGAATAAACGTACAGTGTTACGAAGACAGAAATCATAATTAAAATGATTACAAAAACTATCATGAGATAGCACAAACTATTGAAAAATGTTATAGATATAAGTTAGGATTAGTAAATTTGAGTTATATAATGTTAAAGAAATGTTATTGATATGTTATATTATGTATTAGTTTTTAAGAATGACAACTGCCAAATTTATAATAATTATTGGAATAATCATATTAATAATAACCTAATCATAGGTTATCTTATACCAAAGTGTGTGGAAAAATGTAGGCAATATGAATTTGAAAAGAAGGAATCATCATCATTTGAAATAAGTTGAAAATCTCCAAAAATTCAAAATTAATAGAATACTAAATTCTGATTGGTCGAGGCGATTTTATAAACGTCAGACTAGTAACAATGTAATACTTATGTCAGTTCTCAACAATCAACAAAGCATTCTTGATAGGTAAACTTATTGGTTATTTCTGAAAATACTTGGCGTCCTTTTTGAAGGCCTATAAAAGGCATCTGAAGACAAGCCAAGTTAGTTAGCAATTATATCTAGAGAGTGAAGGTACTCCATGCAACTCACAAAATTTTCCATAACCTTAGATTATTGGATAAACATCGGTGAACCCAAGTGTTCCAGTAGCTTCGTAAGGTTGAAAGTAACCGAAGCAAATAAATAATTTCTACAAGTCAAGTAGTGTTCCAAGTCTCCGAACAAAGTTTAAAGGTTACAATAACCTACAATTCATAAGTAACATCGAACGATAGCCAGCCTTCGATAAATTTACAAACATCATTAGAGAGTTTTGTATCTTTAATAAAAAGAATAAAACTAAGTTAACAATTTTCAACAGTTCCTGATTTCAAAAGAAGTAACCATAGTTTACCTGTGTTTATTGTGTATATCAATGAAATTGTGTATCTACGGTTAAAGTGAATTATCAAATTAATAAGAAGATCAAGCCGAGTGAACATTGCCTACATTTTAAAACATATTCTTGGATATAAACTAAACGTTAGTTTATTTATTATTTCTCCATTGTATTATTATCTGTCTGTAAATCTGAAAGAAAGATTGTAGACTGTAACTTTGTAAACAAATATTAATAGTAAATAATTTTGAGATCAGATCATAGATCTATATATGAACATAACATTAAAAATTGATACCAGAGATAAATTAGAGTCATAGAAATTTAAATATAAAAGTTTTTAACATTCAAAGAACATTGTGTTTAATTCCATAGATTTAAAATAAAAAGGTAAAAGTTCATTATTCAAATCAAACAATCATTAATAAGATTCAAAATACAATAAGAAAGCTAGCCGGTAGAATTAATAATAATTCATAATTAAATAATAAAGTCATAAGAGATTAGTTAATAATTGTGACCACAAACGTGGGGCAAAATAAATCAAAAGAGCTTAATAATATATATTAATAATTATTATTCAAGTAAATGTCTTCGTATTATTCGTAGTGTATTATACTGATGTTGTATTATTTTGTATCTGCAGGAGAAGGGGACAGCTGATGTGCTCAGAGGCCCCCACAAGGGTTAATGCGGCACTGCCTCACTAGTTGGATCAAAGCATAGAAACTCGTTGCTCACCTTCTACTTCTGTTTTAAAGGAAGTCATCAAACCCGTAAGACGTTTTTTCGTATCATTATTTTTCACTTCTGAGTTCTGTCGTTGCCACAAGCGCAAAGTAGACTATGTTAACGAAGACTCAACTAGTGTGAAAATCATCAATGCATACATCTTTAAGTAACGCGTAATGTTCGTGTAGAAGTCATCTCAAAAGTAAGAAAGTTTCAGGTCGGTAATTTTGAACGATCAAATTCAAATTTCAGACCAAATTCAGTAGAGCTTGGACAAAATCGAAATCCGGGGGACAAAGCTGGCACCTCCACAGTTATGAAATCTTGAAAAAACCGCGTCTATAATTTTATACTACCTTCTTAGCTCCTGCTAAAGAATTTGATTCTCTGCCTGAAATTTGGGGTTCTCTCAAACCAACAAGTGTGCAAGGCATGAGTGTTACTGATTATCACAGCTTCATTTTCTTCATGCGAATCGACTTAATTATGCAAAAAAGTGAGGGTAGAATTTATTCGTGAACAAAATGTAACCATTCTTCACTTGATTTTTGCCGTGAACATCCTAGATCTGAGATTAAATTACTCTCATTGGTCGCTGAAATGTATTATCAATAAATAAGTACTTCGGTAGCTCCAGTCAACTTGGAAAGGAAGCAACTTAATCATTCAATATAATTTGCAGGGGTTACTATAAAAATCTAGTATAATTTGTAATAGCGTGAAATCGGAATTTGGTCTAGCCATTTCAAATGTTAAATTGTTTGAATTATCGGTTTTTGGTTAAGTAATTGAGTTTAATGTTTCCAATGTTTTAATTGAAGATATCTCAATTACTGCACTAATATAAAATTCTTGATTAGATAAAATTTAGGAATCTGACACTAATTAATAACGTTCTTGGAAATGAGGTCTTATCAAACAATAATAATTATAGCTGCTAGATCAAGGCTGCGCAATTTTATGTAAAATTACATACATACATAACGTTCAGTTTTTATGAGCTCTGCGAAATCTAAAATTACCAGGTTCATTTATATTCGCTTTACTGGTTATACAACTCTGACGAAGGGAGGATTCATGAAATCCGATCCCTAATGGGGTAGAAGGTAATCGATATAGTCTGACAGCTCATATAGTCACATAACGTTTATGACAGACATCTCATACATGATGGTCAACAAGAACATAGAATTGAACTGTTCGTCACAGATATTCTCACAACCAGAGGTTTACCTGACAGATAGCTTACAGAATCACGACAGATCATACATTGACAGCTACACATTTCCATGACAGACCAGCTCATAACATAGATATCCATTCAAATAAACATTCAATCTCATGACATAGAGTATACTGTGACGTTTGCCACGCCTTCAGTTTTTCTAATCATTTACTATATGCATTAAGTCTTGAAGATATGAAATCGCGGCGGCAAAGTTGATGCCATTTTTCGAGGCCACTACTTGTTTCTACGGGTGTTAGCTATTTCTGCGGGCATTGATATTTCAAATTATAGGGAATAAACAAGTGGAGCCACACATCATCGATCGGCACAAAAACGCAATCTTCTCAAGAATAATACAATCTAAAATTCATTTTTAAAGACTATATACTCACTCTGTAACGGAACAAATAGAAGTAATACCACAACTCCAATAGCAGATGAAATTCCCATTTGCAAATACAACAGGTAGGTGACTATTATTGTTTCCAATGGGCCGATCCATAACTGATGGGCGAAAATTAAGGCAACATCGAATCTGTTTACATCATTAGACAATAAATTAACAACTTGTCCTATTGTGGTTTGTCCCAATGCAACTTTACTCAGTTTCAAACATTTTCGGTAAATGAGAGAGCAACATCCCACTCTCATTTTCATTCCTAGATGAAGCACTCCGAGCATGTACGGATGTACCAATAAAACATTACCAAGGGAACAAACTGTCACAAGTCCTGCATATAAATATGCATCATTCTTGCTCACTGCCGTATTGCCTGCAGCGTAAAATTGTAGCAACTTCCCCAAAGCCAAGGGTTGAGCAATTCTAAACAAAAATAGATATAAGCATAATGATGGATCATATACTAGAAATATTCCAAAACAAGATTCGATTAAACTTAAGAGGAATGTGATTCAATTATTGATCTATAGCGGAGCATCGAATCGCATTGTGTTCATCAATGATCTACTATCCTTTCAGAAGTTCATATTTACAAAAATATAAGAATCTGCTGGGACGAAAGTGGTGTAATTGGTTAACACCCTGGACTAGACATCCAATAATGTTGGTTCGAATCCCGAATGGTTCAATGTTTTACGTTTATTCATCTTTATAAACCTATGTTAAATTATCTAAGTTATCTTCATAATTCAGAGCGATTTTGTCGGTTCGTTGCGTTCGAGCGAGTTTGTCGGTCCATTGAATTAGTCTGGTTGACTGTTCTCCTGGGTGGTTGGAGGGCTGGTTTCCAAGCAGTTGGTAGTCTCTGTGTATCATCTTGTATCATCTCTTGTATTGAGATTTGAAGGTCGCTTCTCGATTTCGATAGCTTCTCTTATGATGCGTTTTGTTTTGTGCTCCAGGCTGACTAGGACTCGGGTGTTGTCAAAGTCGATTTCATGTGAAGTATTTCTCACATGTTCGGCAAATGATAATGTTGTTTCTTGCTTTGCGACTGCATTGCGGTGTTCTTCACGTCAAATGTTAATTCTTCTGTTGGTTTGTCCTATGTAGCTTCCTCCTCAATCTTTGCATGGTATTTCGTAGACCCCTTGTAATTCCAGATTTATTTTGGATTTAGCGTTGGGCAGTATTTGACCAATCTTCCTTGTCGTATTGAAACTTGTCTCAATGTTGTGTTTTTTGAGGATTCTGCTGATCTAGTACCTTTGACGTATGGGAGATGGGGTTTGGCGACAGGTTTTTCTTTTTATTCTTCTGTGGTTCGATTTGTCTGGCCTCGGGGCCTTAGTGCTCGTCTTATATTGTTTTCTGAAAACCCGTTTTGTTGTAGCGTGGTTTTAATTGTCTGCATTTCTTGTTTTTTGTGATCATTGTCGGTTAGTCGGTCTGCTCTGGTTATGAGTGTTTTTATTACGGCTTGAAGTTGTAATGGATGGTGATGTGACTGGGCGTTCAGGTAACGATTCGTGTGTGTTGGTTTCTGTTCATGTGGCTCAGAAACTTCGTCAGTGCTGCTTCTCCGTGGGTCCAGATGACAAACGTATCGTCTACGTATCATAGCCATAGTTTTGGTTTTTGGCTGCTTGTCTGAATGGCTCGTTCTTCAAAGTCTGTCATAAACAGGTTGGCTAATACTGGGGATAAGGGTGATCCCATCGGTGCTCCTTCAATTTGTCTGTATCGTTGGCTCTTGTAGATGAAGTACGTATTTTTGAGGCAGTGTTTGGTTAGTTTGATGATGTCCTTCCGTATCTGGTATTTCTTCTGGATAATTTCGACGGCCTCATCGATGGGGATATTAGTGAAGAGTGATACGATGTCGAAGCTCACGAGCATGTGGCCAGGTTCCAGCTTTTTGTTTTTATGCGTTCGATGAAGTGGCTTGCGTTCTTCACGTAAGATTCGGCTTCTTCGGCATAGGGTTGTAGCTTCTTGGCTAGAAATTTTGCGAGCTCATGTAAAGGTGAACGTATCGAACTGACAATAAGCCTTAGTAGAGCCCCTTCTTTATGGATCTTGGGAAGGCCGTACAGTTTCGGGCACTTCGACGATTTCTCTCTTGGTATCAATCTCTGTTGTTCTTCTTTGTTGATTTGGCTCTCCTTGATTTCCATTCTGGTGGTTTTTTCCAGGTACGTAGTGGGGTCAGTGGCTATCGGTTGGTAAGTGTCATCTTTAATAGTGTTTGAATTTTGTCGTATTTCATAGTTAAATAATACGTTATCTTTTTTTAGGTTGAATTTTAAATAGACAAGTGGAAAGTGGTACTTCAAACTAATAGAATTTTGTTGAGTTAGAATTAGATTATTGTAAAGTTTCGAAAGATTGGAATCTATTTTGTCATTTACACAATTGTTCTTTTTAATTTGAATACATTCTAATATCAAACGTTTGATGTCATTCTTTTCAATATTTAAAATTACTGTATTCTTGTAGTCGAATGTCTTTTACATGTTTATTAAGCGCAGTTGATGAATTTTTAGTATATTTGTGCCCATTCAATCTTTCTTCGAGGTATTGTGAAGATTGGCCAATGTATGCCTTTTCGCAATCTTTGCAAGGGATGGAATAAACAGTATGGGTTATCTTTTTGAAAGGTACGCTGCTTTTTAGTTTAGTAAAGAGACTTTTCTGGTTTAAATAACTCTTATCACATATATGTAGGTCACAAGGTTTCACTATATTACATAATTTTTCTGAAAGACCATCAATATATGGTAGTGATATGTAATGCTTATCATTTGATTTCTCATTATTGGTATTGATTTCACCAGATGAGTTATAAAATTTATGAATTTTGTCCTAAGGACAAACTTCAACTCTCTGCCTATACATACAGTTTCAAGTCATCCATGTTAAATAAACGTGTGATTTGATGTCTCCGGTCATTCCGTGGTTCAGAGTGATATCCACGAGTCCATCTAAATGCAATGGAGAGCGGCAGCAGTGAGATGTTGATCAAGAGGGGATTCAAAGAATCTCATTGGAAAAGATCCCTTTTGAATACTACCAATTCTGTCAAGACTCGTCGTGTGCCTCATGTGATGGCAAAACGAGTCTTCTAAAGTGGTAACGGATACATCACACTAGTGGGCTTGGTACCGGAAGGTATTGGAGCAAGTATAATAATAGTTCATGTGCTGTTGAATCAAATGCCTTGCGGTAGTCAATCCAGGCCATGGAAAAGTTGCGCTTGTAGGGTATGGAGTTCTGAGTGTTAGATCTATATATCATCAGGTTTTCCCGACAGCCCTCCATGCCTTTCTTTGCCGCACGCTGCTGGCTGATGTTATTAATTACCGGACCGATCGATCGCAACATCCTAGCAAAGAAAGTCATTGTCATGTCAGATAACAAGGTACACCTTTTCTTTTGCATTTCATATTTCAATGAAATTTTACTGATACAAGTGTATCTAGGCCCCAACAAAGGTAGATATTTTATAAAATAATTTGGTAAAATATATGGAATAATTGATCTGAAGTAGCGTAAACATAATTGTCACCATTTTATCTCAAGTTAAGACAGTCTAAACACAATTCCGTGTAAATGTATCAAATTTTCTAATTTTAAGATTAAACTGGTCTTTAGTTTTTGGAAATCCATTATATTACAAATCACCACTATACTGAATAATTCACTGAAGTAATTTGTAATAAATAAAGTTATATACACAATTTTGATTCTCCTCGATATGCTCTATTTCCAAAAACATGATTTTGAAAGAAAAGTTCAGTAAAATAGATTTCAATATCAAATAGTTCATATGTAAGCAGTTGATATTCACTACAGACGTTTCAAAATACTATACTAATTAATCATCATTTACCTGATCACTTCGCTAATAGCTAGAACTAAGCCGTAAAACATAAACTCCCAGCCGAACACACGAAATAATACTCTTCTTAAAGAGCACTTCATATTTTTCTTAGCTCGTATTTCTTCGTCCTTCCAGGCCTTTTCCATAACATTTCCTAATACGTTCGATTGATGTTCTGTTAAAGTGTCTGTTAAATCTGATTCTATCAAGTCTCGTTTGAATCCCAATATGAAAATCGGGAATGTGTACCTGAAATCAAAAGATCGATCTCAGTATAGAGTATATATGTTTTGTGCTCACGGATTGATTATGAAATATGCTTGATAGCAAGCAATCCAAAATTTTGACCAAACTATTAACTTAGATAATCCCATACAAATAAATTTTCAACTCAGTTTGTATGCAAGCTATACTTACAAATGAGTGCTTAAGAATTTTACGATCCCTTCATCGATTTTCTGTATCAGTATCGTTTTGATGTAGAAGCAATTCTGCTATGTGATTTTAATTTAATTGGAACATTTTCATGTAATGCTAATATGAAATCAATACATTAACGTAATGGTAATATGGAAATTATCATCAATTATAAAAATTCAAGAATGATTCCATAAAGGAACAACTATGGATAAATGATTGAATATAAAAATGTTTTGAATTTGATTAAATATAATTAAATACAATAGAGTACGATTCACAAACATGAGAAATATGAATAAAAGTTGAAACTAAACGATAAGTACTAAGTACTTGTTGAAAATACATATAAATAGGTAAAATATAAAGTTATAAAATACATGGGAGGATACATTGAATCACTATATATAATAAAATCAGGTAAAGGTAATTTCTGAGTTTTCATTTATTCGAATATTCGTAGCAGCTCAATTCCCTCAATTTAGAGTATTTATTTTTTCAATTCCTTTTCAAAGCAATTGACATTCATTACAGATATCATCATTTCATGTGTAAACTGTAGAGTTTGGGTGCATAGTAAGAATAAGATCGTTGTGCTATGACATTAGCCATTACGGGTGTTACATAATGACATGTTCGGCAAGTATAATGCTGATGGGAAGGGAGTAATGCTGTGTGTTTGTTTGCATGATATTTAATAATAGAGCATGATGAATGAAACTGTCTTATGCCCAGAATTTTGGTTTCAGTGTATATGTTACTGTGAATGTCCGATATTAGTGAATGTTAAGATGCACCAGTGTGTGTCGACAATCACCAATATTAATGGTGTAAGTCCAAAATTATTTCAATATTTTGTTTGTTTTGGACATACACCGGTGAATGTTAACATACTCCAAGGCGATTTTGTGTATCTCAGATATCTACTGCAATTTACTAATTACGTGAATGTTAACACACGCCAGTGTTTGTTCGAAATGAAGTGAGAAAGTTAGAGTGCTATTGTTCCCTCTTTTTTCCACGCCGACCACCCGTTGCCGCACCGCTAATAGGGCAGGATATCAGAATCCGAAATATGTTTACTGTGCAACAGAAAAGAGGCATCTAAAAGAAACATAGAATTAGCGAAACTTGGACTTCAAGATCAAGGAAAAAAAATGCTTAAAGTATCGCAGGCAAATTTTCCTTCTGCAAAATATGGAGATACTGTAAGGTTGCGTGCAGGGCCGGATTTAGAGAGTCTGGATGCCTCGGGGCAACAAAGGAGTGGAGGTCCCCTGGCCCCAAATCATTTTCCAAATAAAACAATTTTTTCAGTCTAGTTTTTCAATAAATAATTTATTGTGAAACCAAGTAAATTACTTTAGCATTTAACAAACATATATAACTATAATCGGAAACAAGAATTAGCGAGAAAAAATTTCAAAGGAAAAGTTGTTTACTAGTGTTTACTAGTCGGAATTTAAAAGATTTTTTTATCGAAGTCTATTGTGGGGGCCCCTCTTTGGTGGAGGCCCCGGGGCTGTAGTCCCCGATTGCCCTCCCCCTAAATCCGGCAGTGGTTGCGTGTTCCTGTTGTTGATAGAGGTCGTACAGATTCCAGAAATATCCTTACATGTGTTACAAATGTGGATGGTGACTATTATCAACTGGCTACAAAACATGGGACGTAATCACAGATGTATACTAGAAATCAGTTTTCCATCAGTAGGGAAAATTTTATCAATATATCTGAAACTTCTTCTACAAAAATATCAATGCGTGAAATTGTTGCTTTGGAATCAATATTTGGAGGACAAGGATATAAGCGTTGCAATTGTGCACAAAAATGCAACACCAAGAAATGTACCTGTTAAGTTCGTGGAGTTATTTGTATTTCTAAGTGCCATAACAGTTTGCCATGTACTAATAAATAAGTTTTTTCAAATTCTTATAGCGAAAAATGCTGTAATACCTAATTACCTATGAGTAGGTACGTCGTAACGAATGAGTATTTTTTAAATTATATAGCCAATAGGGCAGTAGCATTAATGATAAGTGTACGTATTGTTTACCTTACTTGGCAGGTAATGCTATTCGTATTACTGATTTAAGATTTCGATTAATAAACAAGTTCTATTTGTTCTATTTATTATAGTTCTATGATTTTATTTATTGTAACAATTTGTGAGTTCATTTTAATTCACGCTCGAACTTCTGTTTTGCAGATATCTTTGCTAAATCATCATAATTTAACTCATCATGAAGAGAATGAAGATTAACCAAGTCGTCGTGGTGTATGATAACATTCACTGGTGAATGACCGAAAACATAAAGAACACAATAAATAACAAACAATCACCAGCTAGCTTGGTGGTTGTTAACATACACCAGTGTATCTTAAGATACACTCCGCTTCGGACATTCACAGTAACATATATATTATTGTCTGAATCTGATCTACTATTTTATAAAATATCAATTGAAGGAAACGCCTCTGCATGACTTCAATTCGATGGATATGAGTATTCAAAGCTCCACCCCACACTACTATTCTATATCTTATGTGACTTTCCACAAGTGAATAGTATGAAGCTTTGATGTGGTAGGAATTCTCTGAGTTTCCTGAATTTAGATAAAATTGTCCTGAATTTCTTGACAGTGTACTTTATGTATCTGGCCCATTTCAAAAGGGGGTCAATAATAATTCCCAGTAGGTCAGGGGTCACTTTGGCTAGACAGTCTTAACAGATGTTTGTAAGCATTGTCACTGTATTACCGGCCGTTAGGTTGGAGGTCGCTGTGTTACTGGCCGAAAGGTCACTGAATTACAGGTTATGAGGATGTGACAGATTCGAAGCGTTGCTAGAGTTTGGAAGGTTCGAGCCGCAGAGATTCGCGGTAAGTAGCGTGTATACAAGGTCGTAGAGAGGGCATTCGTGACATTTCCGGTAAGCAACTTGCAAACAAGATCGTTGATAGAGCGTAGTCGCACGCGCTGAATGTGAGGTGACTGTCCGGAACGCTGATTTACTGGTGTCATTGAGAGCAGGCTGGCGTGGAGAGATTTACCGCCTTTGAGAGGTTTCAGCCTGTATATTCACGATTGATTGTGAAGAACAATTCTTTGCTATTATCAGTGGTTATAGAAATATATCCTGTGGAGTTGGAATTGTCAGATAAACATCCTACCGCAAATATTCAGTACCATAATAATGTAATGATACAGAACAAAAATTTACTAGATTGCCCCCGCCAATATCGGAAGATATTAAATAATGCAACTCTAATTTCAAACTGCAGTAATATATTAAGATTTGCATCAGAGCGCCTACTAGATTCGAGATATACGGCTGGTCCAGGTCACGACTCGTGCAAACGATACCAGTGGCATGCTCTTTTCGCTTGAGTCGAATTTCACCTTGAGCAGACAGACTCTGACAGTCATAAGTAGCCTTAAGGCCACGTGGTGAGTTCGTTTCAATGGAATCGATATCTCTGAGCAGTGGCGTGCTCCTTTCGCTCATCTCCCTGTCTGTCCGTCTGCCTCCTTGTATGTCTTCTAGCGGCCTGTCTACCTGTTTGTATATCTGTCTCTCTGTAAATCTGCCTACCGGCCTATCTGCCTCTATATGTATGTGTGTCCTCCTGTCCAGCTATCTGTATGTCTGTCCGTCTGTCTAGCTATCTGTATGTCTGTCTGTATGTATGTTTTCCTGTATGTCTATTTTCCTGTATGTCTGTTTGCCTGTATGTCTGTCCGCCTGTCTGTCTGCCTACCGGCCTGTCTGTCTGTCTACCGGCCAGTCTTTCTATGTCTGTCTGTCTGTCTGCCTGTATGTCTGTCTACTGGTATTTTATAAGACAGAAATTTGAATAGAGCAAATACAGCAAATATTTTATAAGGCAGAGATAAGCACCTGTGCAGATTTCGAGCAAGCAATTCGAAATATTGCTATATAGGTATTTACAGGATTCTTTTAGATGCTGCAAAGAGCAAACGTTGAAAAAATGCATCTCTGTAATTTATTCTACTAGGACGTAATTTACAGGATTCTTTTGTGCATATATTTATTTATATTATAGCCAGGCTATTATATAAATGTATCGTTGAATTTGACTCGAATGACTCTTAAAACGATTGTATGTGATATATAAGGAACAAGACAATTGAAATTTGAATCGAGTTTATCAGTTTCACACTGACCACAAATATTTATAGAAGCTAGATAAGGTCGAGCCACATTATAAATAACTCACGTTCAAGGTCGTTACCAACAGTGGTGTTGAATATATATGGAATGGAAAATACAAATATTCAATCGAAAATCGGTACCCCCCTGTCGCTATCTATAAAGACAGAATGAAGGCGCATGCAAATTTGTCTTAGGTAGATACAATATTTCTTCAAAATAAAACGAATCTCTTGAAAAAAGCGGTAATCGAAATCAGTGTAAAATAACAGTAAACGCAGAGTGAATTTTCAACTTTTCCAGAAAAAATTCAATATGGCAACGGAAAATAAGAAAAACTTCATTTTGACAAGTGTCGGACAAGTGTTTGATATAGTCGCCGGTTGCAATCAACGGAATACATTTCTGGTTAATGTAGTGAAAGTGTCTAATACAATGTCTTGCTGTACACACTACGTGGTACACATAGAACTCGTTATAGTAGTGTCAGTGTAGCTGAGAGACATATATTTAGCCTCACTTTTGGGCTGGTAGAATACCAAGATTGTCATGACAGAGAACATATATCCGGAGTTGAGCTGTCTGCCAACCACTTGTCAAAATGCCAGACACTTGTCTTAAATGACACCACTTAGGAGTGACTTTAGTTTCTCTCCCCAGCATCTAAATTATTCCTCGATACAACCCTGTTCGTACACTGTTATTTAATTCGCTTACAATTTTCATACAAACCTAGCGCCTCGGAATGCCCCGCAACCAGTTCTTATAATTTTACACTGATATTGATTAGAAATAACCGTATTTGTCAAAAGATTCTTCGTTTTCTTGTGAGCCAATAATATATTTGCTTGCTGGTGCCGATTGACGCCACTTAAGGATGACTTTAGTTTCTCTCCCCACCGTTTGAATTAGGTAATACTCTAGACAGCCCTGTGCATTCAGTGTTTGTTTACAGTGATATTGATCACCGCTTTTTTCAACAGATTCTTCGTTTTATTTTGAAGAAATAATATATCTACCTTAGACAAATTTGCATACACCTTCATTTTTTCTCTGCATAAATAGGGAGAGCGGGGGTAACGACCTTGAACGTTATTTAGTTGTAATGTGGCTCGGTAGTCTAGTCAATCAAGGAGTGAAAACGCTGATTTTTGGTATTTTTTGGGCAATCCGAAAATTTAGTCATGCTATATGTTTTATGAGGCGTGGTTGAAATTTGGATTTACCCTCCCGCTTTTTGAACGGCAGCCATTTTCTAAAACTAAAAATGGCAATTTTCCAGTTTTTGGCGTTTGTAGAAAAAGCTATGCATTTTCTGGAAAAACGTTTCAAACAAAAGTTATCAGAAAAGCTAATGGAAGAAATTTTGGCGCCGGTGCGAATTTGATCGGAGGTCTTGGGCCCAATATAGGGCTTAATTGGTGTATTTTCTAATGTAACGCAAAATATTCACGATAGTTTTTGGTTTTTGAATATTCTATTTCAATCAAAAGGTAGTATTTTAAGTCTTCTTTTGTATGATATTCAGTATTTTGCTTTATGTAGTTTCTTATTCTGGCGCCAAAATCCGCCATTTTGAAAAAAAATTATTTTGCGATTCACAGACGAAATACTTAAGTTCATTTCATTCGAAAGATTCCAATGTTCCGCACCTAATATCCAAATAAAGCATTTTGGTACAAGGACAAAATTTAGGCGCCATTTTGAAAATTTTTGACCATCAAAAAATCCATATTTTTGATTTTAAACTTTTTTCACGAAATCCAAATTCTAGGCTCTATTAGCGAGTATTTTGAACCGAAACAGATCAACTTTCGTTGAGTAGAAGTGGAGATATTAAAAAAAAAACGCGATTGGGCCTCTAGTGGGCCCATGGAAGATAATCATTTCGACTATTTAATTTTAAATTCGAATTCTGACCTGTTCCCAATTCAAAGTTAAAGCGAAATTTGTCTTTAAAAAAATACGCTGAAAATCATACATCAACATTGAAAGCGCTTCTGTAATACAGATTCCGCGCGCGTAACTTGTTGTTTTTTTTTAATATTTGAAATTTCTTATACTTATGACTTATTGTGAGATGTATATTCGATAAATTTAACACGTATGACCAGAATTCAGTTAGACGCGGTCTACAACGGGGCCTACTAGTGTACGCACGACTAGTAATAATAGTAAAGAAGGCGAAGATCGCTTGTTGTGTATAGCACAGCATCATCAAGCCAACATGTTCATTTCAGGTTCACTCTTAGCTGCGTACACATTTTTATTTCTAAAAGTAAAATGTAAATATATATAACATAACAAAAATAATTATTTACATGTTCACTTATGTTTAAAACTGTATTTTTTTTATAAATTTATATAAATTTTTGAAAAAGTGTTTTTCTCTGATAGCAACATTTATTTAAAAAAACAGTTTTAGAGTGACATTTTTACCTTGTGCATCATGAATATTTTATGATCTTATCTCTATTTGTGAAATCAAAAGGTTAGTAAATATCCATATTTCATAAAAGTGTAGTTATTTGATATGAAAAAAAACGAGTAAATAAATGTGTTTGTTGTATTATATATTTCAGATAAAAATGGATAAAGATTCCAACGAACCTTCGGAAGAAAAAATTGAACTAAAAAACAAATCTTGTTAAACATTGGTAGGTAAAAATGTCACTCTAAAACTATTTTTTAAAATAAATGCTGGTATCAGAGAAAAATACATTTTGCACATGAATAATATTTTTTTTATATAATATATATTTACGTATCACTTTAAGAAATAAAAATGTGTACGCAGCTAAGAATGAATTTGTATTGCAGAAGAGCTTGCGAGCTTGGCTGCTAAAATTTCCGAACATTGCCGATCGATCAGTGGGGTCGCGAAATGATTTCCCAAATTAAATATTCAATGTATTCTCAGTTTTCTTATTTTGTAAATCTGAATAACATATGGGAAGATGTATGGTAGAATGAGTCAATTTACATATCATAAGTTATTCGATTCAATTTCCTCCACTATTGGAAATGTTCTCCAAATCGAATATCTTTACGATCTCTTTTGACTAGGACTCTAGTAGATTCTATAAGTATCAAGAAAATTGTTGTAAAACACATTTACTACTTTGAGTACAAATTGATGTAGAGCTGCTTCCTTTTCAATTTGAGATACCACCATAATTTCTTACACTCGAGGACTACTAGGTGATATACGGGGACACATGAATATTCGAAAATAATTGGTGACTGCCAAAATAAAAAAATATGGAAAAGCATCCTCATGATGTGTAGAATCTCAAAATACTAAAACAATTCCTTGCACTTGGGGACACATGAATTTTCGAAAATATTTTATTTTTCAACTTTCCGGAGCGACTGCCAAAATCAAAAAATATGGAAAAGCATTCTCATGATGCGTAGAATCTAAAAATACTAAAATAATTTATTGCACTTGGGGACTACTAGGTTACATACGGGGACACATGGATTTCCGAATATAATTTTTTTTTTCAACTTACCGGAGCGACTGCCGAAATCAAATGATATGGAAAAGCATCCTCATGATGTGTAGAATCTCAAAATACTAAAATAATTACTTGCACTTGTGGACTACTAGGTTACATACGGGGACACACGAATTTTCGGAAATAATTTTTTTTTCAACTTTCCGGAGCGACTGCCAAAATCAAAAATATGGCAAAGCATCCACATAATGTGTAGAATCTCAAAATACTAAAATAATGTATGATGTATTATATTTAAATAGCTACTTCGAACATACTTTTAATCAAAAGTATGTTCAAAGTAGCTATTTAAATATAATACATCTAAATATCCGTAGTATTAGACATAATTTTGATGACTTCATACTCTTATCAGCGGTCAACATTGAATTCGACATTACGATCCTGTCTGAAACTTGGCACATCGACAACTTGAATGAATTTCACATTCCAGGGTATCAAATTTACTACAACATGTCTAAAATGAACCAAAATGATGGCACCGTCATATATGCAAGAGAATCATTAAATGCTGTAAGTTCAATAGAAGATATTAATAGCACTAAATTCTTACGTATCATCATTGAAAAAAACCACAATAAAATCGGTATATCGGCCATATACAAACCACCTTCTGCTGATAGTGACATTTTTATTATAAATCTCCAATCATACTATAGCAATCTTGAACAACAATCGACATAAATTTTCTAAGGCGATTTAAATATAGATATTCTTAAAACTGGTGATAATATAGTTAACTCCTATCTGAACATTCTCAGTGAATTCGGTTTCATCCAATGTATTGATCAACCCACAAGAATTCAAAATAATAGTAAAACTTGTCTAGATCATGTGTTTTTAAAATGTCACACCAGGTCATCCGAACATGAATCTTTCATTATAAATTATCAACTTACAGATCACCTCCCCATTGGAATACATATTAACTTAAAATATGATGTGCTAAATAAAAACTACCCTGCACCAATAAAATATATTATTAATCACAATAAATTATCAAAAAAACTAACAATTGAAACTTGGAGAGATGTACTTAATAATAGGGACGTTAACGCTTCTACAGAACTGTTTATAAATCAAATAAATAATTTTATCGCCAAAGCCTCATACGCGAGACCTATTCAAAGAAATCAACCCAAAGCCTTGCAACCATGGATCTCCCAAGGCCTCATAATATCAATCAAAAGTAGAAATAAGTTGTATAAAACAGCAATGACCACTAATGCTTTAGAGGACATTGAGCGTTACAAAAATTATCGCAACTACTTATCAAAATTAATAAAAAAGGCCAAAACTACCTATTACAAAAATCTCTTAGATTCCTCAAAAAATATTAGAGATACATGGAAAATTATAAATACTATTACACATCACAATAAAAGTACTAATAATGTAGTAAATATGGTTGTAAGCCAAAACGGTACTGAATTAACAAATGATAGCGACATCTCAAAAAGATTCAACGAATACTTTGCAAATATTGGCCAAGAGTTAGCTGACAAAATAACAAATAACAACAAAAATGAAATACTTTCTGAAATAGAATTCAACGAAAAAAGTATATTCCTAGATCCAATCCAAGAACTTGAAATAATTAAACATATAAACTCTCTTCTGAAAAATACAAATAGTACTGGATCTGACGGAATAACCAATAATTTCATAAAAAGGTACCACAAATTTATTCTAAAACCTCTTCAACATATAACGAACTTGATTTTCTCAAGCGGTGAATATCCAACAATTTTTAAAACAGCTATCATTACACCAATTCATAAAGCAAATTCAAAATCAGAAATTTCTAATTACAGACCAATTTCACTCATAAGCAATTTATCAAAAATTGTTGAAAAGTGCATCAAAGACCGATTTTGTAATTTCCTCATGAAGTGTAATATTATATCAGAATCACAATACGGCTTTATGAAGGGTCGCTGCACTGAAAATGCTATCGATGAATTGACACATGCAATAGTTGCACCAATAAACTCCAATCAAAAAGTATTGTGCTTTTTTCTAGATCTTTGCAAAGCATTTGACACGGTATCCCACAGCATATTACTTGATAAACTTCACAAAATAGGCATCCGAGGTTCTGCATACAATTTAATAGAATCCTACTTAAACAACAGAAAACAATGTGTGAGAATAAATAACACAATCAGTGATGAAGTCAACGTAACACAAGGTGTCCCTCAGGGAACTGTCTTAGGACCCTTGCTGTTTTTAATACATATCAATGATTTATTAAACCTCAAAATAAATGGTAAAGTCATTTGCTATGCTGATGATACCGCTGTGATATTTATCGGTACAAGCTGGGAAGACGTCTTGAACAAAGCGGAATGGAGCATCAACAGAATCAAAAATTGGTTAGACTGTAACTATTTAACTTTGAATACAACAAAAAGTAATTTCATCACATTCTCTCTCTATAACCATAAAATCCCTAATATAACTGAGATTAAAATACATAATCACAAATGTACACAGCAAATTGATTGCTCATGTGAGGTCATAAGCAATTCAGACCATGTCAAATATTTAGGTATCATGATTGCCAAAATTTAAAATGGACAAAACATATTGAGTACTTAACAAAAAAAGTGAGAAAATGTATATACATCTTTTATGTCCTCAGAGACATAGTTCCTATAAAACAACTAAAACTAATATATACCAGTCTAGTCGAGTCTTTACTAAATTACGGAATTGCATTTTGGGGTTCTACATACACAACTAACCTGTCACCATTAATTATAATACAAAAGCACATATTGAAAATAATAAATAATAAACCAAAACGATATTCTACAAAACTGCTATTTAACGAAAATAAACAGCTCAATATAAGGCAACTTTACATTAAATCAATAATCAAATTCATGCATAATAATAATAAATATAAAATACAATTAACCCACAATCTCTCAACTAAAGCAAATACTTCAGCACACTTGGCGCTACCTAGAATAACTAACAATCTAGCTAGACAACACATCTCGTATATTGGGCCCAAAATTTATAATACTTTGAATAAAGAAATGAAAACACTACCAAAAGGAGTATTTAACAAAGTTTTACCCAATTGGATTATCACCAATAATGTTGTTATTATCATACATAATTTAAACTGAAAAATTAATATTAATCAATTGAAACAGCAGCATTTATTTATTTATTCAACCTACGTCTTGATCCAAATTACTTAGTGGTTTTACTTAAAATGAATCAACTTCTTTTCTATCTTATTTATTATTGCATAATCTATCCTTTCTTTTTTTTTACTTCTTTTTTTTTTTTTTTTTTACTTTTCTTTTTTTTACTCTTCTTTCGTTTGCGGTTATTGTTGTATACTTATGAATGTTATTGAAATGACAGCACACAAGTTAATTTAATTAACTCAAGCTGTCACTCCTCAATATATCACATTTATTAATTGTTTTAATTGTTTCGAAAATGTATAATCTAATTCAGTGTATAAACTATACAGCAATAAAGTACATTAATTTCTTGCACTTGGGGACTACTAGGTTACATACGGGGACACATGAATTTTCGAAAATATTTTTTTTTCAACTTTCCGGAGCGACTGCTAAAATCAAAAAATATGGAAAAGCATCCTCATGATTTGTAGAATCTCAAAATACTAAAACAATGTCTTGCACTTGGGGACTACTAGGTTACATATGGGGACAAATGAATTTTCGAAAATAATTTTTTTTCAACTTCCCGGAGCGACTGCCAAAATCAGAAAATATGGAAAAGCATCCTCATGATGCGTAGAATCTCAAAATACTGGAATAATTCCTTGCACTTGGAGACTACTAGGTTACATACGAGAACACATGAATTTTCGAAAATATTTTTTTTCTCAACTTTCCGGAGCGACTGCCAGAATCAAAAAATATGGAAAAGCATCCTTATGATGTGTGGAATCTCAAAATACTAAAGTAATTACTTGCATTTGGGGACTACTAGGTTACATACGGGGACACATGAAATTATTTTCGAAAATTCATGTGACCCCGTATGTAACCTAGTAGTCCCCAAGTGCAAGAAATTATTTTAGAATTTTGAGATCCTATTTATCAAGATACCTCTCCATATTTTTTGATTTTGACAGTCGCTCCGGGAAGTTGAAAAAAAACTTATTTTCGAAAATTTATGTGTCCCCGTATGTTACCTAGTAGTCCCCAAGTGCAAGTAATTATTTTAGTATTTTGAAATTATACACATCATGAGGATGCTTTTCCATATTTTTTTATTTAGGCAGTCACTCCGGAAAGTTGAAAAAAAATATTTTCGAATATTCGTGTGTCCCCGTATGTCACCTAGTAGTCCTCGAGTGTAAGAAATTATGGTGGTATCTCAAATTGAAAAGCAAGCAGCTCTACATCAATTTGTACTCAAAGTAGTAAATGTGTTTTACAACAATTTTCTTGATACTTATAGAATCTACTAGAGTCCTAGTCAAAAGAGATCGTAAAGATATTCGATTTGGAAATCATTTCCAATAGTGGAGGAAATTGAATCGAATAACTTATGATATGTAAATTGACTCATTCTACCATACATCTTCCCATATGTTATTCAGATTTACAAAATAAGAAAACTAAGAATACATTGAATATTTAATTTGGGAAATCATTTCGCGACGCCACTGATCGATCGGCAATGTTCGGATATTTTAGCCAACTTTGGCAGCCAGTTTCACGTTGCTGAGCTTGCGATGCTGATGTATGATTTTCAGCGTTATTTCGTTCTAACTTTGAATTTGGAATAGGTCAGAATTCGCCATTTCAAACTTTAATATTCGAAATGATCATCTTCCATTCCGTGCAAGGATTTTGTCGATTAGGCCAAAATTGGGCCCCCTACAGGCCCAAACATATTTTTATAGATATCTCCACTTCCACACAACCAAAATCGATCTGCTTAGGCTCAAAATACTTTTTATGGAAACCTCTAATAGAGCCTAGAATTTGGATTTCGTGAAAAATTTCTAACCTTAAAAAATATATATATGAATAAATATTTTTGGTGCTCAAAAATTTTCAAAATGGCGCCAAAGGTTTGTCCTTGAACCGAAATGCTTGAATTTTGAATATTAGGTGCGGAACATGAAATCTTTTGAAGTTTTGCGTTGATAACTTAAGTAATTCGTCTTTAAATTGCTGAATAAGTATTTTTCAAAATGGCCGATTTTGGCGCCAAAAATAAGATAAAGCAAAATACTGAAAACTAGACTTAAAATACTCCCTTTTTACAGAAACAGAATATCTAAAAACCAAAAACTCTATAATATACTCAATTTTGCGTTACCATAAAGAATACACTAATTGAGCCCTATATCGGGCCCATAACCTTCGCTCAACTTCTTCCCGGCGCCACAATATGCGCATTGATTTTTCTAACAACTTTTGTTTGAAACATTTTTCCAGAAAATGCATAATTTTTTCTACAAACGCACAAAACCGAAAAATGGCCATTTTTAGCTTAAAAAATGGCTGTCTTTCACACCCTCGTGATCAGCGCTCCAAAAGACATATAGTCTGACTAAATTTTCGGATTGCCCAAAAAATATCAAAACGTTTCCTACGGTCTTATCTAGCTCATATGTTTGCGGTCAGTGTTAAACTGATAAACTAGTATCAAATTTCAATGGTATTGTTCCTTATCTATTACATGCAATTGTTTTAAAAGCCGTTCGAATCAAATTCAACGATATATTTATATTACAGCCTGACACTCCGGAAATATATGTACAAGACGATCCTGTAAATTGTTTAGTTCTGTATCATTACATTAATATCGTACTGAATATTTGCGGTAGGTTGTTTATCTAACAATTCCAACTCTACAGGATATATTTCCATAGACATTGATAATAGCAAAGAATTGTTTTTCACAATCAGGCGTAAACATACAAGCTGAAAACTCTCAAAGGTACCTGTGAACAGGCTGTACTTGTAAATCACTCCACGCCAGGTTGCTCTTAATGACACCCATAAATTAGCGTTCCGATCAGTAACCATACATTCAGCGCCGCGCTACATCGCTTTCTCAACGACCTTGCTTACAGGCTGCTTACCGTGAATGTTTCGAGCGCCCTCTCTACGACTTTGTATACAAATTGCTTACCGCGAATCTCTGCGGCTCGAACCTCTCACATCCTCACAACCTGTCAGAGACCTTTCGGCTGGTAACACAACGACCTCCTACCTCACGGCTGGTAATACAGAGATGATGCTTACCGACATCAGATAAGACTTTCTAGTCCTAGTGGCCCTTTACCTACTTTTAGGTAGAAGTTCAACAAAATGGGTGTGCGATTTAATTATTAGGTGATCAAGCGAGTGCTATGACGTGTACCTTGTGACTTTTCGGTGAACTGCTTACTGCGGTAAGCTTCAAATCCTCGGGCGCCAGATTTTTCTGAAGGTTTACTCGTTTAAGGACTTCTGCTAGGGTCCTTACCACAAGGCTTGTCACTATGATATCTATAAATAGCCTTGTCCCTAGGGTAGCTACAGTGAAGTAAAACCAGGGCCCATTGGTATATGATAACTATTTTTAGGATATGTTCGGTCTCTAATTTCAATTCATCGGTACGGAATCGGTTGATAAATGATTTACATTCATCAATTTACGGAAAATACAAATCAAACAGATCCTAACATAATAAGCGATGTTCGGTAAGTATTCAGATAGCAGTATTACTTGAAATGTTCATTACACACTACGATATATCAAACGGTTGAAATTCGGTCGGATCGGAAAATATTGGCCTGCATTAGTTTTCCGATTGTACGATATCAGATTTCGCGGTATATTCGGATAATTACTCTAATTGAGTTTATTCTGTCACATCACCCACCCTTGTACTAGCTATCAACGGAGTTCCCGGTAATTGTATGACAGTGTTAGATTTCATACACTTGGCAGATTCAGAATCTAGACAATTAGGGCTTATACTTCCGGATTCGGCACAGCGTGCACAAACCCTGACTATCGTATCTGCAACAACCCCTACACCCACGGCCGGAGACTTCTCATACGGATAAAGGGTAATTACGATTATCAGTCACACAACCACCCCAGCTTATTGTCCGGATTCGGTACAGCGTGCACAAGCCGTAAGCGGTTTGGTCGACTAGGATATAGTTATACTTCCGGAATCGGTACAGCGTGCACAAATATACCAAAGACGCCCCTGTCGTTCAAACATACACACTCTGTACACACCATACAATTACTTGAATATTTCAATTCACGTGCGATTTCAAATCGTGCGCGGTCCGACCTATGACGGGATAAACTCAAATATAACAATACAAATTACTGAATGCTACGGAGCTCAGATATCGTACAAACGTTACTAATCATAAACTACGGAAACGAATATATCGTAATGCCCAAAAATATAAATTATTAAGCTATCATTTACCTTATGTAAAAATTCACTAAACGGAACACTATTGTTAATTCAAATTTTAAATCGGATAATAATTAATTCACTTTGATTCTAATGAGATTATCACACTTTAACGGTATTGATCGATAATCAAAATCACAAAAGAGAGGACGATCTTTTGTCTGTCTCTGCTTTTATACATTTTCGAGGTTCTGGTCAAGTCCGCACCACCAATTCCTTCTTTTGTGCCGAGGTTTTTTTATTTATGTCCCGAACAATGCTTGAAAGTGACGCTACTTTTTAGCTCTAAAATTCGCGCTCATGATATCACAGTAGCTCCTCTCGGCGCAATAAACAAATGTTATCGGAGTTTTTTGGTGGTTCGCGCTTTTTATACATAAGGTTGTTCAAACTTTGATGCGTTAACTTGCCAGATCCCCGTTTTTTTCAACATAAGTTAATCGGATTGAATGCAATTTTTAAGCGGGCATGAATTCAATTCATTTATTCAAAATTGCGGAAATTTAGAAAAGTGACAATCACGGAATACACATTCGGAGTTCACGCATATCTATTGAATTAATGAACTGTTCAACCAGAGTTTACATGTAATATTCGTATTTACTGCCTGATCAAAAATAAATGATATTTCAAAATTTAAGCTTCGTTACAATGTGTTCCAGGGGGATTACTACAAAAAGGAAGGTAATGTGTTTTTCGATACTTATTGTTAATTTTAATGAAGATTCTTGACCCAGGTATGAATTCTCGGGAAATAGATTACAGTAACACATATGTTTATTATTTCTGTAGCATCAAAAAACGTTGCGCAGAGATTAAAAACCACACACCTCTAGATCAATCTGAATTCATAGATGCGGTACAGTTTTGTTTGGAATGCAGTTATTTTCAATACGGTGAGCAATATTTGGGACAAATATTCGGCACAGCAATGGGGTCTCCTATTTCAGCTACTATTGCTAACCTTGTCATGGAATGCCTAGAAGAATCTTTCATAAATTCATTAGATTTTCAACCCGTATTCTTTAAACGTTATGTAGATGATTGCTTTATGTGTGTTCCCAACGATAAAATTCAGTACGTGATTTATAAATTCATTTGCACTGTAAACTTCACTTCACTTGTGGAATAGAAGTGAATAAAAACATAAATTTCCTAGATATGAACATTAGGCATGATGCAGATGGAAAAATAAAAACTTCGTGATTTACTAAAGAAGTTTGGTCACAACGTTATCTTCACTTCAATTCCGATGCACCAACATGTTATAAAAAAAGTGTTATAAACGGCCTTACAGATCGCGCAGTTAAATTGTCCCACCTAGAAGACCGTCTCAAAAATTAAAAAGATGGTTCGTAATACACTGGAAATGAATGGCTACCCAAAAAATTTTTTCAATCCCATCATTACAGAAAGAATAAACAAAATCTATAATGGATCGTCATATATAAATAGCATAAGAGGTGAAACAGACAATTTTATAACATTACCATACATTCCGGAGGCCTCAGAGAAAATTAAGAAATGTTTGAAAAAGTATGATGTAAATGTTGCGCTTAAACCTACTAACAGTCTTGGGAAAAATTTTTCACATCTAAAACCTTTAATACGTAAACATAAACAAACCCACACAGTATACAAATTAAATTGTTTAGATTGCGATGGGACTTATACTGGAATTTCTAAACAATATTTACAAAAAAAAATGTACGGCCATAAGTATAGCACAAGGAACAGAAACTTAGAAAATTCCACCGCCCTTGATAAGCACTGCTTCGATAATAACCATCAATTCGATTACGAAAATGTTAATATTTTAACTAAGGAAACCAATTATTATAAAAGATCTATTCTGGAAATGAATCAAATAAAACGTAATAATAACTCCAAATCTGTAAATTATAGGACAAATAATCAGACATTAAGTCAGATTTATACTAACTTAATTAATTAAAACTCTTGCAAATTCCTTCATGCGTCTATATAATGTTAAGGTTTCTGCAATGGCCCCTACCCTGGCAAAACCACCTGATAGCTTCTTCGCTACGAGCTTCTGTTTACTACTCCTCCCCTCGCAAAGGTATCAGTTGCTATTTCATGCCGCCTTAATGTACCCCTGCCCTGATTACGGTACTAGATCCATAATACAATGAATATAATACTAGATCGCTGTTGTTCGCTTCATTAGCCGGAGTATGCTCCCAAAGGACGTAGCTTCGCTGATCGATAGTGCTTCGCCGTTGACTTCGACTCGTCGCCCGGATATGCAGGCCCTAGCCGTCGTCTCGACATCCCGTACAGTCCGACTGTTCATCGCCCCACCTTCTACGCCTACTACGCTGCTTGCTCGCTCTGCTTGTGTTTTTGTTCATGTAAGTTGTTGTTTTATTTATCCAGAGAATTATTGTGCTTTCGTTATTATTTCGTCACTATTTTCTGTGACTAACTATACATAGGGCTGCACTAATATAACTTAGCCATAATTTGCTCCGAACTTCACATAACCTTTGGTATATGGACCAGTGCAACAAACTTACCTAATGACCAGTGAACCTTGTGTATTATGTGCATTCTGAACATTAGATTTCTGTCTCGCCCTACGTACTGTGTATACCTGGTATACCTGTCTAGGTAGACTTAGCATCGCCCCATTTTCATCGCTCTTTGTATTTATTTACTGTTAGTATAACCTGCAGTAATAAACAGGACCCAGTGCTCCTGTATGTGTATATTCTGTTCCAGAGCTAGCTAATCGGACGCAACAACGCCATCGGGTCCCCTTGCCGGGTCCCACATCAGCTCATCACTCCATTCTAAGACACCAATGGTATCGTCATCTAACCAACTTTTTATTTTAGGAAACTTCGTTTCAGCCAACCACACTCTTCAAGAAATTCTAGTTATTGGCTTCGTAAAAAATGGCTGTGTCATCAGCAAATTCAAATTTGCAAAGTGAAAAAAGTCCATTTAAATTGTTGGATTCTTAGAATATTACGCAGAATCTAATCGTTTGTTTAACTAAACATCCAACCCTCACAGCAGGTACCGACCCTTTCTATTTATAGAAAGACTCAAGTTTGTTTTGTATATGTATAATATACTTAATTAGTAATATACGAACTATTGACTGTAACGGATGTAACAGACTCTATGCATTCCTAATTTTCAATAATAAAATACAGTGAAGTACATACTGGGTGTTGCTTCACATCTTCCTATCCTATAATACTAATAGGTTATGGGCCCAGTTTACGAACTGGGTAAATAAATATAAATATAAATAAGTGCAGATTAACAATTAGTGACATTTTGTGAACCCTATAAATGAATAAAACTAGTGTTAAGTGAGTGCTTAACTACAATAGATAGAAAGAAAATTAAAAGGAATATAAAGCCCTTCAATGGCGAACATTACAGCATTTGGAAATCCCGCTTACGTGCTCTAATCGAAGAAGAAGGTGCACTACAAGTTCTTGATGAAGATCCACCGAAAGAACTAACTTATGAATTGCGAAAATGGGAGAGAACCGCGAAAGGTTGTGTAATCGAGCATTTAAGCGATGCAATGATCGGCATTGTTACAAATAATAATTCTACCAAGAAAATAATACAAAAATTAGACACGATTTATGAAAGGAAAAGCCTGGCTACACAATTAGATGTACAGAAAAGATTAGTGAGCTTCAAACTGCAATCAGATGTATCATTAATCAATCATTTTATCAAATTCGATGAGATGATGATAGAACTAACTGCATCTGGAGTTGGAATTACTGAAATGGGTAAAGTGGCACATTTGCTTTTAACATTACCATCCATCTATGACAATGTTGTTACGGCAATCCAAACTTTAACGGAAGATAATTTAAGTCTTGCCTTCGTGAAAACACGATTGTTAGATCAAGAAATTAAGTTGCGGAATCAAGCTTTTGACACAAGTGCAGAAGCCTTATTCAGTGGAACTGAAAATTCAAAATTTAATAACCAAAATCAAATTTGGACAAATTCTAAAAACTTCCGAGGAAGGAAATATAATAAATCGAAACATTTTATGAATAAATTCAAGAATAACAAGCAATGGAAATAACAAAAAAAGTCACCATTGCGGCCGCTTGAATCATAAAAAGCGTGATTGTTACTATTACAAACGTCAAATAAATCAAGGCAATCAGAATAATCGAACGTTACAAAAAGCTCAAACAAGTGGAACACACGAACAAGATGAACGAAGGTTTGCTTTTATGGTAGGCAGTAAATTAAAAAACAGCATATTTTTGTGGAAATGAAGTTACATTTATCTTGGATTCTGGAACAACAGACCATATAGTAAATCGACTGGATATCTTCAGTGAAAATGATAAAGTGCAATCTCCAATCAATCTCTCTGTGGCGAAAAATAATACGGAATTGGAAGCAACGGCCAAAGGAACAATTGAAGTCACCTGTAACATGGGAGTCACTGGCGTCTTAGAGAATGTCCTGTATGCTGCCGATATCCCATAAAATTTGTTGTATGTACAACGTATGCAAGAAAAGGGCCTGTAACGAAGCTTAAATTTTGAAATGATGTTACATGTAATTTCAGTTTGAACAGTTCATTATTTCAATAGATATGAATGAATTCCGAATGTGTATTCCGTGATTGTCACTTTTCTAAATCTCCGTAATTTCAAATAAGTATAATTATTCAAATAGATGAATCTAATTCATGCCCGTTCAAAATTGCATTTCATTCCGATAAAATATGTTGCAAAAACAGGGGTCTGGCCAGTTAAGACACCAAACTTTGTGCAGCCTTATGTATAAAAAGGGCGAACAACCTAAAAACTCCGATAACACTTGTTTAGTCCGCCGGGAAGAACTGGTGTGATATCATGAGCGCGAATTTTAGATCTAAAAAGTAGCGTCACTTTTAATCATTGTTCGGGGCATAAGTAAAAACCATTGGCACAAAAATAAGGATTTGGTGGAGCAGACCTGTCCAGAACCTCGGAAAACAAATAAAAGCCGTGACAGCCGAAAGATCGCTCTCTTGTGTTTTTTGATTTTCAATCAGTGTAGTAGCTCTTGTGTTTTTTGATTTTCAATGAGTGTAGTAGCTCTTGTGTTTTTGATTTTCAATCAATGTAGTAGCTCTTGTGTTTTTGATTTTCAATCAGTATAGTAGCTCTTGTGTTTTTGATTTCCAATCAGTGTAGTAGCTCTCTTGTATTTTGAATTTTGATTAGTAAAGTAGCTCTCTAGTGTTTTGAATTTATTCGAGTTTGAGTCAGATTTAAAAGCTGTGAAGTAACAATAGTGTTCCGTTTGTGTTTGTGAATTTTACAAAAAGGTAAATGATAGCAAATAGTTTATATTTTGAGCATTACGATATATTGATTTCCGTATTTTATGATTATTGTTGTGATTGGTAAACGTTTGTACGATACCTGAGTTCCGTAGTATTCAGTAATTTGAATTGGTGAATTTGAGTTTATCCTAGTTTATCCTAGGTCGAATCGCGCACGATTTGAATTCGCGCGTGAATTGAAATATTCAAGTAATTGTGTGGTGCGTACACACTGTGTCACTCCAGAAGTATAAGTATATCCTAAGACGACCAAACCACCAACGGTTTGTGCACACTGTGTCACTCCAGAAGTATAAGCTGTGGGTGGTTGTGTGATTGAGAATCGTAATAATTCCCTTAATACTATGAGAAGTCCTCGGCCGTGGATATAGGGGTTATTGCAGATGTGATAGTTAGGGTTTGTGCACACTGTGTCACCCCGGAAGTATAAACCCTAATTGTCTAGATTCTGAATCTATAAAGTGTATAAAATCTAATACTGTCACACAATTACCGGGTACTCCGTGAAAGTTAGTACAAGGGTGGGTGAGATGACAGAATAAACTCAATTAGAGTAACTAACAGTAACATAGTAAAATCTGATATCGTACAATCGGAAAACTAGTGCAAACAATATTTTCCGAACCAACCGAATTAATAACCGAATATATCGTAGTGTGATTTGAACATTTCATTCATTAGTGCTGCTATCTAAAATTTACCGAATACCGCTCATTACGCTGAGACCTGTTTGATTCGTACTTTTCCGCAAATTGATCATTCTGAATCATTCATGAACCGATCCCGTACCGTTGAATTAAATTTAGTGACCGGACTTATCGTAGCGTTGATATCTTGAAAGAGTTTTCATTTACCGTTTGAGCTTCATTACATTTTCCGTCTGGGTGTAATTTTGTGAAATAATACCGTTCAATTGCATTTAAATTGATTATTCTGAAAGTGTAATTGTTAAAATCATTATATATTTTAATATTTGGAATTCCCTGTTTTATTAAATTATTTCTGCTCCATCTTTAACGAGCTAAGTTATAACCAGGTATCAATTGTAATTAAAGCCTACAATTTCGATACTGTTTTCTGCCCATTGGACTCTGGTTATACTTCACTGTAGCTACCCTAGGGACAAGGCTATCTTTAGATAGCATAGTGACAAGGCTTGTGGAGAGGACCCTAGCAGAAGTCCTCAAAAGGAGTAAACCTTTGGGAAAAATCTGGCGCCCGAGGATTAGAAGCTTATTGAAGTAAGCACTTTACCGAAAAGCGACAAGGTCACATTATAAGCCTAACAATAATTTTCCATGCTAATGGTGCATTATCTATTACGAAGGGAGGTAAGGTCATAATAAAAGGTGAGTCATTAAACAATTCAACCAGAATAACTTCGAAGGTAAATTCACTAGGTGGTACGAATACACCGAACAAACAGGTCAACTCTGGTAAAAAAAGATAACCAGAAAACTGAAAGTAATAATTATAAAATTTGGCATGAACGGTTAGGTCATATCAATAAAGCCAAATTATTACAAATTAAGTTTAAAACTTTAGCATCTGATAGTTGAATCACATATTCAAAGACCTTTATTTTTTGTCCATACTGACGTTAGTGGTCAAATTACTCCACAAACGATCGACAGTAAAAATTATTTTGTTACATTTATTGATGAATACACTCATTATACTGTTACATATCTATCAACCTATAAATCTGAAGTCTTTACACCGTTTTTCAAGATTATGTTGCAAAAAGTGAAGCACACTTTAATATGAAATTAGTCAATTTGTATTGTGATAGTGGGGGCGAATATCTCTCAAATGAAATGAAGGAAATCTGTGTTAAAAGAGGTATCACATATCATTTAACTGTACCACACACTCAAGAGCAAAATGGAGTTGCGGAACGAATGAATAGGTCAATAACAGAAAAAGCTCGTTCAATGATTAGCGGAGCCCAATTAGACAAACGTGTTTGTGGGGAAGCAATTTTGACGGCTACATATTTGTTAAATTCAACCCCTACAAAAGCAATAACAAAGAATAAAACTCCATTTGAACTGTGACAAAATAAGAAGCCCAGATTTGGTTATATAAAGGTATTTGGTTCAACAGCATATGTACACAATAAAACCAGAAAAACAAAATTTGTTGAGAAATGTTTTAAAGGTATGGGTACGAACCTAACGGTAACAAAATTTTTGGCACAGAAACGTGTAGATTTATAAAAGCACGTGATGTCATTTTTGATGAAATACATTTTTTAACATCAAGACCAGTTTTAAAACTTGATGAAGATTTAATAACTGAAATACCTGAGGAAATGAAATCCATAGATCCTGAAAAGGATATTTCAGAAACGGATAATACTTTTAAATCTGTTGTTAGAACAGATAGAGAACAGAATTCGTCATCTTCTAAAGTAGTAAACGAAAACGATAATTTGATTGAAACTACTGAGGTAAGGCGAAGTGAGAGAATTCGAAGTCAATCCATTATCTCATATAATAATAAAATAGAAATCTCTGAAAATTATTTTCTGTGTGCACAATTACTTATATACAAAATTCCCTCTAGTTAAGATGAAATAAAAACAAGACATGACAAAGTCAAGCGGTTGCTTGTATTTCTTAGACAAAGGTTCTGTAAGTGAAAACCTTACCTTAATATTGTATGTGGATGATCTTTTGATTGCAACAGGAAACATCACAACAATGAAAAATTACATGTACTATCTAATGCAAAACTTTTCTATGGTCAACTTATTTGAAATAAAACTTTTTCTAGGTGTAAATGTTTAAAGAAATGAAAATGAAATGTCATTAAGTCAAAGCACATATCTAAAGGGGGTTTTAGAAAAATTCAACATGAGTGAATGTAAATCTGTAAGTACTCCTCTTCCAATGAAACTGAATTTTGATGCTTTAAATTCTGAAGAAAATTGTGAAGCCCCTTGCCGAAATGTTATGCACACGACCAGATTTGTGCACGGCTATAATATGCTTAGTCGGTATCAAAGCAAAAACAATACAGAATTATGGCAATACCTGAAAAAGGTATTGAGATATATAAAAGTTACACTCCATTTGAAATTAGTATACAAAAGGTGCATGTTCAAAGAATGATTGTTGATTCTGATTGGGGTAGTAACGAAAATGATCGAAAAAGTACAACAGGCTATTTGTTTAAGCTTTATGAAAGTTCTTCGATCTCTTGGAATACAAAAAGGCAGAATTTAGTAGCAGCTTCATCTACTGAAGCTGAATACATGGCCCTATTTGAAGCAGTTAGGGAAGCCTTATGGTTAAAATCATTATTGAATACCCTCAATTTGCAAACTAAAGAACCAATAATTATATTTGAGGATAATACTGGTTGTGTTTTCATTGCAAATGATCCAACTGCTCATAAACGATCAAAACATATCGATATAAAGTATCATTTTACTAGAGAGCAGATAGAAAAGAAATCAATAATTCTAAAATATATCACCACAGGAGAGCAATTAGCTTATATTTTCACCAAGCAAGTGCCAGGACCACGATTCCAGGAGATACGTCTCAACATAGGCATAAAGGAATAAGATAAAAATCGAATTATTATTTGTCAAATTGTTTGGTCTGGTTGGGTTTTTCTAGGGTTTTCCCCAACTCAACGCAACACATGTTGGACCATTCTCATTGTAAATATACTCCCCTAGATAGCTAGATAACTAGATAACTAGATAGCTAGAAACTAGACACCTAGATAACTAGATAGCTAGATAGCTAGACAATGAATTCAATGAGTACTGTATCATCCAAACTTTACAATTATATCAAAGTTTCAGTAAAACGATTCAATTCTTGAGGGGGACTGTTGGATTCTTAGAATATTACGCAGAATCTAATCGTTTGTTTAACTAAACTCCCTTAAAAACGAACAAGGGCAGTACACAAGCACAGGGGAGGAAACTATAAAGGAACTCTTTAGGGTACACTTTCCTGGATCTCAAATAGTTCAGACACCTGCTAACCAGAGAACAAATGGCCTGGACACCTTGATACAAGGATCCAAGGAAAGTGGGAGAATGGCTAAAAAGGTGGTGACCTATGACAAGGTTCAATGGGCTATAAACTCATTTAAACCATATAAATCACTGGGCTTGGACGGGATTTACCCAGTACTGCTGCAGAAGGGCTCTGCAATGTACTCAGAGCCAGCCTGGCTCTAGGGTATATTCCGGAATCATGGAGAAACATTAGGGTTACTTTTATTCCGAAACCTGGAAAAATTGGACAGGAAACGGCAAAGTCCCTAAGACCGATTAGTCTTATGTCATTCGAACTCAAGACTCTAGAAAAGCTAGTAGATAGACACATAAGGGACGGTGTACTGGTAGAAAAACCAGTGCACCGCGACCAATATGCCTACAGAAATAGCACTCCATCAACTTGTAAAAAGGGTGGAAGAAACGCTGGAAAATAAAGAAATCCTAGCGGCTTTCCTAGACATAGAAGGAGCTTTTGACAACACTCCAATTGACTCAATCATCAGGTCCCTCAAACACAGAGGAATCGAGGAACCATATGTGGCCTGGATAGACTCAATGCTGAGGAACAGGATGATACATGCAACCATAATGGAGGAGACCGTAGTAGCCCGAGTGGCCAGAGAGTGCCCGCAGGGGGGAGTACTCTCTCCACTCCTGTGGAACCTGGTCGTGGACGGGCTACTGAGAACCTTCCAGGAGAAAGGATACAGAACCCTTGGATATGCCGACGACATACTGGCCATGGTACAAGGAAAATACAACTCCACGATCAGAGATCAAATGCAAAAGGCTCTGAACCTGGTGACAACATGGACGGATTCAGAGGGACTGAATATCAGTCCCCACAAAGCCACCATAGTAGCATTCACTCGTAAACGCAAAACAGAGGACTTGGGATCTCTGAAGATTCGAGAAGAAACCGTACAGATAAAAGGGGAAGTCAAATATCTCGGGGTGATACTAGCCATCGATGATGAGCAGATCCACATATTGACAGACAGTCAGGCTGCACTTAAGGCAATGAAAAGTCAGGAAGTGACATCCCGTCTGGTATGGACATGCAAAAAAGAACTTGACATACTGGCAGACCGAAATCGCATTGAGCTGTTTTGGGTGCCGGGACATCAGGGAACGACGGGCAACGAAAAAGCTTACGAACTTGCAAAAAGACCAAAACGTACAGCACGAAGGTCTGTAGAAGACTGGATCATGGAAAACCATAAAGAATACTTGGAAAAAATCCCAGGAAACAAACATGGAAAGAAATACATCAATGCCCCTTGTAACAAAAGAACGACAGAACTATTAGCACTAAATAGGGAAAAACTAAAAGTCGTAATAGGGCTCATGACTGGTCATGCGCCAGTAAAAGGGCACCTAAACAAAATGGGACTGTACAATGGCGACCTGACATGCAGACTTTGCGGTAAGGATACAGAAACAGTGACACACATACTGTGTAAATACGAGGCGCTTGATGGCAAACGACAGTCAATTTTTGGTAAGCCTAACGGCGAACCAGAATTATACAGTTCCCACCCTGTAAAGGACTTGTACTCGTACAAGGTACAAAAATACTTGAGTAGATACCGTAAACAAACGAAACATAGGCGAGATACAATGGGCCAGTAGGCCTAAGTGTTACCGGAGGCAATAGCCAGACAAGCCTACAAAGGGGGTGAAGTTTTTAGTGAGTACAGTAGACCTTGAGATTCAAAGGCTCATAACCTCCCCATAAAGGGTTTTCTTCACCTCCAAAAAAAAAACAAAAAACATCCAACCCTCACAGCAGATACCGACCCTTTCTATTTATAGAAAGACTCAAGTTTGTTTTGTATATGTATAATATACTTAATTAGTAATATACGAACTATTGACTGTAACGGATGTAACAGACTCTATGCATTCCTAATTTTCAATAATAAAATACAGTGAAGTACATACTGGGTGTTATTTCACATCTTCCTATCCTATAATACTAATATAAATATATTGTATAGAGTTGGTCCTGTGACGGAACGCTGTGATATTCCACATTCAATCACTTTTCCGCTGCTCAATACATCATCAATTTTTACTGCCTGGTATGTTCCTGTTAAATAACTTGTAAAGAATTCAATATGTCACCGCGAATTCCAATGTCTTCCAATAGTAAAAAAATTTTGATTTCAAATTTGATTTGATATTATGAAGTTCTCGGCGTATACCGATGTTATATCTAAGGCGCCGAAGCCTACGTCTACCTATATTGAGGAGCGCCTTCAATTTGAAGAGATGGCTCAATCCTGGTCTAATAGCGAGGAAAGCCAAACGGGAGCGACCGAAGTTGATTTGATAGTAACTTGGATTTATTCATTGGAGAAGGGACAACTTCAGGAAGTGCTCTCCAATTATAGTATTGACCATAATGGATCCGCCGAAGACTTACGCCAAAGGTGCGTAAAGAGTGTCCGTAAACGCACTCCGCGTTTAATGTTAGAAAGGACTGTCAGAACCATGGCATCATTAACTAAGGCGTTGACAACCGGAGTTGCACTAAACACAACACCGACGTTTAGTCCTGCCGCCGGTGTTCAGTCAAGACCGCCAATAGAGAGCAGACCGATTATACAGCAGTCGTATTGGGCATCGACTACGAATACAGGGACATTCACGAGCACCGTAGTAATGACGTTGTCACCGACGCAAACTCTGAGTCATTCTTCTCCGTCGAATCCTATGAACTATCCAAGTTGATCCCGCCGTGGGTGCAAATACCGACCGTTCCGCAGTTATCGATTATTCTGAAAATACCGACCGTTCCGCAAGTACCTATACTATTCCGTAGGTAACTGCGCACAATATTCCGGTTACTACTATGTTCAGCATGTGCCTGAATATAGTTTTTCGGCTCCGAGTAGTGCTTCGCGTTTGCATCAATACCGAATTCAATTTAATGAAACGTCAGATCCAGCTACGCCTAGATGAAATATCCATGCAGTTGAATACACCGAAAGATTCCTTATTATTATCGTTACTGGAAGTTTTAGACAGAACCGCACTATTATGGTATCGAAATAACCGTAGCCGCTGGGCTACATTTGCCGATTTCCAGCGATACTTTACCCTATTCTTCATGGATGCCAATTACCACATTGATCTGAAGGTACAGATAAGCCGCAGGCATCAACGGATAAATGAATCCGCCGCTGAATATGTCGTTGATATGCAGAAACGGATCAGGAGACATAGACAATGACTTCAGAACGCGAATTGTTCTGTTTGCACCGAAACTTATTGCTAGAGTATAGGCAATTTATCTGACAAGGGACTTTTAACGACGTGTTGTCGTTGATGTTACAGGCAAAGGAATTTGAGAATCTGCAGGCTGAGCAGAAGCTCATGCAGAAGAGGATATTTCCAGCGTCAGAGAGGGCACAAATGCCAAGTCCAACAGTAAGGACCATGGAGCCGCACGGTAGGCAACCTGTGTCTGGACAGAAATCGCCAGTCAAGTTTGGAATACCGAATATCACTGAGCCGGCTTGTTGGGATTGTGCTCTCCGGGGCCACTAGTAGACACAGTACCCTACCAGGCCGCAACCAAATACCGCAACACAGCCCATCTCTTGTTGGAGATGCGGGGAAACGAAATCCGCCGAAATTATTTTGTTCGAGATGCCGCCGCCCCGGGGAAATGTCGCGTGATTGCCCGTGTAATGAACAAGGGAAAGTTCGCAGCACTGCGAGATAGCGAGGCTGAAGCAGATCCCAGTTGAGCAGGCCTCGACGAAGGTGTCAACTGTTCACCTCACCGCCGTTTTGAACCACACGGTTAATACGGACTCCGCCGGTAATAATAGAAAATCTTAAGTCACCGCAGAGGGTTCTCATATCCTGAGAAAATCGAAACTATCAAGCAAATTCCAAGTCCGCCTACAGTAAGGGCACTTCGTCGTTTCTTGAGGACAGCTCCGTGGTACCGCCGTTTTATACCGTCGTTTTCAAAAATTATAAGTTCCTTGACCGCCTTATTAAAAAAGCATCGTCATTGGAGTTGGGAAGAGGAGCAGCAAGTCGCGTTCAAAAAATTGAATAATATGTTGACTAGTGCCCCCGTGTTGGCTTGTCCAGACTTAAACCGACCGTTTATATTGCAAAATGGATGCTTCGGATGTGGGAATTGTTGCAGCATTGTCTCAAAATATAGAGAGATCGTACCGAATCATTGCTTACGCTAGCCGAACATTGGCAACCGCTGTTACCGAAGAAGAGTGTTCGGCTATTGATAAAATGAGACCATATTTAGAGGGATACAGATTTACCGTATTGAGTGACCACCAGTCATTGAAATGGCTACATTCAATTAAGAATCTGAGTGGTAGATTGGCTCGTTGGAGCATTTTCCTACAACAGTACGATTTTGAATTCAAATACCGTAAAGAAGTCACTGTCACGCGATCCGTTGCCAACAAGGAGGGACTAAATGACAATCAAGAGTTATACGTACTAAACGATCCCGTGAATTGTAACTGGTACAATTTAAAGAAAGCCGAAGTTGGAAAGAGTCCAGAAGCATATCCGGATTATTGCGTTAAAGGTTGTGTCGCCACTTCTGGGACTCAAATGACTTATCCGAACCGGAAATGAGACATCCGTGGAAGCTGTGTGTTCCAAAACCGCTCCGGTTAAACGTTCTGAAAGAAAGCCATGACTATCCGACTGCAGGACTTTCAGGTATTGCCAAGACAATTGCGCGAATATTCCCTTGTATTATTGGCCGGAGATGTTCCGCGATATAGCAAAGTACGTGCGTGGATGTACGCAGTGCCAAGCATTCAAAGTGGCTCAACAGCAAAAGCCCGGATTGATGTATAAGAACTGATTTGGTACGACCGTTACCAAGATCCACCAAGGGAAACAATTTCATTCTTGTCATGCAGGACCGTTTTACGAAGTGGGTACAGTGTAAACCGTTGAGAAAAACTACTTCGCAAGATGTGACCCAAGCCTTCTACGAAGACATCATAGCTCGTTTTGGTTGTCCGAAAACTGTTGTAACGAAGCTTAAATTTTGAAATATCATCTATTCTAGATCAGGCAGTAAATACGGATATTACATGTAAACTCAGTTTGAACAGTTCATTATTTGAATAGATATGCGTAAACTCCGAATGTGTATTCCGTGATTGTCACTTTTCTAAATTTCCGCAATTTTGAATAACTGTAATTATTCAAATGGATGAATCGAATCCACGCCCGTTTAAAAATTGCATTCATTCCGATAAAATATGTTGCAAAAACGGGGGTCTGGCAAGTTAACGCATCAAACTTTGGAACAGCCTTATGTATAAAAAGGGCGAACAACCAAAAAACTCCGATAACAGTTGTTTATTGTGCTGAGAGGAACTAGTGTGATATCATGTGCGCGAATTTTACATCTAAAAAGTAGCATCACTTTTAAGCATTGTTCGGGGCATAAGTAAAAAACCCTTGGCACAAAATAAGGAATTGGTGGAGCGGACTTGACCAGAACCTCGAAAACATATCAAAGCAATGACAGACAAAAGATCGTCCTCTTTGATGATTTTGATTTTCAATCAGTACAGTTGCTCTTTGGTGACTTTGATTTTCAATCAGTACAGTTGCTCTTCTGATGATTTTGATTTTCAATCAGTACAGTTGCTCTTTGGTGATTTTGATTTTCAATAGTACCGTTAAAGTGAGATTATTATATTAGAATCAAAGCGAATTAATTATTATCCGACTTCAAGTCAGATTTAACATTTGAATTAACAATAGTGTCCCGTTTAAGTGAATTTTTACATAAGGTGAATGATAGCTAAATGGTTTATATTTTTGGGCATTACGATATAATGATTTCCGTAGTTTATGATTGGCAATGTTCTATTGTATGATATCTGAGTTCCGTAGCTTTCAGTAATTTGAATTGTTATATTCGAGTTTATCCCGTCATAGGTCAGACCGCGCACGATTTGAATTCGCACGTGAATTGAAATATTCAAGTGATTGTATGGTGTGTACAGAGTGTGTATGTTTGAACGACAGGGGCGTCTTTGGTATATTTGTGCACGCTGTGTCAACCCGGAAGTATAAGTATATCCTAGACGACCAAACCGCCAACGGCTTGTGCACGCTGTGTCAACCCGGAAGTATAAGCTGGGGTGGTTGTGTGAGTGATGATCGTAATTACCCCTTATCCGTATGAGAAGTCTCCGGCCGTGGATGTAGGGGTCATTGCATATACGATAGTTAGGGTTTGTGCACGCTGTGTCAATCCGGAAGTATAAGCCCTAATTGTCTAAATTGTGAACCTGCCAAGTGTATGAAATCTAACACTGTCATACAATCACCGTGCACTCTGATAGTTGAAACAAGGGTGGGTGAGGTGAAAGAATAAACTTAATTAGAGTAATTATCCGAAAATACCGCAAAATCTGATATCGTACAATCGGAAAACTGGTGCAAGTCAATATCTTCCGATCCGACCGAATTTTAACCGTTTAATATATCGTAGTGTGTTTTGAACATTTCACGTGATAATGCTATCTGAATAATTACCGAATACCGCTTATTACGCTAGGATCTGTTTGATTTGTATTTTCCGCAAATTGATGAATGTGAATCATTTATCAACCGATTCCGTACCGTTGAATTGAAATTAAATACCGAACATATCGTAAAATAGATATGTTGTAACAGTTTTCATATACCGTTTGAGCTTCCTTACATTATCCGTCTGGGAAAATCTGTGTGAATAATACCGTTCAATTGCATTCATATTGATTATTCTGAGAGTGTACTTGTTATAATTGTTATATATTTAATATTTAGAATTCCCCGTTTTATTATGTTATTTCTGCTCCATCTTTTAACGAGCTAAGTTTTAACCAGGTATCAATTGTAATTAAAGCCTACAATTTTGATACTGTTTTCTGCCCAATGGGCCCTTCACTGTAGCTACCCTAGGGACAAGGCTATCTATAGATAGTGACAAGCCTTGTGAAGAGGACCATAGCAGAAGTCCTCTAAAAGGAGTAAACCTTCAGAAAATCTGGCGCCCGAGGATTTGAAATAAGCAGTTTACCGAAAAGTCGCAAGGCACACGTCATACTGTAATCAGCGACAATGGAACGCATTACGAAAGTCAAATTTTCAAGACTCTCCTGAAGGAGTTTGGAATTAAGCACCGCCTCACTTCTACATATACTCCGGAATGCAATCCCGTGGAGAGAACAAACCGTACTGTAAAAATCATGATTGCGCAAATAGGCCAAGAACTTGAAATACCGAATTCGATAGTCCGTTTCTTTATCGCTCCAGTGGAGACCGACGAAAATTTTCCGACCGATCCGAATCCTGAACAAATGTCAGTCCTTTCCATGGAGTCTGAATCAATCCTAGCTCCTTTGAAAACACCGTCCTCACCGATCACACAAGAACATATAAAATCCGAACCATTAACGACATTGTTGAAAACATCGTCCTCGAAGAACATCTGCAACGAAAACCAGAGCAGGCCTGAATCGCACTTACTAGCTCCCTCCGATATAGCCGGCTATAAATCAGCCAATGTTGAATCCCCGAGATCAAAGTGCACACGCTGCCGAACGTGCCCATGTCAGCGAAATCACTTGTAAGAAGCTGCCATTCCGAAGAAGCTTGTTTTCCGTTCAGAAAAAGTTTTCCGCTTCCGCGAATAAGTTTCAGTTTTCAGTTCCGAAGAAGTTTTAGTTTTCCGTTCCGAAGAAGTTTTAGTTTTCCGTTCCGAAGAATAAGTTTTAGTTTTCCGTTCCGAAGAAATTTTAGTTTTCCGATCCGAAGAAGAAGTTTTAGTTTTCCGATCCGAAGAAGAAGTTTCATTTTTCCGTTTCAAAGAAGAATTTTCAATTTTCCGATCCAAAGAAGAAGTTTAATTTTTCCGTTCCGTTGCTTTTAACATTACCATCTATCTATGATAGTGTTGTTACGGCAATCTAAACTTTGACGGAAAATAATTTAAGTCTGGCCTTCGTGAAATCAAACTTCTGACACAAGTGCATAAGCCTTATTCAGTGGAACTGAAAATTCGAAATTGAATAACCAAAATCAAATTTGGACAAATTCTAAAAACATGACTATCAACACCCGGTTGCAGATTTTCAAACTGAATCAAGCACTTCCTATGAAACAGCATGTTCTCAAGATGAAAATTATGAAACACAATATCAATCGGCTGAAAATGTCGAATTGAATCCAAATTTTCAGTTGACGGAATCTCAAGAGCCCATCACATAGAAATACTTTCACTTTATGATCAGAAAGATCTTCCATATATCAAAATTTCGAACCCACCTTTATAATTTGTATACTGTGTGGGTTTGTTCTTCTTTAGGTACTGAAGATTTTAAATTTGAAACATTTATATCATACTTCGTTAAACATTTTCTCTGAGGTCTCCGGAATGTATGGTAACATTATAAAATTATCTGAATTAACGTTTGTTATTTATATATGTCGTTCATTATAGATTTTGTTTTATCCTGTCTTTAATGATTAAATTTTTGTGGGTAGTCATTCATTTCTAGTGTATTACGAATAATTTTTGAATTTAGGGACGCGCCCCTGGGTGGACAATTCAACCGCCCCATCTGTAAGGCTGCTTATAACACTTTCTTTATAACTGGTTGATGCAACAGAATTGTAGTGCAGATAACGTTGAGACTCAACTCCTTTAGTAAATGACGAGGTTTTTATATTTCCATCTGCATCATGCCTAATGTTCATATCTAGGAAATTAATGTTTTTGTTCACTCCTATTTCACAAGTAAATTGAAGTTTACAGTGGAAATTGTTAGATTTATTGACCACTTATTGAGTTTTATCATTGGGAACACACATTAGGCAATCATCTACATACCGTTTAAAGAATATGGATTAAAAATCTAATGATTTTTTCACTGATTCCTCTAAGCATTCCATAACTAGGTTAGCAATGGTAGCTGGAATAGGAGATCCCAATGCTGTGCCGAGTATTTGCCCAAAATATTGCTCACAGTATCGAGAATGTGCATTCTAAACAAAACTTTACTGCATTTATAAATTCAAAATGATCTAAAACAGTGTGGTTTTCAATCTCTGCCCAACGTTTCGATGCTATTAAATGCTAAAACGACAGGTATATATTTGTAAATGAAGAAACAACGTCAAAGGAAATTGATTTACGGGTACGGATTGATTTTTTATAAATTCATCAAAATGGCTTTCACAAAGAATTCATTCTTTCTGATTATACTGTTGATAGATTTTGATATAAATTTTTATAAATTGTAGGTAGGCGCTCCAATAATACTTCCAATGGGTCTTGAAGGTATATCACTTTTTTGTGGTTTTAGAAACCCATAGTTATAATGTGCTTGCTCATTATGGCATAAATTCATTTTCCAATTCAAAAGGGATTGTCTTATTTTTGTACCATTTATTCGTTATTTTTTTCATGTCATTCTGTTCTGATAGTGTAGGGTCAGATTTTGATTTTTTGTAAGTTGTTTCATCATTTAATAGATTTCCTATTTAGTTTTTGTAGTTATTTCTAAGCATTATGACGATTTTATTACATTTATCCGCATTCAAAACTAATATTTGAAGGTTAACATCGAACTCTTTTGTCTTTTTTGTGTGATAGTTGAAGACATTTATTGCTACTCCTATTTCTGCTTTTTGTTTTGTATGGGTACAAATTAAGGATAAACTAAAAATCTTAAGGATAAACTAAAATCTCTATTTTATCACTTGGTTGCCGACAGCTTCAGTGAAGACGGTCGTTAGTTATATTTTAGGTGTTGAAAATTTGGGCGCCAGAGTATTTTAACCAACCAATAAATTATGTATGTAACTGAGGGATACAAATACTAGTCCCCAGGTTGAATCACCCTGAAAGTGAAAAATACAAAACCTGTACCCAGGATGATTGGAATTAACTAGTAATTGAAAAACTAATGTTGATACAGTTTATGACAGAACTTAATATTAATCAGATATGAAGTGAATGAATGAAAATATGGATGAAAGTAATTGCTTAAATCATTAAATTAAAGTGAACAGTTGAATTTACACAATATACAAATACTCAAAGATTATTTCAAATGTTACATAAAGCCAAAGTCGGGTAGCCTGACCTGGTGAGTACTGGATAAGATGTTGTACTTGCTCGGTTATGTATTAATACTTCCCACTTGATGTAGGGGACTCCTGCCACAGTTATAATACAGTTTCCACGATTGTACATCACAAGTAAATCAGCAACTTCTAAAGTAATTTTTCCACAGCAGATTCAAGCCAACCTCCAATACACTTGTTGAATTTTCCACAACATAAACAGGAGAAAGGAACCCTGAAATCACGAAATGTTCAAACCACCGAACTAGATTAGAGAAATTACGCGAAACTTTCCAACTGGTCCGTGTCCAGTTATCCCGTGCTTCTACCCATCAAAGCCGTTATTACAATCTCCGTCGTCGAGATTGGCGTTGAAACGTGGGTGATAAAGTAATGAAGGTAGAGCATCATTTGTCTTCTAGTGTCCGACATTTTGCCGCTAAATTGGCTCCGAAATATACCGGTCCGTTTACCGTAATCAAAGTAATTTCTCCGGTCATTTACGACCTGAAAGGCGAAGATGGCAAGCAAGTGAAACGAGTTCATGTCGAAGATCTGAAGCCGTATAATGTTAAATAATTATTAATAGATAATTGACTTACAAAATCTTTCCTTGATCCTGAAATTACTGAAAACTATTTGAACGACTATATAACAAAGAAACCGTTCACTATCTCTTCTATATTTCAAACAACTTATGAAAACTATTGCGCAGAAATCCCTGCTTTAAGTGAGTTTAATTCAAATAAAAAAAAATTATTTTACTTGTTCAAATTTCACCATTTTTTCAACGATTTGATAGAGTATGATACTCTGAAAGCTTCTAATGTATAACTAGACATTCAAAACTCTCTTCTAAAAACACCTATTGTAGAACTTTCTTCAAATCATTACGAAACAAAAGGAAAACTCCTGTTTTTCGCAAGACTAAACCCATTCTCAATCAAATCCGCGAAAATTCCAGTAACATTACCTGAAGGCAATATAACTATTCCTGAAACAGAAATTTTCCATTGTAAAATCCGCGAATGTCTGACAACAGCTCATTCCGGATATGCTCCTGTTGAAATTTGTAATAACACCAGTGACGTAAGAGACATTTTCTTGTATTCTCCCGTACCAGTCAAGCTTTCGACAAAAATAACTTCGAACTATTCCATATGACTATACAAGACACGAATCATGATAACACACCCATGTATGATATGACACCATTTATTCGTACAGAACATATGAACCTTGAAGAAAAAAATCAACTAATGAATCTAATCCAATCGTATTCTGACATTTTACACCGTGAAAATTCTGAATTAACTTTCACTAACCAGGTAAAACATAAAATAAATACTACAGACGAGACACCAATCTATACAAAATCTTATCGATATCCATTCATACATAAACCAGAGGTTGAAAAACAAATCAATGACATGCTTAAACAAGGTATCATTAGACCCAGTGACTCTCCATGGTCATCCCCTATCTGGATAGTCCCGAAAAAATCAGATGCATCTGGCAAGAAAAAGTGGCGCATCGTGGTTGACTATCGAAAGATTAATGACAAAACAATTGACGACCGATATTCTATCCCTAACATTTCTGACATTCTTGACAAATTAGGCAGATGCCAGGATTTCACTACATTAGATTTAACGAGCGGCTTTCATCAATTAGAGATGTGCTCTGATGATATAAAAAAACAGCGTTCAATGTGAAGAACGGACATTATGAATACTTGCGCATGCCATTTGGGTTAAAGAATGCTCCCTCCACTTTCCAAAGGGTAATGGATAATGTATTGAAAGGTTTACAGAATGTTATTTGTTTTGTTTACATAGACAATATCATTATATTTTCGACATCCTTACAAGAACATATGGTAAACCTCAAACTCGTATTTCAGAGATTGAAAGAAAGTAATCTACAAGTGCATCTTGATAAGTCAGAATTTCTGAGAAAAGAGGTCGCATTCTTAGGTCACATTATCACCCCAGAGCGCATCAAACCAAACCCAGACTGAACTAAAGCAATCATAAATTACCCAATTCCTAAACAACCGAGGAAATCAAAGGATTCCTCGGACTCCTGGGCTATTACAGGAAATTCATTCAAAATTTCGCTAAAATGACAAAACCATTCACTACATGTTTGAAAAAGGGAGCCCAGATAAATATTAACGATCCTCTTTATATCAAAACATTTGAAAACTGTAAATCCTTATCAACTAATGATCCAATCCTTCAATATCCTGACTTCACCAAGGACTTTAATCTGACAACAGACGCTAGCAACGTTGCTATAAGCGCAATCTTTCTCAAGGACCCATAGGGGCCGACAAACCTATTGCCTTTGCATCACGGACACTAAACGACTCAGAACGTAACTACTCAACTATAGAGAAAGAACTCTTAGCTATCGTTTGGGGTACAAAATGCTCCAGGCCATATCTGTTCGGCAGGTCATTCAAAATTCTATGCGATCAAAAGCCACTTCAATGGCTCATGTCCTTGAAGGAACCAAACTCCCGTTTGGTCCGACGGAGACTGAAACTTGAAGAATTTGACTACACAATTATATATAAAAGTCGCTTTATCTAGAGTAGAAATTTATCCGACAGACGTACAAGATAATATTCCCCTTATTTTACAATATATGCAAGAATACAATAAAAATCCAATCCTTGATAATGCTAATGAACCTTCAACAAGTAACCAACCCGACAACATTTCAATCGGACAAGTAGACCCCAACGAAAACAATGACGACGAAACAATCCATACTAGTGCGGAAAATCCCATATTGGAAATTAAAATCACCGATAAACCAGTAAACTATTTTCTGTGAATTATTTATCATTCAAGTTAATGAAAACAATAGATTAGAAACAAAAAAGGTATTCAAAGATCCTGTGATTCGAACAAGATGGTACATTTATGTAACAGAATAAAGTTTTCGAAAACAAGTAATAGAGTTCTCGGAAGAATTCGGTATTCCTTAAATACAATATACTGTTTACTTTCAAAATGATGAAAATCAAAACTTATATAAAGAGATGTGTACTTTCTTTCCACAGAGTTTCAAAAATGCCGCCTTCAAAATTTTAAAATCCAACAAACTCTTAAATATTATTGGCCTAAATTGAATGACGATCTCAGAAAATATATCAATAACTGTTCTATTTGCCAAGAAGTCAAATATGAACGACATCCATCTCTAATAAAACTCCAATTGACTCCTACCCCCAAAAAACTGGATATTATACTATATGAAACTATTCATACAGACACGTTCAAATTTGAAAATTCAATAGCTTTAACAATCTGTGATAGTTTTCCAGGATTTGGACAAGCGTATATCTTACCAAGCCTATCTGGACTACATGTATATCAGTCTCACCTACAGTTTATTACAACCTATAAAATTCCAGAAAACATAGTATCTGATAACGGAACTGAATTCAAACAGACATTAAGAAGGATTTTTCAAATGTTCACAAAATCAACTGGCACTACACATTACCATTGAATCCTAACAGTGATGCAATCGTTGAGAGGTTCCATTCAACCCTAATTGAACACATGCGTAACTCTCACATTGACTAAACCAGAAATAAATCCTTTCGAATAATTAATGTATGCTGTTCTAGGATACAATAATTCCATTCAAACAGCCACTAAGAAAAAACCAGTTGAACTTATATTAGGTCATTTAGAATTAAAAGACTCAATAGATATTGATAATAAATTCCATTCGAACAGTCAAGTTGTCGATGATCACAAGCAGATAATGTCCGATTTATATAAAAAACTTCATGAAAACATGGCCCAACAAAAATCAAACCTAATTTCAAAAATTAACGAAAAACGTAACGATTCGAACAGTCAAGTTGTCGATTTTCACAAGCAGATAATGTCCGATTTATATAAAAAACTTCATGAAAACATGGCCCAATAAAAATCAAACCTAATTTCAAAAATTTACGAAAAACGTAACGATCCTCCTGATATCGAACCAGGTCGAATAGGTTATCGAAAATTAACAGACAGACAGTGAAAAACAAAACCACCTTATCGACCCGAACATATATTGAAATCTAATGAACTAACTGCTACCACCACTCAAAATACCTACCAAAAACAAGTATTCAAACCACCAATAAAAATGACCGATAATCCACTTTTACAGGTTGATGATACTTCCATCGATAACGGGACAGAAAGTTCAGATTCATAACCTCAAAGATAACCCTGGTATCCTTTCCTTTAAACTCTGAACTGCTAGAATCAAAATTGCATCCCATACTTTTCTCCATTACATTCAAATTGACCATTTGAGATACCAAGTCCGATCAATAAGTACTCGTTATGATCAAGTGGGTAAATTAATCAATAGAGCAAATTTCAGCATAGACGAATTGTATAACGTCTACACACATAAAAAAAATTACGTAAATACGGTTAATAAAAAATTTGATTCACTCTTTCTAAAAGGAAGAGCAAAGAGAGGCCTAATCAACCCTGCTGGCTCTTTAATACAATTCTTCACAGGAAATTTAGATCAAGGAGAGGCGAAAGAAATTTATGATAGTATTTCCAAACTAGAAACCAGTAAGAATAAAATTATAAAAAAGGTGAATAAACATATATCACTGACTTCAAAATTAATGAACAATATCAATGAAACAATGACAGCCATTACACACATTCAGAATCTAACTGAACAAAAAATCGAGGAATGGTGAAAGGCCATTAATGAATCATCCTATTCTCATTATTTAGAAATATATAACATATTAGACCAGATCAAATTCAATTTAGATTCACTGTTGAACTTTATTTCTGAAATCGAAAATGCAGTAAGTTTTGCTTATTTAAAAACTTTACATCATAGTATTGTTACACCCAGCGATTTAAAAGAAATTATAAATGATTTGCATAAATCTCATGACAATTCACAATTACTCTTCCACGAAGAAGAATATCTAAATTATTAAAGGATAGTAGAATCATATTTCTTTATAACTAACGAGAAAATGATATTTTCACTTGATTTTTCTTTATTTCACCCAAACATTTTTGACCATTATCACCTCTACTCAATACCAAACAAAAATCAATCCATCACCCTCTTCCTGCCTTACCCTGAGCAACATGGAGTACCAGTACCACGACGAAGAGTGCATCGACCTTATGCCAAACTACTTGTGCAAGAGAAACCACTTGCTACCTCTTCGGGAAAACCTAGACTGTATAACATCGCTATTGTCAACCGAAACAACTTTAACCAACTGCCATCAAGTTCCAGTTCACGTAAAACAGCAAATTATAGAAGAAATAAACGAGGCACATTACATCGGCATTTTCCCAGAATCCCGAAAAATTCAAGCTGATTGTCAAGAAGACAACGTGGCTATACTGAAAGGAACCTATTTATTCACCATATCACCAGGATGTTCCATTGCAACACCGACTTACAGTTATAAGAATGAAAATGGCACCATCATAGGGAATCTCATAACCCCAGAAGATATAAAACTGGTTAAGTTACCAACTCTCCACGTTGAGAAATAACTATTGGAAAGAACTTCCCTTGACAAATTACATCAACTGCAATTACAAGAAGAAGAAGAAGAACCCCTCGAAAATTTGAATCTTCATAAGAAATATTTCCTGTGGTCTTTAGGAAGCATCGCCACGTTAACCATTTGCATTCTAGTCTACTTATTCTACAAACTCAGACGAGAAATGGCAAAACAATTCGATAGAGCGGAAACTCAAGAAGTTCATAGGTTGGCCCTCGACGAAACTCAAGTGATTCCACCCTCGAGTTCCTTTTAGGGATGGAGGAGTTATGTAAAGCGATTCCCGTTCCCACGATACTCCGCTGACTCCAGCATCAGCGTTATTATAACAAATCTCGGAATCCACTGGCATGAGACAGGAACAAGAATTAGAATCGACATAGACTTGTAACAATTAACACGTATATTTTATATTGTGAAATTCATCTAATAAATATTATTAAACTTTTTGAAAACGTGTTTCTGTGAATAAAAGGTATAGGTATAATATACTTGATTAGTAATATACAAACTATTGACTGTAGCGGATGTAACAGACTCTATTCATTCCTAATTTTCAATAATAATATACAGTGAAGTACATACTGGGAGTTATTTCACATCTCCTTATCCAATAATACTAATATGCTGCTTGAAAAATTTGCATCCATTCCGATCAACTTATGTTGCAAAATCGGGGATCTAGTAAATTAACGCATCAAACTTTGAACAACATTATGTGTAAAAACTGCGTACAACCAAAAAACTCCGACAACATTCCTTCCTCAGCCGCGGAGGAACTGGTGGTGCATCATTCGAGCGAATTTTAGATATAAAAAGTAGCGTCACTGTCGAGCATTGTTCGGGACATAAAAAAAGGCCACGGCACAAAATAAGGATTTGGTGGTACGGACTTCACCAGAACCTCGAAAAACATATAAAAGACAGTGGCAGACTGATCAATAGGGAATTGATAGTTGTTCAGTATAAAAAATTGATTATTGAAGTTAGTTAGTTACATAGATAATAACTTAATATTGCGAAATTTGTAACAAAGTGAAACCCCTCATTGACTGGACTACAAAGACTGCAGGAGGTGATGACTAACAGTGTCGAAAGCTTTTGATAAGTCATGATACACATAACAATGCTTAGGTTTGATTCAGGGCATCTTGAGTTGAAATTTTTTCTCTGAACCGGAATTGATTATTAGAAATTATTCTATATTTGTCAAGAAAAGAAACGAACCTCCTTTTAATAATTTTTAAAAATATTGTTGACAAATGAGTGACCAATGTAATTGGACGATAGTTTGTTATGATAGTTGTATTCTTTTTTCTAAACAGTATTGTTTTTAGGTTCAAAAATTGTGTTCCATATTTCTATTTCCTTCATTGGTCCGAAAGTGTTTTGAAGTTGTGCTCTTTATTTTCACATTATTATTTTTGTTTTTTTTTGTTAGCAAGAGTTTTATAGGTCTCTACAAAAGCTATATTGAACGCATTTGTAATTTATATTTCATCAGTTAGATTTTCATTTTCAGTAGGATGTATGATTATATCTGTCATATTTTTGTTTTTTTGTCTAATATTTGCTGAATGATATTCCGAAGAATTTTCGGGTTGTTTTGATTATTTTCAATTTATCGTTTATAAAAATTGTATTTTGCTATCAGAGAAGACAACTTATTTCGAAAGTTTCTCTATCCATTTTTTATATCGACATTTTGTGGATATTTTTGAATTTGTTGCGTTTTTTCTTTGTTTATAGAAGTCAATAATTCATTCATAACCAATGGTGCTATTTTTGTGTTTTTCTGGGAATGTGACGTGATGATATACATATCCTATGAACTTCTGATCCCGATCCAACGATCGGAATCTTATTGATTACAGCGCTTCACGCCCTCAGAGACTTACGGATAAACAATGGCTCTAGCGGTGCTCTTAGTATGAGATAGGCGAAGCTTCACATTGCAGAGTTATCGCGATAACGCTCGAAAACCCTTCTATCCATGAGCGGAAAAGGCATAAAACTAGTGAAACAATTTCTTACAGATCCCTGTCTCCTGAAAGACATCTTTACTCAATGGAAATTATCCAGGTTGTTGTAGTAGATGCTGAGAGGCGGACGAAACTGCCTCTCACATCACAGTTCAGTACTGATTTTTCTTAAGCTGCTGCAACACCTCGGCCGCGCGTACATTCAACGTGAGGCTATGAGAGACATCTGATGAGGTTGCGTGCACAACTGGTTGAATCCACATTTCATCAAAATAGAGTAAATCATATTTTTTATAAACATGATGTTGAAGCCATTTGTGATGAAAATCGGTTACATCCTGCTTAAAAAGCTTTATATTTGGGAACAAAATCGGTTATATTCCAAATTTTACTGTTTCCTTTTATGGGAGTAATTTATTTTTGTAGTTTTTGTTTTTTTCATGTAAAGGGAGAATAAATAAATTTTTCAAAGTATTCATTTAGTTGCTTGCAAAACCGGTTATATCTTTTTTGTTTTTTATTTTTGGGTGAAAATTTTGACATTTTATAAAAATTATTCCAAACCATCTACGCACATCCGTAATCCCATCATGTCTCATTATTCCTCAAGGCCCGGAAGGTAGACGTAATTTTGCTCTCCTGAAAATTTTTCAAGAATCTATTTAACCGGTTTTGCACGCGACCTCCACAGTTTAAGTAGTATTCTCGCGTTTGGCTCTACCTCGGGCCTGCTGAATTGAATCTTGTTCTAATGGGCACACAATGGACCCAATCAAGCAGTCTAAGGGTGCTAGACATTTTTTCTCACGTTCTTTGATTTATTGATTCATTGAAATCGAAATTATTTCTCAGCAAAAGCAAAAATAGCAAATACGGACTCATATTTTGTTGATCGTTTTTCCCATCAGCTCCTCTCAATTTGAATATGCTTTCGTAGCACTCACAATATTGATACTACGATCCCAATCATGGAGAAAGCTCACTTTTTGACCTCTTGGTATAGAAGTTCCGGGTAATTCCTCTTCCATTTAAATCATGCATAATTCTCAGTATTTAAAAAGGACTATTCTATTTTATCACATTTATAATTCATACAAAAAATATTATTATCATGAATCTACAGAAACTGCAAACCACGCAATTACTGTTTGTTTGATGTTTCGACTGATTTTAAACGGCAGTTTGGAAATTTATTTATTCATTTATATTTACAATCAGCTTAAACAAACTAGAGCTATGGAGTTATACATAGAGAATTTCTTGAAGAAACTTCAAACAAGGAAGAAAAAAGATAACAAAACTATTTTGAAAAATAAAAATACTGAAACTGCCAATGGTGACATAATCTAATAATTTCATCACGTGAATCTAAAGACTTAACATCCTCTAGAACAGTATTACATAGAACGAGTTTGGAAACGCAATTTTTAATTGTTTCCTTGGTTTCAGATTGAGTTTGGTATTAATTCTTTTTTATAGATATTAATAGCAAAAGTTTCATTGACCGACACGAATTCTTTAAAAATATCACTTAATTCTTCATCAAAATTGTTTTCAGATATTTCACAAGTTTGGAGTATGTAATACAGCTTCAGGCACGAAGCCAGCAGGGGGCAGAAGGGGCAGTTGACCCCCCCCCCCCCCCCCGAAATTTTTGTATTGCTGTACCACTTCTTCGAAGGACCAGTGTGAATTCGACAGATCACACAACCTTTTATTAAAATCACAATTTCAAAACGTTTTCCTTTAATCAATAATGATGTATATCTTATAATATCTGCCGAATAACTAAGTTGAACCTAACTGCTACCTCTACTCATATCCTAACTATTTACAACTATCTTACTATGTTCAGTTACATCAAAATATATAATGATCATAGTTAAACTTGTGTAGTAAATTATGGTTGTCAGTTACAAAACAGTCAGGATGTAAATAAATTGAGTACCATATTGTAAATAAGAGGCTGCGAAATATCCAGTTTCCCTTTTTTATTACTATATAACTTGTAACGGTACTGGGGTATTTTTACTCCACCGACGGTATAGTAATAAACAAGTGGTTGTTTCCTACGCATTTATTCTTCTGTACATATTTATCAATGTTGACAATTATCTGCATGACCAGGACAACCCAACCCTCCTTTGGGATAACACAGTGAATTTCTGCTCCGTTTTATTTAACCTGTTTTTAATCTCATATAATATAGTTAGTGTTAGCATCCTAAATTGACTTTTTATTCATGCGAACTGAAAATATTTCCACGACAAAATCAGGAAATAAACATACTAGATAAACAAGATGTTTAAAATGTGAATGAAGAACTACCGACCGCTGGAAATCTTTGTCCCAAGTACATCGAAATAACAAAGCAATAAACATTTACTGCCAACGATCGGTTAATAACCATGTAACAGGCACTAACAATACTTTCGACTACAACAATACAAAAATTTTAAATATTGAAACGAATGACAACAAACGTTTGATATTAGAATGTATTCAAATTAAAAACAAAACAATTGTGTAAATGACGAAATAGATTCCAATCTTTCGAAACTTTAACCGATCCAATGTTTTCCGCAGTTTTAATTGGATCTTAAAACACAAGTCGGCTGCAGACGCATTTCATTAATCGAAATCATCTATTCTTTTCTAAATTATATGGAAACACTAATTCACAATTTTTATAAAGATAATAAGCAATTATCGAAACGTCTAAGAGCATTTTTATTTTATTTTCAGTCTATCTACGAACCAAAATACCAAGAAAGCATATACAATATACAGGGTATCCCAGGTTTTAGTAGCAGAACAGTCGATAGAAAATTTGATTTTAGAAAAAAATGCCTAATAACATATATGCACAGACGCTTAGTTTTTGAGATTGAAATTGAAAAAAAAATTCGTTTTTGCGAATATCTCCGGAACCGTTTATCGTACAGAAAACAGCTCTCACAAGCATTTTCTACTCATAGTAAGCCATGTCCTGTGTGATAAAATTTTTTTTTTTTAGTCATAATTGGTGAAAATTTTGCAGGGGTAGTTGGTGTTTTTCTCTCCAACTTCTACGTCACTGGAGAAAGTACGGTTTTGAGACAACCATTTGAATTGCCAATGTTTTCTACACAAAAAAGGTATTCCTGGTCATAAGCTCTAAAGTTGACCGTTTTGGAGAAAAATCAACTTTTTTTATGTTGAAAAACATGGTCAATTAAAATAATAATTAAACAAAATTTATTCAAACGTTACTACAAGTAACTAAACCAAAAAATTCACCATGTTTTTCAACATAAAAAATGATTTTTCTCGAAAACGGTCAACTTTAGAGCTTATGATCAGGAGTACCTTTTTTGTGTGGAAAACATTGGCGATTCAAATGGTTGTCTCAAAACCGTACTTTTTCTAGTGGTGTAGAAGTTGGGGAGAAAAACACCAGCTACCCCTTCAAAATCTTCACCAATTATGACTAAAAAAGAAATTTGTATCAAACAGAACATAGCTTACTATGAGTAGAAAATGCTTGCGAAAGCTGTTTTCTGTACGATAAACGGTTTCGGAGATATTCGAAAAAAACTAAATTTTTTTTCCAATTTCAACACCCTGTATCTCAAATACTAAGCGTCTGTGCATATATGTTATTAGTCATTTTTTCTCAAAATCAAATTTTCTATCGACTGTTGAAGCTCTGCTACTAAAACCTGGGACATCCTGTATATATGGATGAGGATGTGTGTTTAATATACATATATAATGTACATAAACATTTATTAATATGGGTGTGTTTTCCTCGGCTTGGTTGAATGTTCTCGATGCGTAAGCCATGAGTTTGTGTCGACCTACTGGTCCTTGAGATAACACAACACTAATTGCAGATTGATTTGCGTCCGTATTAACATTGAAGGTTTAAGTAAAGTCTGGATAACATAAAATAGGGTCGTTCGTCAAAAGTTGTTTGAATGTTTAGAAGCATTGAACTATATTCGTGCCCTTTTTTTGAACAGTTCGTCATAGGCTTGGTGATTTTAGCTAAGTCCGAAATGAACTCACTATAACCCAAGCAACACAGAATGTTAATAAAACGTTTATTTTTGTTATATACCGAGAGTATATTTATTGTTGAATGTCAACCATGTATAAACGATATAATATCCACACGATAAACGTGAAATTACGCGTACAATACAATAGTTGTGAACGTTTAAGAAACGAGTTGATTACTTGTTGAAGGAGTACGCTTCTATTTAGTATCAATTATATGTGTTAGTGTTTTAAAAGTACTTCAATAGGTTAAATAATCAATTATCATGTAGATTACTTTACTATTAATGAGGTTAGAAAGAAACGCGCTGAAACGAATGGAAAATGTATTTAGTGCATTATATCAAAATAAAATGAAATGAAATAAATTATTACATCTAAAATAAAAAATAATCACTACTTATTGACATTATTGTTACTAAATACGCCATACACACTGAACTGCAGTCCCAATAGTTTTATCGGTGAGCTCACCATGGAACGCTGTGCTGCGGCCCTTGAAACATACCTTCGCAACTTCTGGAAGCTGATGCAAATATTAATATTGGCGTACTCTCGCCAATTTGAATGCATCATAAACTTAGAATTCTAGAATATGTAACTACATGGCATAAAATATACAAGAAATGAACATAAAATTATTAATGGTCTTAAGCAAATGTTAATAACTGCAATTCAAGCTGCTGAAACCTTAGCAAACAATACTTATAGATCTCCAGATGTGATCACACTATAATAATTAATTATTGTAATGAAACTTACCAGTCACCAGTAAACACACGAAGTTACAAAATAACAAAACAATCATAAACGATAGAACAATACTAACAAAATGGACTATAATACCGCCATTAATTATAATATGATTTGTGGCACAGAACAACTCCACTATTTGTGGCTGAACCCGCGGTCGGTAATTGTGTTGTCAAACACGGTCACAATCGTAGAAGTATTAACAGGGAGAGCATTTCGTGTCATTTGAGTATATGATATACTACCAATAAAAGAAATTTAATGCACTGAGAGCTATTTTAGTGATCATTTAGGCCATATAACTCAGAGAAGCATCTAGTATTATTATTTCTTCTGAACTCGTAAAATTTACAGAAAGTCCGTGACGAAATAGTAAACCAAATACCTGTATTACACGCTGCAAAATATATTCGTTAGTCATATTCGTATAATAAATATACCATAATCAACAAATAACGAAAATATCGTTGACTATGCGTAGTTATATTAAACAATAATGCTTTTTGACGTGTTGTTTGGAAAGTAGCCTAGGAGGCCTAGAAAACTTTTTATTTCCTTGGTTGATTTCGGAATCCGGAATTTAGTAATAGCTGTAATATTTTCGGGATCAGGCTGCACTCACTAGGTCGTGATAATGTGTCTTGAATAAGCTGTTTTCATTTTTTTTAATTCACACTTTCCTAACTGTATTTTAAATTTTGTTTCACGGGGGGCTGTAATACTTTTTTCAAATAAATAATATCCTTCTGCAATGATGTCGAGAGAATAGTCATATCATCAAGATATACTAGGCAAATCACGTTTTTTAAATCTCGCAATGTTTTCTTCACCGTTTGAAATGTGGCTGGAGCATTCTTGGGACCAAATGGCATACTTAGATATTCGTAATGTCCATTCTGTAGGTTAAACGCTGTCTTTTTTATATCATCAGGGTAGGAAGTTTTCTACAGTCTACTACTATAAGTCATTTTCTTTTACCTGAATTATTTGGTCTAATGATGTTTTTACTATTTACTTCGATCTTATAAACGAGGGTATAGCGTTAATTCTTCTGGTGTAATGGTATTTCGTCATGTTTCTTAATTCTATATTTAACATTGATAGGAAATGAAAGTGAATTTTGATCTATATGGAATATGTCACGATATTTTTTCCATAATGATTGAAGTTGCTTCCGTTCCTCGTCATTCATGTGGTCAGTACCTGCTGACTGGCACTCTCATTTGTGGTACAATTTTCGCTAGTAATAATTTTTCTGTAAGTATGTTGATCAGCGTTAAAATATTAAACAGGGATTTCGGCAGTAGGCGTGATAAATTATAAAATTCGAGAATCTTATTGTGCGTTTAGACATTGAATAAGATCTATTCCTAAGAGTCCATCGGATACGTTATGGAATTTGTGAAAAAACAAATTTTCTTTTCCATTTGGCTCGTTGAAAGCTGCTATTGTAACAGAAAAATTATGCTCAGAAGAGGCAAATTATGTAAAAACAACAAACGAATCATGTTTATTTCCAATATCTGAATCAAGAAATGATTTTGCTGAACCTGTATCTATAGGTAAGTTTAAATGAGGGTTCAAAATTTCAATATGAGGTAATTGTCTTTTATGATATGAGGAATAAAATACTATTGTGTCTCCATTATTGGAAGGTTGTCCGAAAGAGAATCCTCAGATTCTTCAGTGTTAACATACTTGAGGTCATATTCGGGTTTTTGGTTATCTGCTTGGGGTCCCTGTGAATAGTTTTGGTGATCTTCAGAGACATCAAATTGTTCACGGGCCTGTGACTGTCCGTGCAGCTTTGACAAACACGAGAATTGTATAGTTGCCTCAAATGCTGATCTATAAGGCATGGTATTGTATTGATCAGCATATGAATTTTGATTTGGTTTCCAAAGAATATTTGTTGGTTTGCCGTATACATACTTGAGTTTTATGGAACCTGTTGGGAAATTTAGTTCTGATTGTAAATTTGAATTTTGTTGATTAGAATTGAATACACAATTTTGCTCTTGCCTAGGCAAAGAATCTTTTAAAGAAATATATTTGTCTTATTCACTAAGCATTTGGGTTCACTAAAAAATCTAGGTCAACCAGTACACAATTGGGCCCGTTTGATAATTTATGTTTTACATCGAAATTTGATCCTTCCATACGTAGATTGCGAGACATTTTCAAAAAGGAGGCAGATACGCCCATAATACAAGATACCAATGATATCTAAAGTAACGATGTGAAGTATTTAAAAAAATGGAAAGTCATTCGTTTATGCAAAGTTCTCCAAGTTAGAGAATAAATTTGTTAAAAAGAAACAAGCTTTGCTACACTTGTCTAAGGCATAATCACAATGTACGGCTTCCAGCTGTCGCAAATGTTCGAGGCGATACAATTCGCTATTGCATTTAGATGCTAATACTTTAACCAATCATCATAAGGATTGTTTGGCGCATTGCTTATATAATATATAATCAATGCTTGACGGTACAATAAAAACGTTAAGGATGGGAGATAGGTGGAAGTGTGACTGACAAGCAGCACTTGAATATTTAATCCATCAGTTGTATTGCAACGAAAAATGCAGCAATGATTCTGGAAAGTTGAATAATTGAGTTTTGCACCAACAATTTCTGAGGCAGAACAATTTTGCGAGGACCATTTCCTATCAAATGCAAAACAAAATATCGGAAACAAGGGTGTAGTAAAAAGAGCAAACTATAGGAACCTAGGGAATAAGAGAGTTCAATTTGAGTCGGTATCTTGTATTCAGAGCGTAAATTATCAAAAAACAAACAATTACACGACGGATATTCAAAATTCATGTACGAGTACCAGAATTTAGGACATATCAAGGAAATGAAGGAAAACAATCGCAATGAACAAAGTTACTACTAAAGCCATCACGCAGTGGTTCGTCAATGTACTATTACTACAAGAATTATAGTAGTTTTTGATAGCAGCTTTTGATGAAAACTAATAGTTGTTTAAGTCTGAATAACATACAATAAGCGGAGCCAACCATCCTAAATGACCTCTTCTCAATTATTCTGCGACTCAAAAAATACTACTACGTTATAACCGCGGACATATCGAAAATGTTTTGCATAATTCTCATAGATGAGTCTCAAACATCTTCTGCTGCTAAAATTCTGATGACTCAAAATGATTCGAGCTAAACATCGTCACATACGAACAACGTTAGCAATCATTAGGGTGAGTTGGGGTAATGAAAGAATATTTTTATGTAGATGACTTGCTAACTGGTTGCGACTCAAGGAACTAACTGTTATAATTGCAATATCATACAACAAGAATTGTCTTCCAGAGGTTTCGAGTTACGAAAGTGGCCCTCGAATAACTCACAAATGTGTGATCAATTTATAATATAATAAACAATAATATGGAAGCAAGCAGGATTGGTCTCAATGAAAACCAATAAGACACTTAGCATTCTCTGCAATGTAAAGCGCGATTAAATTCAATTATCCACTTCACTTAATAATCACGATGAAGTTGTAACCAAGCGCACAATTTTTTCAGTTATATAACATATGATCCTCTGGGTTTATTAGGTAAACTTCCATGGGACGTGGCAATTCTTTGAAATCCTTACACTACATGGATCTAATTTCAAAAAATCTTGTGTTGGTTGGAATCTGTAACAATACCGAGACAAGTTCTTCAAAAATGCAAGTGTAAAAACCTACTGTAACGGTGTGAACCCCGTTTCAGATTATAATTTCGTTGGTAATCAGTTTGTAATTTATTTGAACATATAAATCCGGGTGAGGCAAGCTCTGAAATCTGTGATATAATAGCAGAAGTTGACATTGCAGAGCATTGTCTGTCTAGAAATTCACGAAAGGTATCGTTCGTCCGGAATTGAGTAATTTCAGGCACGATATAGCTCGATTAGGCATTGTGTGTGAGAACCTAGAAGCATGAATGACCTATTTAATAATTTTCTGTCATTTTGTACATCCTTATAGTCTAGGAGCCAGAGCGATATTGATGGTCTGAACATTAACCCGATGGCACTACTTATCGTTAGAGGACGGTTTAATGATCAATTCATCTCAGAGACCGAATTTTCCCCGACTGCTAGATCTCGAGATGCAGCATCCCCCTTTTTTTTGACTAGAGGTTAACCCTTTCCAAGTTGCGGTTACTTGAAAATCATGCCATTCTTATACACTTCCACCAAGTGCCATAATTTTTTATCTTGTCCATTTATCAGGCCGACCAGTTAAAATTGAACAGAAAATGGACAGCAAGTTAACCCCCCCAAACCCAGTGAAAAATGTTCATTGGTGTTAGCAATAGTTAACATACCCTATGCCATCAAAACTTATCGGTCCATTTCCGAGTAATTGGCCATTATTTGGACCAAAAATGTTTCTTTTTTTCATTTTGTGGATAAAACTTGCGGGTTACTGTTTTATATCAGTGCAGGTACAATTAAACAACGTGCTGACACTTTACGTATGTATTGGAAACTAAAGAATTCAGTTCGACAAACAGTTACAAAAACGCGATACACACAAAAACAATATAATAAACATAGGATTTTACATATATAACAATTCTCCCCCTCAAATATTGGAGTTACCAAATCTCTCAGGGTGTTTTAATTGACTGCGACGTCTAAGAACTCGCGGGCTAGGCCTTGGAGATTTGGCAGCTTCAATATGAGCATATTGATTATCATCATTGACATAATCAGGGGGCACCGAAATTTTAGAAATGATTTTGGGTTGCAAATCATCATTTTTTAAGATTTGATTAAGATGTCTTTTCGCCACAAGTCCATCCAATGTTTCTATTTCAAAATTTCGGTTTCCCAAAAATTTAGTAATATGTGCAACAGATCATTTCGGTTTTCCCTGTCTAAAATCTCTAACTTTAATCGATTCACCTATCTCAAAAGTTTCACGATTTCTACCACCTTCATTAAAAATTGATTTGTCCTATTTCTCCTCTACAACCTCACATGTAGGTTTCCTTAATAACTCTAAGCGACATCTCAAATTTCTACCTAGTAACAATTTTGCCGGTGATTCATTAGTTGTTGTATGAGGGGAATTACGATAGTGAAATAAGAATTTTATTAATTCAGTATCAATTTCATCATTAGTGTCGGCCCTGCTCTTTTTTAATAAATTCTTTACAATTTTCACCGCACTTTCTCCTTCCCCATTACTGGAGGGATGGTACGGTGGAGTGGTTATATGTTTTATTCCGTTTTGTTTCATGAACCATTGAAAATGATCAGACACAAATTGTGTTCTGTTATCTGAAACAACAATCTGAGGTAACCCCCCTGTAGCGAAAATTTGCCTCAATACCTTCACTGTTGATGCCGTATCAATTTTTTTCATGCGAAAAGCTTCAATATATTTAGATGTGGAATCAACTACTACAAAAAAATATTTATCTTTGAATGGACCTAAATAGTCGATATGAATACGCGTCCAAACGTTTTGATTCCATCTCCAAGGACTAAAGTAAGATTTTGGTGGTAAATTTTTGTATTCTGCACAAACCTCACATTGGTTGCATAGTGTTTCGATATCACTATCAAGACCAGGCCACCAAACGTATGATCTGGTAAATGATTTTGACTTAACAATGCCCATATGATTTTTGTGAATTTCACACAAGACGTATCCCTTATATTTTTGCGAAATAACTATACGATATCCCCACATTAAACAACCCTGTTCCACACTTAATTCATTACGTCTGGCAAAGAAAGGTTTTAAATCATCCTGTGTTACACTTTTGGGCCAGCCTGTTAGTACAAATGGTATAACTTTACTTAAAACACTGTCTCTACTGGAAGCGTGTTTAATTTGTGCAGAATTAACAGGTAATTCATTTTGTGTTTCAATAACATTTAAATGAGTAATTTCTAAATCTTCATTATAAAAATTGCCACCCAACTTTAAATTATAATTTTCAGGTAGTGGCAATCTAGAAAGATAATCAGCAGAATTTTTATTTGACGTTACATATTCTATATCGAAGTCAAAATATGATAAAAATTGCGCCCAGCGCTGCAAACGGCTGGTTGCCATAATGGGAATGCCATTTTTGGAACCAAAAATTGACACCAGCGGCTTGTGGTCGGTAGCCAAAATAAACCTCTTACCGAAAAGGTATTGGTAAAACTTCTTGACCCCGTATATAATAGCTAACGCTTCCTTATCTAGTTGGGAATAGTTACGTTCGCTTTTTAAAAGCACACGAGACGCGTAAGCTATCGGCTTTTCTTCTTTATTTTCATAAATATGTGAGAGTATAGCTCCAAGCCCTGTCAGTGACGCGTCGACTGTCAACTTTATTGGCAAATTGCAATTAAAGTGTACTAGAACCTTTGGAGATGTTATCATCTCTTTAACTTTATTAAATGTATTCTGGCACTCAGAGTCCCATATGAAACAAGAATTTTTGGGCAAAAGTTGATAGAGTGGATGCAAAACTGTTGCTCCATTTTCTAAAAACTTACCATAAAAATTGATCATACCTAAGAACGATTTCAATTCCGTATAATTAGTTGGAACTGGACAATTATTTATTGCGTCAATTCTTTCTGTAGTTTTGTGTAACCCCGTGTTATCAATTATGTGTCCCAAATACTTTATCCTGGGTTGCATAAAACCACATTTGTCTGCTTTTAATCGCAATCCTGAATCCTGTAAACGTCGAAAAACTGACTCTAAACGCTCTAAATGCTCCTTATCATTACTTCCTGTAATTAGTATATCGTCGATGAAACATACGACGCCTGGTAAATCCATTAATAATTTTTCAATAATTTGTTGAAATAATGCCGGCGCGGTATTGATACCGTAAGGAAGTCGCGTATATCTAAATAACCCCTTATGGGTCGAGATAGTTAGAATATATTTACAATCATCTGTTAAAAGCAACTGTTGATAGACTTCGGACAAATCTAATTTATTTTGAAAATTTTGTGCCGCCCTGAAGTTTTTCAAAAAGGTACTCAATTCTAGGTAAATTGAATTTACAAACTTCTAATGCGGGATTAACTGTTATTTTATAATCTCCACAAATTCGAACTGCCCCACTTGGTTTTAAAATGGGCACAATTGGTGTACCCCAATTTGAGTATTACACCGGCTCTAGAATACCTAAATTTAGTAAACGTTCTAACTCCACTTCAACCTTTTGTTTTAATGCAAAAGCAATTGGGCGAGGCTTAAAGAATTTAGGAGTAATATCGTGTTTCAACTTCAATGTAATTTTATCTCTATTAAAAGTTCCTAATGTATGTTCAAAAATATCTTTATATTTATCAACTAGCTCTTGGATAACCATATCAGTACCTGAAATAATGTCTTTCTGATTGTGAATACTTGAAATTCCTAATTTAAACATATTTAATGCCTTTCTGCCGATTAAGGGAGTGCCTCCATTTTTAATAATATATAAATTGAGAGGATGAATCTTATTATCAAAGTCAACATTAACATTGATTTTACCAATAGGTTTAAAGCTCATACCAACATAATCTTTGCAAACCAAATCGTTTTCTAAAACTTTATATGTAGAAAAATGTTTTTTGTATAATTTTCCAGAAATGACAGCCTGCGAGGACCCTGTATCAATTTCAAAATTCGAATACAGTTTATCAATTCCTAACTTTATGTAAAAAAGATAGTCATTTTCCTCTCTTTTGTCAAAGAATTCAGTTGAGTTTGACGTTTCACCGGTTTCGGTTGATAAGAATTTAGAAAAAAAATCGTTTTGTTTGTTTTTACATACTGTGGCAATGTGACCTTGCTTGCCGCATGTGTGACATGAATAATTCTTATATTTACACTGGTCCGCGAAATGATTTTTACGGCCGCACACGAAACACTTCTGGTTATCGCCACTTTTTGTTGCGCCACTCGCACTTTTTTCACATTCGCTCTTCCTACCTTGAAATCCTTGATTACGCTTGCCTGTATGGGTGATCCTGTACTGGGCTCCGTCTTTATCACCACGCTCCTGGACGTTGACTCCGTCTCTCTCATCGCAGCTTCCTTGCTTTGGGCCGACCGGATGATTGCATCGAAATCTGATGTTGCGTTAGTTGGATCAGTTTCCAAAAGTCGGTCCAAAATTTTTCCAGGACCTATTCCAGTCACAAATACATCCCTCATGACCATATTAATTTCTGCACCGAATCCGCATGATGCGGACAAATTACGCAAACGCGCCGCCCAATTTGCTATTGTTTCATTACAGTATCTCTTCGCGTTATAAAATTTGATTCGCGAAGCAAAATAACTTCTTATCGGGCTACAATGTCTTTCCAACTTGTCCAATAAGAATTCAAAACTTTTTGTATCGATAGCGACCGGCATGCATAAGCTACGTAATAATACGTAAGTATCCTCGTGCAATATGTTTAATAAAATTGCCCGTTTTTTAATTTCATCATTTGTGAAACTATTTGCGATTATGTACTGCTCAAGCTTTACTTTAAAAACCGAGAAGTCGCTTGTTTCATGATGAAACTCTTTTAACTGACCAATTAGTCAGATATTTGGAACTGAATCCACAGGCATTTTGAACTTTAGTGCCTAAATTTGCGAACACAACAACTTATCGAAACTAATCCTCGCGCTATTATGAGAACAGTCAAATTTACACTTTGTCTCGAAACTTTTTGATATGAATAATTTCCGAAACGATAAACACTAATTAACCTCGTCGCCATGTAGTATACGAGATTACCTAAAATCCCAAAGTTATAGAATGCGACCTTATTTCTATTAAGTAATGTTATAATATTTAGATCTCGGAGCTGACCCACAAAGCAATATGTTTAATGTTGTGTTAATATAGTAAACATATTGTGTGGCACAGATACCTTGACTCTTAGACTAGTTAACTAGAACAATAACAATAACATCACATTACATTTATAATATATATACTTATGTAGGACATTCATATTCATTCAAGTGTACAAGTTATTATTATGTAGAGCGAGACATTGAGTCGTAATGGCGTCAAGCTCTACATTAAGTAAAGTAACTCTTTTGTAAGTGTTGTGTTTCAATCCCCTATGCCTCCACTAGGACCACGGGTCAGTTTAGGGCAAACCGCCCAACCTTAAGAGCTGATCCCCACATCACGACCCTTGCCAACTCTCCAACTTTACAGCCACTTGTTTTATATCAGTGCAGGTACAATTAAACAACGTGCTGACACTTTACGTATTTATTGGGAACTCAAGAATTCAGTTCGACATACAGTTACAAAAACACGTATCGCTTCTTACGCGATACACCCAAAAACAATATAATAAACATAGCATTCTACATATATAACAGTTACAATGTAACATGATGGCACCATGTTGAATAACTTTATTGGAGGTCAAATAAAGATTTAAAATTATTGCCATCACTCCTTGCCTATTTCAACCCCTCAAAACCCTCTAAAACCACCCCCCAAAAAAATATGAATCATATGATAATATGACCAATTATGATAAATTAGTCAATTATTGAGACTCTGGCTGGATTTAAAATCGAAACGGCTCTTTTTCTATTTTTTTTTTATTTTGCCGGATTTTAGGGAGTTTTGGGGGGTTGAAATAGGCAAGGAGTGATGGCAATAATTTTAAATCTTTATTTGTCCTCCAATAAAGTTATTTAACATGGTGCCATCATGTTGCCTTGTAACCCGCAAGTTTTATCCACAAAATGAAAAAAAGAAACATTTTTGGTCCGAATAATGGTCAATTACTCGGAAATGGAACGATAACTTTTGATGACATAGGGTATGTTAATAATTGCCAACACCAATGAACATTTTCCACCAGGTTTGGGGGGGGGGGGAAGTTAACTTGCAGTCCAGTTTCGGTTCAATTTTAACTGGTCGTCCTGATAAACGGACACGATGAAAAATGATGGCACATGTTGAAAGTGTATAAGAATGGCATGCTTCTCAAGTAGCTAGTCAAAAAAAAAAATGCGGATGCTGTATCTCGAGATCTAGCAGCCGGGGAAAATTCGGTCTGCGAGGTGAATTGGTCATTGAACCGTCCTCTAACGATAAACCATAGTGCCATCGGGTTAATGTTCAGACCATCAACATCGCTCTGGCTCCTAGACTATATTATGTATTAGTCGAAATTTAGTTAACGACAACTTGAGTCTTTATTGTTATAATTACGTGTAGTATTATATAGAGTTGCCGATTGACTAGATATTTTGGAAAATTTTCTCTTATTGGACGACATGCCTGCGGAGAGTCCCACCACAATCCCTGGGCCCATTTTTCACATACTTTGTTTTATCTCGACATCATATGTTACTTTCATCCATTTTTCCTAAATTCAGATCTTACATCGAATATATAGTTTCATCAGTTATCTGAATCATTTTCGTAACGTTTCATTTCGGTTTCTAGAAACATGTGCTCATCGAGTCGATGCAGGAAATTGTTGTGTACCATTGGCTTATCGGCAGAGGGAGATGAGTTGGGACAGAATCCTGTGTTCAATTGTGAACCTGTAAATCTCGTATTCGAAACTAGTTATTTACTCTCTTGGTAACAGAATATGTATCCTTATTGAAATCTAGGTGGAATAATAGTTGTTTTTACCCTTTTTACAGCTTATAGGATTGAAGTTATGATTCTCAGATTAAGCGAGTAATTTATCTTAATTGAACAGTCCTTATCGAACTTCATTTCCATTTAATTCCCTGAAAATTTGATTTGTAAACTTCATATATTTATTGTAACCTGAATCTAGAATTATCCATTTCCGAATTTGAATAATGTCGTTGCTTTTATCTAAATCCAAATTGTCTCTTATCGTTATAATTGAAATTGTTTATATGCATTCTAATTATATAATATCGTTATTATATATTAATAAGATTCTTGACCCAGTATGAATTATATATAAAAATTCTCGGGAAATAGGTCACAATAACACTTTGTTTTAAATATTCGTCTTTACGTACGTTTCGGTCTCACGACCATCATCAGAAGACTCACTATGTCTAAAAAGGGGGTTTATTAAAACTAATTATAGCACAAGCGTCCAAATCGCACAATTTAACTTCAATCAAAAGAGCCCACGCCGTCGAAACGAACAGAACCACGAATAATCGAAATTGTATCGTCAGAATTAATGTATAAAAATTTTTTTTTTTCGTAGTAAGAATCCGCTATTCAGTAATATTATTAAAATATATGAGTGCATATTGATTGGTATTCTCACAACAAATGAGAAGAACGAAGTTATTTGTCAAGTATCTACTTTCGAAACCAGATGTGTAGGATTTATGACTAGGCACTTAAGAAAGGTTTCAGACCTGTACTGGGAAATAACTATTACGAATTCTTCCTAAAAACATTTTCTACACTTATAAAGACGTATGTAAGAATTTGCAAGAGATTATTTAATCAAATTAGTATAAATATGACTTAGATTTTGTGTGTCTACCCTATGATTTACAGAATTGGGGTCCCGTTTTATGTGAATCATCTCCAGGATAGATCTTTCATAATAATTGGTTTCCTTAGTTAAGATATTAACATTTTTGTAATCAAATTGATGGTTATAATCAAAGCAATGCTTAGCAAGGGCGGTGGAATTTTCTAAGTTGTTGTTTCTTGTGCTATATTTATGGCCGTACATTCTTTTTTGTGAATATTGTTTAGAGATTCCAGTATAGGTTCCATCACAATCTAAACAATTCAATTTATACACTGTGTGGGTTTGTTTATCTTTGGGTATTAAAGGTTTTAGATTTGAGAAATATTTCCCAACACAGTTAGTAGGTTTATGCGCAACATTTATATCATACTTTTTCAAACATTTTTTGATTTTCTCTGAGGTCTCCGGAATGTAAGGTAGAGTTATAAAATTGTCTGTATTACCTTTTATGTTATTTTTATTAGACGAACCATTATAGATTTTGTTTATTCTTTCTTTAATGATAGGATTGAAAAAAGTTTTTGGGTAGCCATTCAATTCTAGTGTAGTACGAACAATTTTTAAATTTTTGGGGCGGTCATCTGCGTGGGACAATTTTATCGCGCGATCTGTAAGGCTGTTTATGACACTTTTTTTATAACAAGCTGGTGCAACGGAATTGAAGTGAAGATAACGTTGAGACCATACTTCTTTAGTAAACCAAGAGGTTTTTATTTTTCCATCAGCATCATGCCTAATGTTCATATCTAGGAAATTTATGTTATTGTTTAATTCTATTTCACAAGTGAATTGAAGTTTACAGTGAAAATTGTTAAATTTATAAATTACATATTGAATTTTATCGTTGGGAACACACATAAGGCAATCGTCTACATACCGTTTAAAGAATATAGGCCGAAAATCTAATGAACTCATAACAGATTCCTCTAGGCACTCCATAACGAGGTTAGCAATGGTAGCTGAAATAGGAGATCCCATTGCTGTGCCGAATATTTGTCCAAAAAATTGCTCACCATACTGAAAGTATGTGCATTCTAAACAAAATTTTACAGCATTTATAATTTCCGATTGATCTAGAGGTGTGTGGTTTTTGATCTCTGCCCAACGTTTTTTGATGCTATTCAATGCCAAAACAACAGGTATATTTGTAAATAAAGAAACAACGTTCAAGGAAATCAGTTGATGGTTTACGGGTACGGATTGATTTTTTATAAATTCATTAAAGTGCCATGAATCTTTTACATAGAATTCATTTTTTCCTATTATATTATTGATAGATTTTGATAGAAATTTTGATAAATTGTAAGTGGGTGCTCCAATATTACTAACAATGGGTCTTAGAGGTATATCACTTTTATGCAGTTTGGGAAGCCCATAGACATAAGGTGCTAGCCCATTATGGCAAATTAATTTATTTTTTAATTCAATAGAGATTATCTTATTCTTATGCCATTTATTTATCAATTTATTCATGTTGTTTTGTACTGATAAAGTAGGATCAGATTTTAATTTTTTATAAGTTGTTTCATCATTTAAAAGGTTTCCTATTTTGTTTTCATAGTCATTTCTATGCATTATGACGGTTTTATTACATTTATCCGCGTTCAAAACTAATATTTGAGGGTTAGCATCTAAGAAATCTTTTGTTATTTTTGTATGATAGTTAAAACGATTCTTTGCAATCCCTTCTTCTGCCTTCTGTTTGTTTGTCAAGATGTTACAAACTTTGTTTCTAATTTCGTTTTTGTCTTCTACATTTTTATTCCTAATTCCGCATTCTAAATTTGCAATAATATTATCGATAGGCAGTTTATTATTGTTATTAGGCAATGCAAATTTCGGACCTAAACTTAACGTGTGCTGCACCTCATCCGGAATTTTTATGTCCGTTAGATTTTTCAACCATTGTTCATTGATATTCTTTTTTTCATAAGTTACGCCTTTCATTAAATTATTTATCTTTTTAGATTGAATGGCTTTGATTTTGTTGAAATTTTTTTCGAAATTGTTATGCTGAATTTGAAAAAATTGCGATATAAAGTTGCTATCAAAATTTGATGACAGGTTTGTTTAACCAGTTTGATTTTGTTTTCAACCTCAGCTACAATTGCACATGCTTCTTTAATGCACAGGTTCAAACAGTTTTTATGAAAAGAATTTAATAATTTTGCGTACGCCTTCTTATTTAGCACCTTGCTAAACATATTCTCCTTTGATTTAGATATAATGAAATTTGGATAAACTTGCAAATTCCTACATCTTACCAGAAATATTCTACGATTCTTCTCTCTTGCTAGTATCTCCATTAACTTTCCGTATTCCTTCAAAACTTTAGGATAGGTGGTTGTTCCTTCCATATTAAAGCTTATATCCCAGCCGAAATAATAATAAGATTCTTGACCCAGTATGAATTATATATAAAAATTCTCGGGAAATAGGTCACAATAACACTTTGTTTTAAATATTCGTCTTTACGTACGTTTCGGTCTCACGACCATCATCAGAAGACTCACTATGTCTAAAAAGGGGGTTTATTAAAACTAATTATAGCACAAGCGTCCAAATCGCACAATTTAACTTCAATCAAAAGAGCCCACGCCGTCGAAACGAACAGAAGCACGAATAATCGAAATTGTATCGTCAGAATTAATGTATAAAAATTTTTTTTTTTTGTAGTAAGAATCCGCTATTCAGTAATATTATTAAAATATGAGTGCATATTGATTGGTATTCTCACAACAAATGAGAAGAACGAAGTTATTTGTCAAGTATCTACTTTCGAAACCAGATGTGTAGGATTTATGACTAGGCACTTAAGAAAGGTTTCAGACCTGTACTGGGAAATAACTATTACGAATTCTTCCTAAAAACATTTTCTACACTTATAAAGACGTATGTAAGAATTTGCAAGAGATTATTTAATCAAATTAGTATAAATATGACTTTGATTTTGTGTGTCTACCCTATGATTTACAGATTTGGGGTCCCGTTTTATGTGAATCATCTCCAGGATAGATCTTTTATAATAATTGGTTTCCTTAGTTAAGATATTAACATTTTTGTAATCAAATTGATGGTTATAATCAAAGCAATGCTTAGCAAGGGCGGTGGAATTTTCTAAGTTGTTGTTTCTTGTGCTATATTTATGGCCATACATTCTTTTTTGTAAATATTGTTTAGAGATTCCAGTATAGGTTCCATCACAATCTAAACAATTCAATTTATACACTGTGTGGGTTTGTTTATCTTTGGGTATTAAAGGTTTTAGATTTGAGAAATATTTCCCAACACAGTTAGTAGGTTTATGCGCAACATTTATATCATACTTTTTCAAACATTTTTTGATTTTCTCTGAGGTCTCCGGAATGTAAGGTAGAGTTATAAAATTGTCTGTATTACCTTTTATGTTATTTTTATTAGACGAACCATTATAGATTTTGTTTATTCTTTCTTTAATGATAGGATTGAAAAAAGTTTTTGGGTAGCCATTCAATTCTAGTGTAGTACGAACAATTTTTAAATTTTTGGGGCGGTCATCTGCGTGGGACAATTTTATCGCGCGATCTGTAAGGCTGTTTATGACACTTTTTTTATAACAAGCTGGTGCAAGTTTATCCAAATTTCATTATATCTAAATCAAAGGAGAATATGTTTAGCAAGGTGCTAAAGAAGAAGGCGTACGCAAAATTATTAAATTCTTTTCATAAAAACTGTTTGAACCTGTGCATTAAAGAAGCATGTGCAATTGTAGCTGAGGTTGAAAACAAAATCAAACTGGTTAAACAAACCTGTCATCAAAATTTTGATAGCAACTTTATATCGCAATTTTTCCAAATTCAGCATAACAATTTCGAAAAAAATTTCAACAAAATCAAAGCCATTCAATCTAAAAAGATAAATAATTTAATGAAAGGCGTAACTTATGAAAAAAAGAATATCAATGAACAATGGTTGAAAAATCTAACGAACATAAAAATTCCGGATGAGGTGCAGCACACGTTAAGTTTAGGTCCGAAATTTGCATTGCCTAATAACAATAATAAACTGCCTATCGATAATATTATTGCAAATTTAGAATGCGGAATTAGGAATAAAAATGTAGAAGAGAAAAACGAAATTAGAAACAAAGTTTGTAACATCTTGACAAACAAAAAGAACAAACAGAAGGCAGAAGTAGGGATTGCAAAGAATCGTTTTAACTATCATACAAAAATAACAAAAGATTTCTTAGATGCTAACCCTCAAATATTAGTTTTGAACGCGGATAAATGTAATAAAACCGTCATAATGCATAGAAATGACTATGAAAACAAAATAGGAAACCTTTTAAATGATGAAACAACTTATAAAAAATTAAAATCTGATCCTACTTTATCAGTACAAAACAACATAAATAAATTGATAAATAAATGGCATAAGAATAAGATAATCCCTATTGAATTAAAAAATAAATTAATTTGCCACATGTGCAATAGAATTAAACAATAACATAAATTTCCTAGATATGAACATTAGGCATGATGCTGATGGAAAAATAAAAACCTCTTGGTTTACTAAAGAAGTATGGTCTCAACGTTATCTTCACTTCAATTCCGTTGCACCAGCTTGTTATAAAAAAAGTGTCATAAACAGCCTTACAGATCGCGCGATAAAATTGTCCCACGCAGATGACCGCCCCAAAAATTCAAAAATTGTTCGTACTACACTAGAATTGAATGGCTACCCAAAAACTTTTTTCAATCCTATCATTAAAGAAAGAATAAACAAAATCTATAATGGTTCGTCTAATAAAAATAACATAAAAGGTAATACAGACAATTTTATAACTCTACCTTACATTCCGGAGACCTCAGAGAAAATCAAAAAATGTTTGAAAAAGTATGATATAAATGTCGCGCATAAACCTACTAACTGTGTTGGGAAATATTTCTCAAATCTTAAACCTTTAATACCCAAAGATAAACAAACCCACACAGTGTATAAATTGAATTGTTTAGATTGTGATGGAACCTATACTGGAATCTCTAAACAATATTTACAAAAAAGAATGTACGGCCATAAATATAGCACAAGAAACAACAACTTAGAAAATTCCACCGCCCTTGCTAAGCATTGCTTTGATTATAACCATCAATTTGATTACAAAAATGTTAATATCTTAACTAAGGAAACCAATTATTATAAAAGATCTATCCTGGAGATGATTCACATAAAACGGGACCCCAAATCTGTAAATCATAGGGTAGACACACAAAATCTAAGTCATATTTATACTAATTTGATTAAATAATCTCTTGCAAATTCTTACATACGTCTTTATAAGTGTAGAAAATGTTTTTAGGAAGAATTCGTAATAATTATTTCCCAGTACAGGTCTGAAACCTTTCTTAAGTGCCTAGTCATAAATCCTACACTTCTGGTTTCGAAAGTAGATACTTGACAAATAACTTCGTTCTTCTCATTTGTTGTGAGAATACCAATCAATATGCACTCATATATTTTAATAATATTACTGAATAGCGGATTCTTACTACAAAAAAAAAAAATTTTTATACATTAATTCTGACGATACAATTTCGATTATTCGTGCTTCTGTTCGTTTCGACGGCGTGGGCTCTTTTGATTGAAGTTAAATTGTGCGATTTGGACGCTTGTGCTATAATTAGTTTTAATAAACCCCCTTTTTAGACATAGTGAGTCTTCTGATGATGGTCGTGAGACCGAAACGTACGTAAAGACGAATATTTAAAACAAAGTGTTATTGTGACCTATTTCCCGAGAATTTTTATATATAGTTATTATATATTTCAATACTGTAGTTTATTTGCCCATAAAATTCTTTTGTCTTATAATATATGTTATCGCAATTAACCAATTATATGAATATAATATTTCCTTTTATTTTAATATATGTTAACGTAATAAGTCAATTAACTGACTTTAAAATTACCTTTGTCTTATTAGTCAATGTTGTATCTTGCATAGAAGGTTTGGAAATCTTTTTGTTTGTCTAGGATTCCAGACATTCGTACAAAATCAACATTAGTATCATCAATTTCTTTTGGATAATTTTGCGTATACAAATTGTTGAAGGTGACGCAACAGTGTGCAATGCTAATTAATTGTTTTACTGTGTGCGTTATCTCTCTCTTTGAATTTGGGTTATTTTTCTTACAGGGTTGAACGACTGAGACGTTTCACTTCTTCCTCCTGCCCGTGTGTACAGAATTATCTGGCCGAGCCATATCGTAAAGCAGCTCTTCAGCTTCAACAAATACAAGGAGGGTTGAATAGTCGCCTTCCGCGGATAGCTAATCTTAAAAATTCTTGGCTTCCGGATGGATGCCGCATCACAATAGCACGACTTGACGCCGACGTTTCGCCAACCGTTACATGGGGCATCTTCAGGGCAGACTTAAGGTAACATTTTATTGAGTAAAATTAAATTTTCAATGTCAGCTGCATAGTGAATCCTCACAAATTTATTTATATAGCTTGCAAATTATCTATATTCAATTTTTATATTTTCCCAATTGCATTTATGTAACTATCATTCATCTTCACTTTCAATTCAATTTCAAACAAGTATTTTTTTTCTCAATTCCAATACAATTATATTTATATTTAGAATAACCAAATTCCATATTGGAAACGATTTAATTTTGTTAATTTAATATATTTTGAAGAATTAAAAACTATTTCTTTTACTTTCTCTATTATGCACAATTCATCTAACACCATCGTAATGCCGGAAATTCTCGATCTTATCTTATGTATTCAAAACTGTTGGAGCTCAGGGCACAACCTTCAATCGGGATTCGAAGGACACGTTTCATTACGATAGACTTTGAGATATTTCAATACTGAGCTGCTTGGGCAATTAAAGAGTTGGTACTGACTAGATAAGGTCTTTTTTGACCCGATACCTTACACTACGGAGCTTGTATCTATTTGAGCAGTAAAAATATTTTTGGTAAATTTATTTCGAGATTATTAACAGAATAATCACAGGAAACACCAATTAAAGATTAATATTGCCAAGATTGGAGTTATGTAGGACTTTTGAGAGCACAATCAACTGAGAAAGTCAAAAACCACATTGATATTGAGTTTAACAAATTCTATTTCTGGACAGACTCAGAAATATCTTTAAGTTGGATGAATAATCCCGCAAACAAGTGGCAAATAGAGTCAGTGAAATTCAAAGTTTGTCCGATACAAAAAACTGGCATAATATTCCTTCAAAACAAATGCCTGGCGATTTATTATCACGTTCAGGAACTTGAACATGTTACACTTTGTTGGTCACGTCCTAGAATATGAGTTTCAACTATATTTTAAAAAATCAATGTGAACAAAAATAATCTTCCAGAACAACGCATCACAGCAAATGTAAAATGCGTTAACAATACCTCCTCAAAATTTGAACGATTCTCTACAGCTAAAAAACTTCAAAGAGTATTTTCACTTTTTCTCAGGTTCATTTCAAATTCAGGCTTAGGGAAATGTGAAAACAGGAATAATGTGCAAAGATTTAGATCTATCTCTATATTATTCAATTCGTCGCCTATCTCAAATGCAAGCATCTTCGCAACATTATGAACCATTGAAAAACCACAAGCCACCGAACAAAAGAAGTAAGATGGATACATTTATGGAAATGCACCCAATAATTCATGTCGGAGACAGAATACAATTTTCGAATTGCAATTATGATAAAATGCGTCCAATTCTTTTGACACATGAACATCAACTTTCAAAATTACTAATGCAGCAAGAGCATTTAAGATTATTACGTTGCGAACCTACTATGTTACTTGCAATTCGTGAAAAATTCTGGCATATATTGGGGAAAAATTCAGCACACTCGAAAAAACGTCAATGTATGTTTCAGGGCGAGTCACCAAATCTAGACAATAATTATATTATGGGCAATCTACCCTCTTGTCGGGTAGCACAAAATATACAGGACAAGATGTAATTTAGCAGGGCCTTTCCTCTTATAGGAGAGAAAAACAAGATCTTCAAGGGGGCAATATTAAACTAAGGATGCATGCGTTTGCTTATATTTTTCGTTACATATGCTAAACACCTTGAAGAGGTTTCAGATTTTACTACAGATTGTTTCTTGGCAGCTTTAAAACGATTTATCAGCAGGAGAGGCAAGCCGTTGAACGTATATTCTGACAATGTAACTAACTCTGTAGGATTCAATGCGGAAAGAATTCAAGAATTTCTTGCTTAACGATCCTCTTTCGCATGAAACTATACATCGCAATTCATTCCTTCCAACTTAGGAGATATTTGGGAAGCAAATATAAAGAGATCAAAATACCATTTGAAATGTGTCATTACAGAGTCTCAATTGGATTTTGGAACTTTCAAAATAATTTCAGAATATTTAGGGGAACTGCAAACAATAACAAAATGGGAACAGAACGTAGGTACAACATAGATAAAAAAGCTGTGATCTTCGGACACTTGTAATAGTCAAATGTGCGATTGTAGGAACAGAAAATACATTTCGGGGGAATGATTTAGAAACCGTTCAAGAAAGACGTTAAGATATACTCTCTGTTACATTGAAATTTTGAAAGTTTTTATGAGACGAGTTTCTGGGGCCACAAATGAGCAATTTTGTTAAAACCCAAGTAGAATTGCAGAAGAGACTATCTTCTAGGAGAAAATATTTTGAGACATTTGAAACAAACCAATGTATATTTCATGAGCTCAAAGGCATATCAGTTTCATCAAAAACGTTTCATCTCCCAACAAAAAGAATGTTGAATAGAATGAAAACATGTAATAGCTATTGCTGGCGAAGCAAATTCAGTTTCTTCCAAAATTCGAAGATATAAATAATCAAATTCACTGAATGGAAAAGAAAAAGATTGACTCTTACTTATGAATGAAATGGGTTTGAAGACATCTTTTCTATAATATTAGTAAATATGAAATAATAAGATTTAAGGAGGATTTGGGAGATGATAAAAGAAAATATATAGCACAAAACGCATGTATGCTAGTAATCAAAGATAGCAATTGGATACAAACATTAGCTTACTTTTTGGTAAATACAACTTGTGGCCCTAACGACTTGCTAAAAATTATAATACATAGCATATCGCAGTGACAAGATTTTTGAATAAATATTGTAGGTATAGTGAATGATATGGGATGACATTTTATTAAGTTACCGTAGAATGGGGTGGTTAGAAACTATGTGGTGAATGGAAACAAAAAGTAAGAAAGTTATGTTATAATTCCGTACTCTCATACCATATTATTTCTGAGGGACTAATGAACGCCAAGCGATTTCCAAGAGCGTAACCAACGAACTATACGAAAACCAAAGTTTCAAACAGTTGGTAACACTGCTCAACTGAGAACTAGATTCAGTTGTTCATTCGGTGAATTTTTGGTACGGAATTAACTTTGCTTGGTAGGTGTTGAAAAACATAGGTTCATGTCTCAATTTTTCTGTTAGTATAATCATTTTTCGTGATATGAATACCAGTAAAGAAGAAAATTAGTTGTTAGCGAACTGTGACCAATTAGAGGAAGCGGCACTTATAAATGTTCTAGAAGTATGTTCTGGTTGGGGATATCCACTAGACCATTATGATCTCAGAAAAATTGTGAAAAATCACATTGATTCGAGAGGAAAGAGCTGCGTTCAAAAATAATATGCCAGGAAGAGAATTTGCATTTTCTTTCATGCAGAGGTATGAAGATCGGTTAAGAGATCGCATATGCCGAAACATTAAACGAACGCGAGCTGCAGTTTCACATGAGGTCATCAATAACTATTTTGATAATTTGACACAGGAGTTGGAGAATGTACCTGCATCAAACATTATTAATTACGATGAAACAAACCTCTCTGATGATCCAGGAAGGAAGAAGGTAATTTCAAAGAGAGGTTGTCGTTATACTGAGCGGATTATAAGCTCCAGCACTTCAATCATGTTCGCCGCAGCGGCAGTTGGAAAACTGTTGCCTTGTTATGTGGTTTACAAAGCTCGGAACCTATATGATTCTTGGACCATTGGAGGGCCCAAAGGAACTCTCTACAATCGCAGTAACAGTGGTTGGTTCGAGGCAACCTCATTCAAAGATTGGGTGGAGAAAATTGCAATACCGTACCTTGAAAAACTTGAGGGAAAAAAGTTCCTCATCGGAGATAACCTATCGTCCCATTTTTCCTCAAAAACTGTGCAACTTTGTGTGAAGTATGATATTCAATTCATATTCCTTCCGCCTAAAGCGAGGTGCAAACTGGAGCGGTCATGGGTGCGGTGGCGGGCGCGGTGGCGGTGGCGATCAAACGCTTTTCATTAAATTAAACGGAAGAGTGTTAACCTGAGCGGACTGACAAACGCGCCCGCTGCCCAGTGCAGAGTTCTATCGCTACCAACCTGCGGACAGCGGTAGAATGCTGCATGCATCATTTGCCCGTCAGTTCGCGCGATATTTTGCATAAGAAACATGTGTGACACCGAGAAACTATTTGAAAAAGTGCGTGAGTATCCAATTCTGTTAGATTTATCTTGAATAGTAGAATTCCGCGGATAGTTTGATTTATCTCATGCGGTGTATAAAAACATAAAGAAGAAAGATAAAATATAGGACGAAATGGCTGCTTCTGTAAATGGTTGGTAAATGAAAATTTATGGTTTCTTTTGCAGTCTTATTCTTTTTAAGACTAACAGCGGAACAATACTAATAATACAGTTTCTAATTATTATTAAAATACGAAACAATTTGTTGATGTATTTCGAACGCTGAACTGAATGTTGGCGAACGAACGCTCTGGTGTGCGGATGTCTTGTCCGCTTTGAAATAGCCACCGCCACCGCGCCCGCCACCGCACCCGCCACCGCTCCAGTTTGCGCCTCGCTTAATTCGACTCATATGACGCAACCCTTGGATGTTGCTTTTTTTTACACCTCTGAAGGCTGCCTGGAGGAAGGTGTTGCTCTCATGAAAACAGGAGAGGGTCTCAAGAAATGCTCCATTCCAAAAGACAAATTTCCTCATTTATTGAAGACTCTCTTGGAAGAGATTAGTGCAAATCAGCACTATATGATGATAATATTGTATCTGGTTTCAGAAAATGCGGCATCATTTCCCTTAACAGAGATGTAGTATTGCGGAGAATACCAGATGAGAATGCTGAAGTATCACAAGAACATGTCAACGACACTGTGGTCACATACTTGAAGAATCTAAGATTTGGTAATGGTTCCACCACTTCAATAGGAGAAAAAAAAAAGTTTTGGCTGGAGAGTATTGCTGGAACTGATCTAAATGATGACGAGAGTGAGAATGAGGAGAGGTATAGGAAAACTCTTACGACATCAAGGTGCATTGAGAAGAAAAAACTCAGAGTTTCGACTAAGAAAAAGATGTTTGATGATGAAATGAGTGAAGATGGAAGCGACCATATGTCCCTCCATGACAGTGATAGCAGTTTAGGTATGGTTCAAGATTATCCTGATGAAATGCAGATTGAAGAGCAGGGTTCAGGAAGTTCTGAGAGAAATTCATGTGTTGATATTACTAACCGGCCCATTCCTGAACTGGAGTATCATGGGAAAAAATTCAATAATGTTTTTCCAATAAATTTCGAACGCATAAAACCTCAAATAAGGCTTCTTGTTAGAATCTAAAAAATGTGAGAAGGACATTTATTTCTATCCTGATGTTCCAGATGTTTGTATGGTTAACATCAATCAAATCATGGGGCAGGTATTTCCAATACAAACATTAGTTTCGAAGTCCAGACGAGAAACTGTGATATTTGACATGGATATAATTTAAGAAACTCATGTTCCAAAGTGGGTAGTTTTTAGGTAAAACCATTATTTCATTTAATATTGAAGAATATTTGATTTGTATTCCATATCCATTCGAATATCAATAAAGTTGGCGTTCATGAAATGAAATGATTTTATTTTGCTTCCGAAATCTAAGAAAAAACTATGTCTATGCTGTTATATTGTATACTCGATTTTATATTCGTTTCCATTCACCCATACGGCAGACCAAAAGCAATATAGACGAGTTTTCAACGTGTCGATTCGAGGTCGTGGGCCCTATCTTGGGCCCATTCAGTGTGAATTTTCGTGAAGTTTCGTGTTCCTGAAAGATCATCATTTTTCTTGTATCGATTAAGGTGCAATGAAAACCTGGCCTGCTACAATTTTTTAAGGGGGTGCGTTCTTTGAAAAATCATATCAGACATCATTTTCTCAGAGAAATAACATGCTATGAATGTTCTGCGTCAATCAAAATGGCGATGTGTCGATTTTGATGAACATATATCCATTGGTTGGTCAGAACAGAAAGGTTTCCGTCGTGATAAAACTATATATTTTCAAACGATCGTTAAGGGTTTTTTCGGCGTTACAACACGGAGAGAATTAATTTGATATAAATCATGAAACGATTTTATATAATCAACAAAACAGCATTTAGTAGTAGATACAGTCCGCTACCTTTGGACCAGGAAGTGTGACGTCACTTCCGGTCTGTGCTCCGATTATCAGGTCTCCACTTCCGGTCTGCGCTGGCGATGTATGTTATCGGGTAGATAACGTTATCGGCTAGATAGCGTTATCAGTGACTCGGTCTGGCATCCAGTGTATGTAATTAGTGTTATCGAGTAGATAACGTTATCGGGTAGATAGCGTTATCAGTGATTGTGAGTCACCCATGCTGGCGATGTGTGTAATTAGTGTTATCGGGTAGATAACGTTATCGGCTAGATAGCGTGATTGCGAGTTTGGTCTACGTATAAATAGAAATGCTTAGTTTGAAATATTAATCTTATCAATGAGGTCATCAACAAGTCGTAACTTGTGTGTGGTAGATAATAGAGCCATTGTATTCAATTTTAAACGGAAACAGATAACACTTTGTTTTGCAACCAACTGATTGGTTGATATTTTATCTACGAGAAATGCTTAGTTTGAAATATTAATCTTATCAACAACAAAATGAAAACGTAAACTGTTTCTTGTGCTGATATTGATAACTCAGCAAATTATCGTGGGAATGTGTCACGTAGGCAACTGTAGGAATCGCGCGCAGCGTAGATAAGAAGGTGGAAATGGTATTGTCTCGAATATAATTTAATCATTACACATTTGATTCTCTAACGTGCAACTCGTGTTTTTTGTGTGGTGCAATTTGAGGTAAGTCTATATTATTATTTGATTGAGAAGACTCTCATTTCAAGTTGATATATTCCAAATGAATATGATTCGTATGATAATAAAATCGATTTAGGGAACTTTTATTTCAAATTGTCAACAAGCTAGCTCTCCACTTAAATTCACACACCGATTATTACATCTACTTACTATTGTACACTCAGATTCACACCGATTATTACCACTATTGTTTTCTCGACCGATGTTTTGGAGATATACCGAATTCTATTGAGTAATATTTATCCTTGTTCAATTTGTGGTAAGTCTATATTATTATTTGATTGAGAAAACTCTCATTTCAAGTTGATATATTTCAAATTAACTTCAAATGAATATGATTCGTATGATAATAAACTCGATTTAGGGAACTTTTATTTCAAATTAACTTCAACAAGCTAGCTCTCCACTTAAATTCACACCGATTATTACATTCACTTACTATTGTACACTGAGATTCACACCGATTATTACCACTATTGTTCTCTCGATCGATGTTTTGAAAATATACCGAATTCTTTTGAGTAATATTTATCCTTGTTATAGATATTCATATCATAATGAGCATGGAAGCATTAAACTCGTGTTCTCTATTACAGAGATTTCCTACGAAAAAAGTTAACCAGCTCGAAGAAGGTAAAGTTTATAAGATAACTAATGCGAAAATTGTCAACACCCGGTTTGGAGAATCTGTGCTAGCAGAGATTGACGATTTTGGTGTTTTCCTCCCAAAACGTTTAACACCACTACTCAAACCTCTGTTGGATCGCATCAATGAAAAACAATGCATAGGAATGATTTATAGAGGAGAGGAACATTTTGGGAAATCGAATCCAGCAGCAAAAATCGAGTTCAGAGAGATTTAGGGGGCGTTCGCAGACTTCAAAGTGGTGGGTGTAAAGTAAGATTTTTGTTCTATCATTATCATGGAGTCTATTTCAAAGATTAGCACCGAAATTGTTAAAATCATCGATCAGGCTCAAAAAGATTTGTATAAGTCAAAATTTTCCCCTCAGGAAACAACGAAATGGATAGATTTTTGTACGAAATATATCCGTACGTTCTCGAGACATTTGATGAAAGATGATTTGAATTTAGCTAATAAGAATCAACTTCAGACAAATATCGGTCATATAAAGCGTTTCAAAATCTTATTACAAATTAGAAATAAATCATCTATATCAAATAAGAATCGCAGTGATAGAATCAGATGGGAGGATGGACAGTCTGCTTTTAAATGTAGAATAAGAACCGGATTGATTATCAATATTTCGCATTTAGACCCAATTAATTTTTTATATGATGCTTTTCATCTTTTCAATACTAGAATCTCCAAAATCCTTCATGAATATAATTTTATTAAAGTTAATTCAACATTTTGTGGCGAGTACATTAAAGGGAACGTTAACGATGAACTTATTCAGACAGATTTTAAATATTTTCATACACGATCAATAGGAATAGATAATACAACGAATTTATTAGAATGGTATAAAGATAGTATTATTGAGAAACTTTCTACAAAATTAGAAGAATTCCAAGAGAAAGATTCAAATTGGAGTCTCAGAAATATAGTAAGTCTGCAAATAAATATCAATAAACATGAAGTAATTAATTCAGGATCTTCATATATAGTTCTTCCTAAAGAAATTGCAAATAAACATGCTGTTATCAATGTTAAAAATTATGATGAGTATTGTTTCGCTTGGGCAGTAACAGCTGGATTACACCCTGCTACTACACATTCAGATAGAATCACTTCATATCCTCATTTTAGTACTGTTTTGAATTTACAAAATTTAACTTTCCCGATGCCTATTTCACAAATCCATTTATTCGAGAAGCTGAATAATATAAGCATTCACGTTTTTGTGTTAGAATTATGCGATAAAACAGATGGTGCTGCTGATAAGGAAAAATTAAAGGTTCTCTCCGCATATCTATCAAAAAATAAACTAGAAACACACTTTAATTTGTTGTTGATTCAGGATAAATATTATCGCGATGTAGAATCTTCAGATACATCGAATTTTGTTAATCCAATAGTTAAATTCCATTATTGCTTGATTAAAAATTTAGCTCGACTTATTAATTCGCAAATTACTACTAAACATGAAACTTATTTATGTGAACGGTGTTTGAATAATTTCTGGAGTGAGATAAAATACAAGACTCATATCGAAGATTGTGGAGAAATAAATACATGTAAAATAAAATTCCCTAAAGAAGACCATTTAGTTTTCAAGAATTATTCAAATAAAATTCCAATGCCATTTGTGATTTATTTCGATTTTGAGGCTCTATTGCTACCAATCCAAAATTGTTCTCCATCAAATTCAGCTTCATACACCAACCGAAAACAATTACATGAAGCTTACAGTGTAGGCTATTATCTGAAATGTTATTTCGATGATTCCATTTCGAAATATGATAGTTGGCTGATAGAACCAGCCAAATGGTTAACCGAACAATTAGACAAAATTAGTATATTCATAGAGGAAAAATTGAAGTGTAACATACCTATGAGTTTGAGTGCGGTTGATTTATCATCCATAATGGGGGAAACTAAATGTCATATTTGTGAAAAATGTTTTACCGATGGGGATATACGTGTAAGAGACCACTGTCATTTCACTGGGGTTTTTCGCGGCTTAGCACACCAACATTGTAATTTACAATATAAACATAAATTTATAGTGCCTGTTTTAGCTCATAATCTATCTGGGTATGATATGTTCCTATTGATACGAGATTTAGCTAAAGCGAACAAACAGAACATTCAAGTACTACCAATCAATAAAGAAAAATATATAAGTTTTACTAGAGGTTTCTTCTCTTCCCCAGTTAAATTCCGTTTTATCGATTCATGTAGATTTTTAAATACATCACTAGATGAGTTGGTGTCCTTTTTGAATGTCGATCAATTGAAAATTTTGAAGCGTGAATATAATCATTTGACAAACGATCAGTTCAAATTATTAACCCGTAAGGGGGTTTTTCCATATGAATATTTAGATAGTTGGAATAAATTGAGCGAACCAAATTTACCACCAATCGAAAATTTTTATAATAAATTGAAAGATGAATCAATAAGTGAAGGAGACTATGAACATGCTCAAAACGTTTGGCAAACATTTAATTGTAGTAATTTAGGTGAATATTCCGATTTATACTTGAAAACAGATGTTTTGCTATTGGCAGATGTTTTTGAAAATTTCAGAGCCAAATGTTTAGAGATATATAAACTTGATCCTACGTATAATTTCACTTTACCGGGCTTCTCATGGGAGTGTATGTTGAAATATACAAATATTTCTCTTCAGTTTCTAAAAGATATAGATATGATTATGTTTATAGAAAGGGGGATACGAGGAGGTGTTAGTCAATGTAGCAATAGATTCGCGGCTGCTAATAATAAGTATATGAAAGATTATAATTCACAAGAGGAAAGTAGCTATCTCATGTATTTTGATGTTTGTAATTTATATGGGTGGGCTATGGCGCAATATTTACCATATGATAACTTTGTATGGTACGATGATCTTAACATCGATGTAAGAGACATTTCGGATGAAAGTCCTGTTGGATATATTCTAGAAGTAGATCTAGAATACCCTCAGAAATTACATGACACCCACAAAGACTTACCGCTATGTCCATTGCACTCTACACCTCCCAATGCTAAACAAGCAAAATTATTATCGACGTTATACAATAAATCTAAATATATAATTCATTATAGGAATTTGAAACAATGTTTAGCGTTGGGGATGGTGTTGAAGAAGGTACATAGAATCCTTAAGTTCAGCCAATCCAATTGGTTGAAAGCTTATATCGATTTAAATACACGATTACGTGCAGCTGCAAAGAATAAATTCGAAGAGGCTCTTTTCAAACTCATTATAAATGCAATATTTGGGAAATCGATGGAGAACGTACGTAAGCATCGGAGCGTTAAATTAGTTAATAAATGGTATGGACCATTTGGAGCGCGATACTATATTTCGCAACCGAATTTCAATAGTAGTAAGATTTTTGATGAAAATTTGATGGCAATCGAGCAAAACAAACTCGAAATATTATTTAATAAACCAATTTATATAGGAATGGCTATTTTAGATATTTCAAAAACTTGTGTGTTTGATTTTCATTATAACTTTATGCTGAAAATATATAAAGATCCCGAAGCGATAAGGCTGTGTTATACAGATACTGATAGTTTGATCTATCATATAATAACAGACGATGATATTTATGAGACCATTATGAAGAAAAACGTTCAAAAATTTGACACTAGCGATTACGCATTAGATAATATTTTTGAAATTCCACCTATAAACAAGAAAGTGGTCGGATTAATGAAGGACGAGAACAAAGGACATATAATGACAAAGTTCATCGGTTTACGCTCTAAAATGTACAGTTATAAGGTGGAAGGGAAAGAACCCGTTAAAAAAGCTAAAGGTATTAGAGATTCGGTTTTGAAATATTCTATAACTTTTGAGGATTATGTTAAATGTCTTGAAGAAGGAATCGAGATATATAGAGTCCAAAAATCTATCAGATCTTTTAACTTTAACCTCTACACTATAGAACAAAATAAAATTGCCCTCAGCAATTTTGACAACAAGAGGTTCCTGATAAAGAATAGAACAAACACCTTACCTTATGGGCACTATTCACTATTATCTTGATGTTTGTTTCGATATGTTAATTTTGTTATTTGTATTAATATATTTTAATAAAAAATCTTTCTCTGATGTATGTGTTAATTTTAATATTTGTATTCATTTGTCTTAATAAAAAATCTTTCTATGATGTATGTGTTAATTTTAATATTTGTATTGATATGCTAATTGTAAATGTATTCATATGTTACATACTTGTTTTAATAAAAACTTCCTATGATGTGTGTTTTTTAATAAAGAAACAAAAACTGTTGATCATATTTTATTGTTCTAAATCATGCAAAACCTTATTTTTATAGTAAAATAACATTTCTTTAAGTGTATTGGTCAATAAACATTTTGGCGATGAAATATTAATAAAACAATATAAGAGTTCTAATGCACTGGCATGATTCCTCATGCTTTTTATCACATCAATAACATTGTGATAGTATGAAGAGAAATCAAATTGTTCGAGAAAAGACACTCCATCGTTGATATTAATAATTTCTCGAACATCTTCCTCACACAACCAAAAATGAATACCATGCTTCGTAACTTGAAGTACTTTTTCAATATTGTCCCACACAAGTTGAACTATTTGGCAATATTCATCGGATGCTATGGGGGCAGGATCGAAATCTGTTTGTAAACTTGAGAAGAAATCGCTGATTTTAGTTCGAAGAACTTCGATGAAGTCATACCATTCCAGCAGTCCAAAGGTGAGTTTACAATTTTGCGAAGAATGGATAAGTGATATTGTTGGTGCGAATATTCGCATAGGACTCAATCCACACTTTATTTCATAACCTCCCTCCAATGGGTATGTTGTATTCAACAATAGAAATTTTTCATCACGAATTAACATTTCAAACTCTTCAAACATTCGATCTAACTCGGAACTATCTTCGGATGTACCACCACTATCTTGGTACGACATTTTACTACAACTGAACTGATTGTTGGACATACAGCCTGAAGATCACACACGCACGCGCAGATCATATAATATCACTTCTAGCAATCAAACTTTTCTCCTTTATTCCCAACCATTTGACGTACATTTTATCATCTTTTTTCCGAAGCACTTTCTCAATCAAAAAGACATCAGGTTGTTTGGTCTTCTGCAATTCTTCCTCGTAGAAACAACCGCTGATTGGGGAGTTCTTCATATCCTCGAGTAGATACGTGACTGGGTTAGTGATTTTAACTTTTATAATTTTGAAGAGCTCCGCCGACCAATTAGGCGTATATGATTTTTCGAAAATATGTTTGGCTTTGCTTATACGTACCACATCACACACGTTGAATTTATGTGGTAAAGCCAACTTGAGGTGTGAGTAGGATCGCTTCAATATCACGCTCTCATTTTGTTTTGTCACCTTGAATGGAGCCATATTTATAGTTCTATGTTTACGTTTATTATATTTTTCAGTGATTTCTTGAAGTATATCAATCCATCTATATTTTCCTTTCAAACTAAATTGTTTGTAGAGCGCTTCTTTCAAGGTTCGAATAACACGTTCAGCAATGGCGGCTTTCTTCACACTATACGTATTATAATGGTTGATTTTGTGTTTTCTCATCAGCTCGTCAAAATGCTTATTAAAGAATTCTTTACCTTGATCGCTTTGCAGATTCCTAGGTTTACGTCCTCCTCCCTCAGTCAATATAGAATTAACTGCTTTCCGAACCTCGTCGGCTGATTTCGTTTTCAATGGACGAGTCCACACGAATTTCGAGAAGCAATCGATCATCACCAAAATATACTTGAATCCTCGATTTTCACGAGTATAATTACCCATTTCGGCTAGATCCATCTGCCACAAGTCATCCAGTCCCTTCAAAATTGTACGACGACGTTTGAAATTTTTTCGGGCTGGCTTATGAATCTCATCGACAACTTGTTGCATCGTTTTTCAATTATTGTCTAGTTGGAGTTATACGTTTCGGGTTGGTTGATGAGGTGGTAGCGTCATTTGGTCTTTTCTTCGAGGGTGTTGTCATACGTTGTTCCAACGCCAGCAGCCTACTCACAATATTCTCCTGATGTACATCCATTATGTTATAATCTATAGTGATCTTGTTCAATTTATCATTATGATCACGCAAAATAACGCGTTGACTCTTATGATATGTTTCGAAATTATCAGTGAATTTCTTGAAGATATCGAGTACATAAGCGGTATTAGCTACAACGGTTTTGAGATCCTTATCATTTTTCTTCTTGTATTCATCCAATTCTTTATGTAAACTCGTGAAGCTAGCATCACTTTGATTTTTGTGCGATTGTATGTTGATGGAGAAACTACTCATCTCTCCAATTAATTTCTGAATCTTATGTGAAAAGTCATCGTTGAAGATGCGCTCCAAGTTCTCCCCAATCTTCGCACTCACATCATCGACATAAATCTTGCTTGCAACATCGTTCTTGGATGTGGGCCTTTTCACATTACAAATTTTCACGTTCTCGATATCTACATCGCCATCTGGTGTACGAGCTAGAACGTGTGAAAACATCGATTGTCGAAGAGCGTTGATGCTGGTTGAACCACCAATCACAGATCTTCGTCCAAACTTATCAAGACTCATCGTGTAAATGATATGAAACAGTAATGAACACACACTAATATATGATATCGGCTTCTCGTAGCTCATTTATTATAGCGACTATCTCATTGTCGTGAGATGTATTCCCAGCTTGTTGAGATGCCATCAAAAGACTCAGTCGTTCCACAAGTTCGTTTGGATCGTCCCAGTACACGTACTCCATTGGTTCGTTGTTATATGTCAATTGCATACCGCTACCGAGAGCTTCCTCATGAATTAGAGGTCGAATTATTTTAATGTACTTGTATCTTCGAGTACCTTTCAAGTTTCCGGCACTATTTCTGTGGGGATTTGTCAAGTTCAGAATCATCCTGTAATTCATCTTATCTTTCTTGGTGAAATTTCTAGGTTTGTCATAGAATATAAGTTCACACAGACCGACGGTACTTTTGAATTTTCTTCCTTGTGTCACGATAGTATCTCTATTTTTGAAATCGATTAATTCACCTCCTAGCAACCATGACAACGAACTAGCATCGTAAACTGGGCCATAAACTTTATCGACTTTTCTACTCCCCGACCAATAATCACCGATATATTTTTGAATTAACTCTGGGTAAGATTCTAATACGTCATACTCATCATCATCGCTGTCAGACTCTTCAATAACAGTTTTCATACTTGCATCGCTTACATCCAATACCGTTTCTCTTTCATCTTCCTCCTCTTCCTCCTCCTCCTCCTCCTCTTCATCCGCATCATCCTTTTCTTGCTTGATTTCACGTTTAATCAATGGTGTATTATTGGATTTGATTATTTCCCGAAGTGGTTCCGATATGGGTTTAAATAATTTATTGATCGACTCGTCCTCTTCCGTTTTACCCAGTTTCAATGTGAGATATTTCTTGCGTATAGATCGTTCCAATTGAGCGATTTTTCGCTTACGTGCTAACCGTTCAGCGTCCATTGTGTATTTGCTGAAGATTTCACGTTCACACTTTAATATATACATCGAAACCTTTGCGGTATCTTCCATTGTTCAAATCGAAATCTTTAGCAATTATCAATGTTCCAAATTTCTCCATCCAACACATAGAACACATCTTTTTGAATCGATCGAAAGTAACGTCTGGGGATACGTGCTCATCAAACACATGTTTTAGATTTATTTCATCCTGTTTAAATAACACGATCAGGTTAGAATTATCGCGAATCAGTTGTTTAGGAATTTTGGAGTATGTCTGACATAGATATGATGCGTCAATGTTTCTATGTCTACACATCGAATAATATTCTCGAATTTTCTGTTGTGTCTCACAGGATATGTCATCAAAAATGAAGATAGAATTTGGTTTTGCATCGTTCGGACTTATAATTTCTTCATTGTCTTTATATGGGAAATAACCAACTCCTTTTACTCGTTCCAAAATCTCCTGCAACAGTATGTACTTATCTTGATATAATGACTTCGAGTATACGTAAACGTTTTCAAACTTGACACCATTTGGATTGAATAACAACGATAACATAACGTTTGTTTTTCCGCATCCGCTCGGACCACAAATTAAAGCACGAAAAGAGTTTGGTAACAGTTTACCATGTTTACCAATGCGATTAGTTCCAACTTTTAAATCTAAATTCTCGATTGGGAGTGTCTGTTCTTGTTGAACGGTCTTCATCGTGTGAACCATTTCTACTTAATGATAACGTATAAAAGGAAAAATCATCAGAGCGTATGCTCATTAACAATGTTGATTCATCAAGGTGAAGGTTTATTGAATACACTCATAAACAAGCTCCCGTTTGAATTACACATTCCTTCATATCAATTCTGTGGTCCTGGAACTAAATTGGAAAAGCGTCTTGCACGCGGTGATAAAGGTATCAATCCTCTAGATTCCGCTTGTCGCGAACACGATATAGCTTATTCACAAAACAAATCTCTGGAGGAACGTCATAAGGCCGATAAAATATTAGAGGACGCTGCTTGGAAACGAGTTAAATCAAGAGACGCTAGCGCAGGTGAAAGACTCTCTAGTTTATTGGTTACCGGTGGGATGAAGGTTAAACGAAAACTGGGTATGGGTATCAAGAAACGGAGGCGACAACGACGATGTTGTTTCCGGAAAGATATCGTTGGAAGCATCGCAAAGTCAATGGAGCCATCTTCTTCATTGAGAAAATCCGCTATGAACGCGTTGAAAGCCGCACGGATCGCGATTAAACGAGCTGGAGGTAAAAAGCGTATCAGAGTACCAAGAGTAATACCACTACCAAAATCTGGAGGATTCCTCCCACTATTACTACCCATCTTAGAAGCTCTAGGAGCCTTAGGATCGGTTGCAGGAGGTGCAAGTGCTATCGCAAATACGGTGGTTAACGCTAAAAATGCCCAAAAAAAGTTTGAAGAAGATCAACGTCACAACAAAGCTATGGAATCGCTGGGAAAAGGTTTATACTTGAAACGCAACGCTAAAGGAGGATATGGATTGTTTTTGAAGAAGCAACAAAAAAACTTCCAATAAAGCTACCCGATGATAGGCCAATGTACGATCGAGATTTGATACGTTTCGCTAGAATTCTGAAAATCCCAAATTTTCGAGGTGTCTTTATGCGAGATACGCTACCGCACAAACCTAGACGTCGTGAATGTATCATTCTAAATTTGGACTTGACTAAAAACAATGGAACGCATTGGGTAGCGTTTAGAAAAATCGATAACGATGTAGAATATTTTGATTCTTTTGGAAATTTGAAGCCACCAAAGGAACTCGTTCGATATTTGGGCGAGAACGTTAGGATTTTCTACAATAACGACACCTATCAGAACTATAATCAAGTGATATGTGGACAGCTGTGTTTGAAATTTCTCAGTCACACTCGACTATTCGAAGAGTAACAACCACACACCACCATGGATTTCACTTCTGCAGTAATACAATACATATGTGAAAATGAGAGTAGTAGTAGTGGGAGTAGTTTGAGGAGAATCATCGATTTTATTTATGGAAATTTGATCGAGGCTATCAATAAACCTACTAGCGAACTTACACGTAAGAATTTAACGTTTCTACCGATGGAATACATCCTGAAACATTTGGATGTGGTGTTTCTCAATCAGAATGAGGTTCCGGAACATATGTTTGATTACCTTTACCGTCATATGCAGTGTAAGGAACATGTCGATGAAGATTGCGATGGTCCACAACCCCCACGCAAACTATGTTCGCAATGTTTATCTGAGCAGATTTCTCACATCATGGAGAACGAGGAAATAACTCATCACGAGAAGCAAGTGTTGATAGAAGAAGTTTGCAAAGACGATCCATACTTTATGAGATCATACTTATTCCATCTATTAATGTTAAAATATAAATAGAGATGTTTCAATAAATTTTTATCAGTATCATGTCTCAGTTGTTCACGTTAACAAGCACCAACCATATATTCTCGTTTACACCGCAGAATTCGATTGTGCTGAGGCCAGACAAAAAATATTATTTAGCATTGTTGGGATTCAATTCATACAATTCCATACCCAATATAGAGAACGAGAAATTCTACTATTACGTAGAAGGAGATAAAACAAAAGCGAAGACTCTTGAAGCTATAACAATTCCGGCTGGAAACTATGAGATAAGCGATATCGAAGAATTTATCAGGAAAGAATTGAAGGTTAAAGAAGATATATTCTCGCTGAAACCGAATAACAATACGTTAAAGTGTGAAATATTCCATAAAAATCATGATATTTCGTTTGAAAAAAACGATAGTCTTGCTAAAATATTAGGATTTCCACGAAGGGTATTGAAGAAGGGTGTGGTGCACGTGTCTGATTTATCTGTCAACATAATAAAAGTCACCAACATACGTTTCGAGTCGAACATTACAGTGGGAGCCTTCTATCGGAATAGACCTGCGCATACGATCTACGATTTTCCTATCACCATCGACCCCGGCTATAGGATTGTGGAGCGTCCGAAGAATCCTCTCTATCTACCAGTATCCGATATCGGAGAGATTACCAACATAACCGTACTAGCTTTAGATCAGCATTTGAAACCAATAAACTTTCGTGGTGAAGAAAGTATTCTACATTTACATTTACAAGAAGTATAGAAAATATGGGGTTGTTTGTGGACAACAACAATAAAAACAGTTCCCCCACCACATCATCATCAGTCTTCAACAAAACACCTAAAGTGCGTGACCTACTCACCAGAGCCAACATCGTAATTTTGAAATCATTAGGGTTTCGTCTTAAACAAGAATGTCATTATCCAAAATGAAGTATGCACGTAACAGTAGCGATGCCAGAGATGTTCATCATACAGCGATCATCTCACCTATATTCGATATATACGAGGAACCGAAATTTGATGAATCGATTCGAAAAGCCGAGTACAGATCGATTACACCATTCGTCAAGGCGTTCAATAACAGCGATATCATAGAGTTTGGAATAAATCAAGTAGACGCTTTTTTTGCTATGAAAGATACTCTGTTGGCGATCAAAGGAAAAATCGAAGTTAATGGAGTGGGGAATGTAATATTGGTACCTAATTATGGACCTTTTCTTTTCGACTCGTGTTCCTACAGCGAGAGCGGTAGAGACATCGAAACTGTACGTGACCCTGGAATAGTTAGCGCGGTGCGAGGATTCACATGTTATTCTCCCACAGATTCGACGCATATGTCTATAGCCAGCTGGACTTATCCGGAAGAAAGTGTTATATTGAACGCAACAAAGTCGTTCAGTTTACTCATCCCACTCAAGCATATTTTCAACATTTTCAACGATTACACCCGAATCACGTTCGGACGACAAACGATTCGATTGGTACGTGCTCGAAACGATAACGATTGCGTTATAATTGAGAACGCGGCTACCACAGTCAAATTTCTGATCGATAGTATAGAATTGAAGGTAAAATATATCTATCCCAACGATCTAATCAGAGAGAAGCTATTGCGATCCATCAAAAGCGATTCTCCTATTCTATTCGCTTTCCGGATGTGGGAGCTGCACGAGTTGCCTGCCATAACGGTCGATGCGAAGAGAGAAATATGGGCTGTGAAAACTAGCGCGTCCGTCGAAAAACCACGGTATGTTATCGTATTTTTCCAAACCAATAAACGTAACAATGTGAAAGCTAATCCTACAATATTCGATCATGTGGATATATCAAGTATCCGCTTATCGCTGAACGGAGAGTATTGGCCTAACGAACGGATGAACTTGGACTTTGCCAAGGAAGATTTCGTTCTAGCCCACCAAAACTATACCGATTTCTATCCTAGCTACACGAATTCCACAACAAAACATCCCATATTGGCTTATGATAAATTCAAAAAACGCGCGCTTTACATCATCGATTGTTCTAGACAAGAGGAGGCGGTAAAATCATCAACAGTCGACATACGATTGGAGATTGAAGCGGATAAAGGATTTCCAGCCAATACCAAGGCATATTGCATCATCATTCACGATTGCTTGATGGAATACTACCCCCTCACCGAAATTGTCAAGAGTCTCAATTAAACATCAGTCAGTCTAAATCGAAACTTCAAGCGAATCGCATCATCATGAGAATCGCATTAGTTGACATTGAGGGGTTCGTCATTGACGATGCCTTCCATCCAAAAGAAATGTGTATACAAATTGGATTCAAACGTCATTATTCCTTATTCAAACCGCACACATCTTATTCATCGCTAAATGCAAAGGAGCGAAAATCCGTGTGGTATTTACAAAAGTCTTATCATGGACTCGATTATGTATCTGGGAATGTGGATTATGAAGAAATGAATAATATTCTTAAATCGATTCTCTTGTGTGCAGTCGACTATATTTATGTCCGAGGACAGCAAAAAGCCGAATTTTTGAGAAGGAAGTGTATAGAATTGGATGTTTACCCACACATCGTAGATGTTCATAGATTCGATGGTACTCAATGTGAAACGGGGAAATTCGAGCGAACAAACAATTTGACCTGTCTGAATCATCGTAATGACGGTGGAAAATACATGTGTGCAGTTCATCATGTGGATAAATTACAGCAGTGGTTTCTGAATAAAATACTACCTAAATGATATGTATTTTATTCTGAAATAAATATTATTATCAATCTTTTGTTTGTTTCAATAAAACACATCCTTTATATAATAATTATTATTTATTTAAATGGTAAATAGCTTTCTTCACATTTTTAACAAACATTTTCAATAATAACACTGATAAAGAAGATAAAATAACATACAAAATTGCGAAAATTTTGGGGATTTCTTCTTCTATTGCAGATGATGTCTTTTGTACGAGATGTGGTAAACATGGTGATTGTCGGATCATTTGCCATTCAGCCATATCCCCCTCACTTCGATCGAAGAATAAGAGTTTAAGTTTATAATGTATGGTTGTACGATTGTCTTGTGGGATGTCGAATGTGAATACCTCCAATTGTTTATCATTGATTTTTTGAAAATTCATCGGAATCCATTCGGTACGGTTACACTGTCCACCACCGCTGCCGACATCCTTCAGACAAATATAGATGCGTTCAACGTGTTGGGGAACGTTCGCGTATAGAATACCATTCAGAATTGTGGTTAGAATCACAAAATTTGTTTTTAACACCCCCACTCCCATCATCCTCACTGTTTACACTTAATTTGTTCAGCAGTCTTATAACTTCAATTTTATCTGCGTAAAAATTCAAGTCTCTTCTTAGTTTATGAACTTTTTCCACGAATTCGCAAAGTCTGCGTGTGTATTCTTCAAAAGATATATCCATAATGATATATTTGTAGATTTACCAGATATCTATATTATTATTTTAAGAGCCACATAACATCTTCCTTCGTAAGAAATTCGAATAACTTCCAACTATTCGCACTAGAACACATAGGATTCACACTATTAGGGTGATGTAAACAGATGAATTCACAATTTCCTCGCTCTAATTTTGGACATTTACCTTTCAAATTCACCACTTCTACTCGATCTAACCCCAATTCTTGGAACGCTCCCCGTAGAAACTTAGCTTTTATCTTCCCACATACATAAACAGTAGCATCCGGATCGATATTTCCCTTCAAAATTTCATACAATTCATCATATTCCTGATAGCCAGAGTTCCATGGAATCCCATGATATTTTTCACAATGAAATATTTTCTTCATTTGCCTCTCAGATAGTTGATCCATCGATTTTGGAGGTTTGAATAGAAAATATTTCTCCAACCTTTTATCACAGTCCAACAAAGAGAGTTCCTTGATTTTATATACGTTTGCAGAAATCGGGGAACTTTGAATATCAACCACTATAGACGACATTTCAAACTAGAATGATAAACTATCCAAATATCTAGTTGCACATGCGCAGATCATTAACATATTTCTTTGATGTTATCGAAATTTCGAAAGAGTACGTCGAAGCACAAAATTTGTAGTGATGATGGACTTATTCTATAGTCGACCTCCCCTCCTATCTCAGAAAACAGTTGAAACATCTTAAAGGTGTAAGAATTTGAAGTATCTCTTCGGATGCTGCGCATGTCCATTATCTCACATCGGTACGGTAGAAGTGCGATCCGATAAAAATCATCATCAATATCATGTAGCACTCTAAAACAATCAAGTATATACGATCCTGGTTTCGGAACGATACCCGAAATTTGATGCAATATGATTTTTCCCATTCTTCTATGTTTATATTTGAACTGACCTTCTTTATTCATATCGAATATCTTCCAATCTTCTGGAGGTGGATCGAAATCTCCTCCGAAATAGAAAATATCAGCATACGCCCAATCGGTCGAGGCCCCCACCAGGAAAGTTATGAATTCTCCAGCGATTATCCAATTTTTGGATGGTAATTGTAATTCTTCGAGGATTTCCATCATATTCGGCGGACATGCGCTTATTACGAATTTCTTCGCATCGTACACGGTGGTAAGCACACTATGAATAAAACTGTTGTATAATCGAGGAGACATTATCACGAACTGAGTTCGATTTAGTTGAAGCAGTCACACACACCCTCTGCGCTATTGACTTTTTCAACCTAAAATATACAATCAAAACTAAATGGTATTCTTGCGGGTGAGAGATAAGAGGTCGATCGAACTGGTAAGTATACATGTAAAATAATAAAATCATGAACATTTTCAGATAAAAATGACGTGGGTTCGGATCCCTTTCAATCTTTCTCACCAAAGAATACCATTTTTTTCATTTGATGTACACGTCGTAGACGTTATGATCGATTCACAACCGCCATAATACCTCGTTGACCACCTCACGTGATAGCTGCCATGACACCACGTGTCTAGGACCTTTCTTACAAACAACCTGTATATACAACATAACATACTCTTTACAAACCCCCTGTATATACATTCAAACAATAATTACAAACACCGAATGCCAATCGTCAGCAGCCTACGTGACACATTCCCACGATAATTTGCTGAGTTATCAATATCAGCACAAGAAACAGTTTACGTTTTCATTTTGTTGTTGATAAGATTAATATTTCAAACTAAGCATTTCTCGTAGATAAAATATCAACCAATCAGTTGGTTGCAAAACAAAGTGTTATCTGTTTCCGTTTAAAATTGAATACAATGGCTCTATTATCTACCACACACAAGTTACGACTTGTTGATGACCTCATTGATAAGATTAATATTTCAAACTAAGCATTTCTATTTATACGTAGACCAAACTCGCAATCACGCTATCTAGCCGATAACGTTATCTACCCGATAACACTAATTACACACATCGCCAGCATTAGTGACTCACAATCACTGATAACGCTATCTAGCCGATAACGTTATCTACCCGATAACACTAATTACACACACTGGATGCCAGAACTGATAACGCTATCTAGCCGATAACGTTATCTACCCGATAACATACATCGCCAGCGCAGACCGGAAGTGGAGACCTGATAATCGGAGCACAGACCGGAAGTGACGTCACACTTCCTGGTCCAAAGGTAGCGGACTGTATCTACTTTTAGTGGATATTAGTCCTAAATTTACTAATACTTGTCACTTTAGGATTAATACAATCTCTTTCAGATAAATCCAATACAATCACATTGGATTGATAACAGTAAATTAGGATAGGAGACTTTTACCAATTTTACATAATTTTAGATAGATCTTACAATGTTTTTTATAAATCTGACAACATCTAGAATTGATTTTATCTTCCGATGTATTAAATCTATAAACCGAGTTTTATAGATTTAATAACTTCTTAAATACATCAGTCTTAAAATTTAGCGAGTAATAATAGCGGTATATTTATCGAGTTTTTGATAAGTTGATTACTTTTTGGATAAATACAATAAATGACTATGGGATTGATATCAGTAAATTTGGATACATGCTTCTCACAAATTTGATGTAGTTTTGAATAAGATTTACACAGTTTTTTATGAATCCAATAACATTGAACATTAGTTCTGTATCTTTCAATATATTGGATTAATAAGGTTTTTCTTAATGAATGATTTTCGGGTAGGTTCACGTATAAACCTTTTTTATTTGACGTTTTTCACAGGAATATCAAATGTGAAAGTTGTATTGAGAAGTTTCTTACGAAAATATTATTTGATATACCGTTGTCACAAAACCATCTGTCAAATAAAGTTATCTTTTTTAAATACTAATATTTAAAAAGGTATTTTGCTGCAAATTAAATGAATTTCTTCAAAATTTAATCCTTAGATTATTTAGAATATCATACTTGAACGTGAAAAGTTTTTAAGTCGACGTTTCTAACTAGAATGTCATTTCCTTTTTCTCCGCTGAGGTTTTATCAGACTAGAGTTAAAGGCACAGGTTGGTACGTTTTGCTGCGATCAGTTAAATTCTTAACTTAACTCTAAACTATTACCTTCCGCTGGCTCTGCTCGTTTCGGGAACTTTAACGAGAAGATCTGACCAAATGCAAACTAACTAAAATGACTATAAATTATCAATTAGCTCACAGTTCGATGTCAAAAATAACTTATTCAACCAATCAACAGCAAAGCGCACCTGTGCATTTGTTTTGCTGTTGTATGGTGTTATAAGTCAACCTTTTTTGTGGTCGGCTCATCATATAACAAATGCATGCAGCATTTAACGTAGTTCACAATACATAATATTATTGAAATTAAAAATTAGTAAAATAGCCAAAACATTTTATTGAGACGGAGTGATCGTTTCCAACAGACTATTCTCTTGAATCGAGTTATATGATGATACAATGCATATTTTCGTGTAGCAGCCAAATGACAAATGCAATTCACTTGAAGTTTCAACACGAACTAGATATAATGCTCCAAATTAACTGGCATGAAAATTCAGAGTCGTATCAGAGAATATAGATATGCTTCAACGCTATATAAAAGTTAATTCCAATTTTGATGGGAATCGGTGTTGCTTCGCGCATGTCTGAATTTTTGAAAGATGGAGTGAGCCCACCGAACAGTGAAATCAACAAATAAGATAAATATAAGAGTTTGATTTTCACTAATGTAATTACTGCTCATTCACTCCGTCTTAATCCTTTCGGCATATGCGCAGCATACTGACCAACCTCCTATACGGAGTACAAAAGAGCATTTAGTGAATATTAGTCCAAAATTGACTAACATTTATAACTTTAAGCTTAATACAATCCGTTTCGGATAAATCCTATAAAATAACTTTGGATTGATAACAGTAAATTAGAATAGAAGGCATTTACCAATATTTTATAATTTTGGATAGATTTTACAACATTTTTTGAAATCCGACAACATCTATAATTGATTTTATATTGCGATGTATCAAATCTATAAACCGAGTTTTATAGATTCCACAACTTTTTGAATACATCAGTTCTGAAGTTTAGCGAGCAAAAATGGAGGTATATTGGTCGATTTTTTGATAAGTTGATTACTTTTTGGATAAATACGTTTTTTTGTGAATACAATAACATTTAAAATTAGTTCTGTAGCTTTCAATATATTGGATTAATCAGGTTGTTTGTAATAAATAATTTGTTGGATAGATTCTCATATAACCTGTATTATTATTACAGCTTATTATTATTATTGCTTTTCATCTTCTAAGACAAATTATAAACATATTTTATATATTATGTCCCATAGTGATATGTAATAAGGTATTTTGCTGCAAATTAAAAGAATTTCTGTAATAAAACTTACTTCTTAGATTATTTAGAATATCATAGTTTACAGGTGGATGTGAAAAGTCAAGTTTTCAAACCGACGTCTCCAACTAGAATGCCATCTCCTTTGTTTTCTGCGCTAGGGTTTTATCACAGTAAAAGGCACAGGCTGGTATGTTTTGCAGTTATTGGTTAAATTCAGATATATGTAAGATAAAACTCGAAACTATCACCTTTCGCTGTCTCCGTTCGATTCGACAACTTCAACGAAAAAAACTAACCAAACGCAAACTAACCCAAATTTCTATAAATCATCAACTCACAGTTCTAATGTGGCAAAAATAACTTATTTAACCAATCACAGCAAAGCTTAGCTGTACATTTGTTTTACTTTAGTTTGGTGTTATCAGCCAACCTTTTTTATGGTCGGCCTGCTGTGAATCATAACAAATGATGCAACGTAGTTTACAAAACATGATATTATCAAAATAAAAATCCAAAGATTTAAGTAAAATAACCAGAACATTTTATTGAGATGGAGTGAGCGTTGCGTTGCTTTTCTTGAATTGGGATATATGATGGCACAATGTATATTTTCATGTAGTGGCCAAATGGTGAATGCAATTCACTTGACATTTTGACACAAACTAGATATAATGCTCGACATTTACTGGCATGAAAATTCAAAGTTGCATCACAGAATATAGATATGCTAACACTATACCTGATGGGCCAATCAAAACGAAACACGGCCGATATCCCATTTTGCCCATATCATCAACCTTGTAACTTCCATCCCCTCACGGGTGTGAGCTTTAACTCCAAAATCTTGAATGGGAATATGGGTCGAGTGGTACCTTATTTTAAAGGTAATCGAATTCTCTGTTCAACGCATCCTAGTTTTATAGAATTCATGCAGCCGTTTAGAGAAAATAAGGGAAGAACAATGAAAGAAAAAATTATTGCTCGGTTAAAAAATGTTGAGATCCGTTAATTTTTATAGCAAGAAAACTCTTATTTTCAACTCTGCTTCTACAACCTCCCGCAGAGGTGAGCTTCAATCCTTAAATTAAAATGGAATTAAGAGTCAAATGATACCACAATTCAAAGGTCATCAAATTGTCTTTTCACGGTCTAACAATTTTTAACAATTAAGACCCAGATATTTAATTTTTCCATTTTAATAATACAGTTCAATCAGCGATACTCTTTCTGCAGTAGAATAAACCATTTTAGATCAAAACGAAGTTTGGTCAGAGAAAAAACCCTGCGAGATATTAAATTGAAATGAATTAAATGTAAATACTCGTAACTTCTAAGGAACTGCAAAATTTATAAATTCTTTACAAAAACAGAATTCCACAGCAGATAAAATGAAGTACTTACTTTTTTCTTCGAAAGATAAAATTAGAATTTACATTACCTTTTGTCAGTGGTAAATGTATTGAGGAATGTAGCAAACATTTCCTTATTAAAATAAATATTAAAGAGAAATAGAAGTTAATAAATAATAATGGATTTGCTGAAAAGAGAATTTAATGACCATTAAAATATTGTATCACAAGAATTTTAATCCCATTTTAATTTAAGGGTTGAAGCTCACCCCTGCGGGAGGTTGAAGTGACAGAGTTGAAAATTATGCATAAAAGAGCCCTTTTCCGAGATAAAAATCAAAGGGTTTTAACATCTTTTCATCGAGCAATAATTATTTTGAAATCGCTCTGTTTTCATTGCTGTTCCCTCATTTTTTCAAAAATGGCTGCATCGAATTTGTAAAGCTAAGATGCGTTGAACAAAAAATTCGATTACCTCTAAAATAATGTACCACTCGACCCCTATTCCCTTTTAATATTTTGGAGTTGAAACTCACCCCCACCAGGGGGTCAAAGTTACAAGGTTGATGATATGGGCAAAATCTTTTCCCCGGGCAGAAAAAACCGAAGTGTTCGAGCGATTTTTTTTTAAACGAACGATAGATATCGGCCGTGTTTCGTTTTGATTAGCCCATCCGGTAAAGAAGTTATTCTTAAAAATTTTTATAGGAATTGGTGTTGCTTTGCGCATGTCTTTAATATCGAGTTCATGATTTGTTTACATTTTAGCACATTAGGATTTCATACCGCTCCTATGAATTATAATGTACGTGCTAGATTGTCATTGTACGCTCACTCTAATTATGAATATCAGTATGTCCGTAGACGTTGCGCGAGATTTCTTTTGGAACACCAACTTCAAAGTTACCGACACTATTATTAACTTCTATATAGCTTTGGCAAATCCATATTCTGTGGTCGTACCATGAGCAGTTTACAAGTTTTTGAGCATAGCGGACTGTTGAAATTCGCTCTGTTTCAGATGTCGTTCTGTGCGTTAACTATATCTGACCGCTTGTACAGAGAAACCCGTTCTTTGCCGGTCGAATATGCTTGTGCGGCACCCGACAATGAGGTAGCGCGTTCCGTTGACGGCATCCGATAAAGGGCGCTTTTCCCTAATTTAAATAAGACTAGTATCAATGTCTGTACTACTGTCAAGTTGAATCAATTCAAACATTGAGCGATTTTTACACAATGTCTATTTTGTTTTGACTGAATCAACACAAAAAGATATTCGTTTCATTCTTTTTTTGATATAGCTAGCCACTTAAAAATAAAATCAATACAACATCCGATAGGCTAACAATATTTTGTATTGGATCTATCGTACAGTCAAAAACTGTATGAAAGATCTATTTAGTACAATTTTCGACTGATTCAACGCACCATACGATAGATCCAATACAAAATGTTATGAACCTATCTGATGTTGTGTTCGTTTAATTTTTAAGAGGCTAGCTTTATCAATAGCGCGTTATTAGTGTAGATTGGCACAGGTTACAGTTTACAGGTTTGTTCCCGTCAAGAAGATAAAATACCTGTATCATTTTTTTTTATTGTTACCTAATATAGTTATTATAATTAATTGTATGTGTAAGGTATGGTTTTTGGGTGAACCAGGAGGGGCACAAACGTTTCGCATTGGACTATTGATCACATTAAAATAGAGGTAAGTTCTGAAATTTAATAGAATTAGCAATTACGTGAGGAAAATCAGTTCTAAACTTAAATAAAATAACTATTAAAAGTTCGATTTTCACTAATTACGAACCGTAACTAAATTAATGAAAATCGAACTTCTAATAGTTATTTTATTTAAGGAAACTTCTGGCCGCTGTCTCCATCTTAGTAAGAACAAGAAGTATTACTTCCTCAAAATCATAGCCTATTTAAAATGAGTTTTATTTTACAGATAGTTTAACTTCATCAGATAACAAAACATGGCTCAAATATCACCAAGAACTATAAGATATTATCGAACATAGATGGAAGGAAACGCTTGTGGAAAGAAGTCTAGAGCTCACAACATATTCAAGAACGAGCATATGTCAGCTGTTGCTGGAGTGGCCGCAGTTTACTCAAAAATTTGGTCCAAACTTAGTAAGTCGAAGCATAATAAAAGTGTTCTTTTCTTAGTGGCGAAAATGCTAATTATTTTCACGTGATTCATGTCTGATTGCTTGGTTTTTCTTCAAATAGTCATACATTCTCCACAATTGTTAATTATTGGTATTATTTTAGGTTGAAATTAACTTCAACATTCTATATTCTAGAAACAAAAACTGCATTCAGGAAAAATGGGATAAGTTTTGCAAAAACTTATACCTTATTCTGAAGAAAACGTGAAAGACAAGCAATCGTTAATTTACTTGAAGGAGTTAACTTCCGCGAATATTACAGATGGTAGGTAATAAATTAAATAATGAAAAAATTCTAGTGTTTAGATCGTTGATTTTAAATTAAAATTGGGCGAAGTAGTAATAATATGTATTTTTCAGAAAAAGGGGACCTTACAATAATTAAAATTCTTCATTTCTTGTGCCCGCCAGTGGGGGTCGCAACGTTAAAAAAAGAGAAAGATTTGGAAAAACGAAGATGGAAGTTCAGTATTTGTGACAGTGCAAGTTAATTAGTTTAAATTCGATTTCTATTGGGTGGAGCTATTCGTCTAGTTACAGCTCAAAGTTATTCGCACGGTAATTCATGCGTATTGGAGTAGATCTATCATTTCTCGCGTTAACCACGTCTCCCAGTGTTATCGTTTGTGCCGATCAGCTTTTTTACACTATAAATAAGAAACAATCACCCGTATCCACTAAAAATACTGTTAAAGTGAGAAACTTTCAGCTGATGATGGCTGCTTGATGTTTTAACTTCAACAGTAGTTGCAGTGGATATGGCTCTATTTATAGTGTAAAAAAGCTAATCAGCATAGACGATAACACTGGAAGACGTGCTAGATCTGTTCCATTACGCATGAATTACACGACGAATAATGTTGAGCTTATCCGCCCAGGAAGAATAGCTCCAACCAAATTTAAATCAAATTTAAACTAATTAAATGGTAACTCTAAAAAAAAACTTTAGTATCGTTCAAAAATACATTGTTTTATTGCGATGAAAACCGTCTTCTTGTGTCTTTGGAATATCATTGAGGTACTGACAGCCATCTGGTTTTGATTCCATGACACCCTAGATGCATTATCCTTTTCTTAAAGTTTTCACACCCTTAGAAAACTACCCAATGTTTTCATCGAAATTGGCACATGACTGTTTAGGTGGACGCAGAACTCTACGGTGTTATTTTTTCGATAAAATAATGCCACATCTGGTTTTCAAAAATCGCACCCTCTTAAAAAATCGTAACAGGTCGGGTTTTCTTTGTACCTCATAATCGATACTAGAGAAATCATGAACATTCAGGCAATTTATCAAATTGAAAATTGAAATCACGGAAGTGTCAATTAAGTAGAAAACAGTAGTAATATTTAAAGTAATGAATGAATAAGTTGAAAAATAAATGGACCAAGGCATTATTAATAAAAATTAATCTAATCAATCATCTTGAATGGATAATAGGAGATTAAGATATAATTTCAAGTAATCTTATTTCATTTAAGCCTATAATTCCTCCTCCAATAAATAAAAGCAGAACTGAGTTGGTTGATAACTATGTGTACTAGCGAAAGATCGCTGGTAGGGAGTTCCTATACGTTTTTCTGTATAAACTGGACAACGACCAAAATACATATTTTAAATCCCCTTCGCTGATTTAGTATAGAATTAAGAAAAGAGTTTATATGACTGTGTCTAATGAAATAATGGCTATTCACAATTTTTCCATAACCAACATAAGGCGTTATACAAATAAGTACCTTCCCATCCAACTTCTCTGAAATAAAGAATTCCAAAACGATCTTGAATTATTTGAATTAGACCCATGATAATATTCTAATATATATGAATACATAATAATGGTATCAAACTATTCCTCTTAAAATTAACATATTTCTAAAATTAAATATTTGGAACTTTAGATTGCCTATTATTTCAGTAAATATCGGATGATTCAACTATCTATACTCCAGATTGTTGAGGATTGTTAATTCTAAAATTAATATTCAAAGGAATTTCAAGAAACCAACAATATCCAATTCAAACAATGAAGCGTATTGCAGTGTATCGGCGACATTCAAAATAGCTTCGGAATTGAATTATATTGAAATGAATTACTTCATCACTTTTGAAGGAAATTTCTATTAATAACATGAAAAAGTTTGTGAAATCGAATACGTTACCTTCAAACATAAATTATGATATTATCAAGTCTTCGAAAATGAAAAGTTACTTACCAAAATGTAGCTGCTGATAAGGGAAATGCATTTTCTCTCGGATTGGGTTTTCTAGTTTTCTTGTGACCACCATCCATAGCGTATTTATCGAAATTCAACTGGAAAGATAATATAATATATATATAATAATATTATATATGTAATCTTCATGTAAAACAATAAGTATTTGTAAAATAAATATATGTAATATACTAGTTAATAGTGTTTACGGAAGATATGTTCAAATCTTACATATCAAATACGATAAAAAAAGTACCTGATATGAACAACAATGATTACAAATTGTTTACGCTCAAAGTTCAATAACTCACAATATGTATTATAGAGGGAAACTACACCATTTTCAGTTTCAGATTACCAAATTTGAAAAATTGTGATTTGGACGAGCAATTGCAATCGTTTTTTCTTGATTAAACGAATTGAATCAAGAATTGTGGGAAATGATGGGTATACATTGATATTCTTCTACAGGTAAGTTCGGAACTGAACTCTAAATACAATGAGTATTCATTAACTTAATAATAATTATGATCTGCAGGCTTGAAATTTTGAAACCAACCTGGCTCTGGCTAGAACATAATTATTCTATCTATATCTCACGTAAACGCAGAAGAAATTCACCAATAATTGTCGCTGTTTTGGGAAGAAAGGTATTGTAAGAAATATTTCTCCTTTTATGATCAAAAATTGAATTTACCCTTCTCAGGTGTGTCGGCTCAGAAGAAGTCTTTTTTATTTTTACACTTGTATAATAATCTCGGAATTTTCTTTCTCTAGAAGCTTATTCAATACTAGGAAATCTATGGGGAAGAAGTTGGGTACAGAAAATATGAAAATTAATAGAAAAAATAAAAAAGATTCTCTCAACTATATTCGTCAAAGGAGAAACTTTCCCTACGAGTGAAAATAAAAGTATAGGTATATTTGTATATATAATATTATATACAAAATAAATTAATTTCTCATGAAATATTTGAATATACATCTTGAATATACTCATTACATAATTGAATGCCAACTGATTTCGTTTGCATATGTTGGAGTTTAGGACCTTTTCAGTTTTTTATTACATTAATTCAAACAATATTGGTGAATTAAACATACTAGACACCATTATTTTTTTCTGAAGGATTTAAAATTTGAAAAAAAGTATACACTGAATCGATTCTAAAGTTTTACAGTAACAATAACAACAAAAACGATTATCGAAATAAACCTAAACTTACATTGTACTTCAACAGTTCATATATGTGGTCTAAGTGCTAGGATATCTAACTCACGAAATAGACTAGGATATCTAACTCACGAAATAGAGCCAGGGGGTGAATGAATGTTGGGAGATGGGATGGGCATTTGAATTTTTCTTAAAACACCCCACTAGGCAAAGAGTTCCACTGCTTCGTCGTCCGATAGAAAAATTAAGTCTGGTAGGAAGAAGTTCGGTAGGTCTCAAGCTTGACAATGAAGGGGTGACCAGCTTGAGCTCGTCTAGTAGGAAGATATCACTCACCTTTCTACGATGTTCTAGAGAGGACAATGAATTCGTAAGTGTGACATCATCAATCAGACGAAGAGCTATCTTCTGGATAGAATCCAAAAGCTTCAGCGTATGTTTAGAAGCCGAGTGTGAAGATAATGAACGAAATAATTTATTTCATTATCTTTACAAATGCGAAGAGTTATCTTATAGAATGTGAAATGATTATTCAAAAGTCAGTAAGAAATTAAATAATTTGCAAAAAGTAACCTTGCCACGCACACTATTTATCTATTCTCCAAGTGGCAACGTTATATCTAGTTTAAGAAGCGATTTTCCAATGAAAAATCTGTTTCTGAAACAAATTTAGTAGTTTAAGCGAATGGTTCAGCATCTTACTTTTGTATGTAATAGTAAGTTTATTGACCATTTCTGAACACAACTTGAGAATTAAGAGCCCTGGATTTATTCTAACAGCTACATCAACTACATTTTTTATATTCTCTGAGATTCGATTTACTGCTAAAGCTTCTCTGTGGATACTGTATGTGATGATTTGAAATTTTATGATACAGATTTTATCTTAGTAACAGCACCACATCCCGGTTTATTCGAACATAATCTTACTAGATTACAATCTAGTTCCGTTTGCTTGAAAAAGAATTTCGAGTCTTACTTCTTCGGCGGAAATTCCCGTTAATAAATCGCAGCAGAATAAATAATCTTCCTTAATTTCAGTCTGAAATTGCACATTCGGCACATCAGTGCTTTCGTCAAGTTTTATGGAAAAAAACTAACTATGTTTCATCTGCATGAAAAAAAAATTGTGTACAATTTACAATGCTCTTCCTAAGATTCTGCGTACTTCCTGGAAACCCTCCACGTATACCACCGTTTCGGAGCTCCTGTTCTAGATGATACATTGATGATTGAAATGTATTGAAACTAAATCTTTTCATCTGATCAGTAGCAATACCAACCACAGAAAACTAGGAAACCATCTGTTAGAAGCAACCATCTTGGACCCACGAGTACCAGATTACAAGAGAAGAGCAGTAGGAAATAACTACAGTAATCACTTCCATAACTCAAAATTTGTCAGCAACATCATCATCTGTTAAATACTAGGAATTATGATACAAATATTGTACAGTTAGGTCTATGAAAATCAATTGAAGTTATGATCGATACGAGTGAATCTTTAAGACTTGCTGTTAAAATCCAACATGATATAAAAGTAATACTAGGATTTAGCATGTTCATTATATTCACTCAAAGTATAAAAAAACATTTTCAAGTAGGAAGGGTTTCAGACCAATCATGAACGAGGAGATAGAATCACTTTTTAATATGATCTGGGAGGTTATTGAATAATTTGACACCCATAAGGCTCAATGAATGTTGTCCTACTGTAAGCATCATATATGTGGCCCGAATTTGCTTTTTTTGTCTTGTGTCATAGTTATGTATTTCTCTGTTTGTAGTGAAGTCTTTATTTAAAAATAAGGATAAACACATTTTCCAAATTAGAATTCCTGTAGGGGTTAAAATTTATATGTTTTGAATAATAATCTGCATGAATAATTCCGTGGTACGCCTGCATGCAATGCACCTGATTATTTTCTTCTGATAAACGAATACATCAGAGGCTAGAGCAGACATTCCCGAAAGGCAAATTCCATATGCTAATCTGGACGCAACTTGTCCAAAATACAACTAGCAGATCATTTAAATTTAAAACATGTTTAATATTTCTAAACAGGTAATTAATTGAATTCAATTTAGTTATTAGGTCCTGGCAGTGCAATTTCCAGTTTAAATTCGTATCCATGGTTAACCCTAGAAATTTTATATTATCCGCGCAGTGTAAGATATAATTACCAATGCTTAAGTTTAATCTTGAGTGATTTTTATTCTGGTAAGAATGAAATTGGATGTAGTGTGTCTTAGATATATATAGGTGTGATAAATCTGGCACTGGCCTGTAGTTTTTATGAATTGGTATTACTTTTTTAATACCTCTGGAAATTGTCCATTTTCAAAAGATGTGTTTACTAAATAAGTGATTGGTTCGATAATAGAACTCAAACATTTTTTTATTATAAAATTTGGTACGTCACCCGGTTCTGATGATTTTTTTTTTTTAGTTTATAGGTTAACAGATTGTATAGATCTACTGATATAAATAGTAACAAAAACACGCTTCCTTCATGTATGAACCAGAACTTATTCTTGCTATTACGTTATGGTAACTGATCAATAACCGTATAGGGGGACATCTAGAAAATATTTGTTAAAAGATGAAGCAATAATTTCTGGGTCATTCACTATGGTACCTTCTAAGTTTATTTGTATTTCTTTGTGTTCATTTATTCTATTTGTCAGGGTATTAGTAATACTCCAGGCGGCGTTAATAGGATTATCAGATTTATTAATCAATTGCTGGAAGTGCTGTTTTTAGAATTAGTTACTAAACGTTCATGTTGAGTTTTTCCTGTTTGTACATCTCTGTGAGTTCTGGGTGATTGTTTTTAAGTTTAAATAATTGTTTATGATTTGCACTTGACTGTTTAATTTTTTGATTTACCCAATTTTTATTATGTTTCGAATACGTTTTTTTTGATCGGAGAATGTATATTAAAATGGTATAAAAACATATTATGAAAATGATCAAACGCGGAGCTTATATTGCTTTGACTATAAACCGTTTTCATTGGGAATTGTATTCGTAAATTTGATGATAGCATGTTTTCTTGGGTTATGTGCTATTTTGGTTTAAATAAAAATTGTACTATGATCTGAAAAGTAATTGCTACAGACCCATGAAGAAATTGATGTATATAACTAATGATTACCTTGATATACCCATGCGAATTTAATTTCATCTCAACAATTAATGTCAGTACAAGGATACATGGTGAATCCAGTACCTGCATCGACCATATGTTTGTTAGGACTCAAAATGGCCATTTTGAAAGCACATGTTCAGCGTTTGTTTTAGATAGTCACATATCCGACCCTAAAGCCACTACGTCTCTAAAAATCTCCAATGGGAATGTTAAATCTGGAAACTGTCACCAAGACATCATCTTCGAACGTATCAACTTTAAAAACTTGAAACGAGAATTATATCACAGTTGGAATAAGGTGTACGAAATAAATAATTATGTACTTGCTAATACATTTTCTCCTAATAAATCCATTAAATCATAAAAACAATACTGTAACATATAAAAAACAACAAATTAACAAAGAAGAATGATTGGATTAGACGAGGAATCATAAATGCAATTATTATCACAGATCGCTTATTCCAAGAAGACAAAAACAATATAGAACTGAAACAGAGATTCATTACTCATAGAAATAAACTGAATACATTGATGAAAATAACCGAACAATATATATGCTGAAGAACAAAAAAAGTAAAAATAATTCCAAAAATATATGGAAAGTTATCAATTACATGACAGGACACAAAAACAAAAATACTCTAGTAAACAATGTTTTGAAAGAGTACAATACTCTCACCAAAACCAATTTTGAAATAGCCGAAACATTCGCAAATTTTCAGCAAAATTGGACCTAAACTTGCGAAAAAGATAGAAACCCCATTATCACCTCCTCCATCTAGAAAAATTAATCCCAAATCCATGTTTTTGACACCCATCACGGATAAAAAAATAATTGATATAATACAAATTCTCAAAAACCATAGAGCGCCTGGAGTCAGGAGTGGATGGCATTACATCCGAAACTTCGAAAGAAATAGCTAGAGAAATATATTTCCAAATGTCATTTGTCATCAACCGTTGTTATGAAAAATTTATCTATCCTCCTGAACATAAAAGATCTGTTATCAAATCACTCTATAAATCAGGTGATAAACAAGTCATTTCGAATTATGGGCCAATATCTTACACTGATATCTTTGTAAAAAAAGGCATAAGACCTCGTGTGGAATCTTTTATGATGAAATTTGAGTTGCTAAACGAAAATCAATTTGGATTGCAGAAGAACATATCGACGGAGGATGCCTTGACGTCTGAAATGTATGAAGCACTCGATATCGCGAAACCTGTATTGTGCATTTTCCTAGACCTTGCCAAGGAATTTGACACGGTGGACCAAAAACAAGGTAATTATTTACAAGAAGGGCGTCGCCCCCGATTTTGATGAAAATTTATTGACAGACTACTTACGTGTTCCTTATGAAGGATCAAAAAAGAAAAATCTGCGGAAATGGACCGTTTTCCAGAAAAAAATCTTCTCATAATTAGCACCATGTTTATCTCAAGATATTGACCTCAAAAGCACATAACAACTAGCCTAAATGTCATGAAATATGTCTCTTTCAACTATATTCCAATATTTTGATGATGAAACGCAGTGAAAATGTGAATATTGCATTTAAATTGAATAAACAGCATCTGACATTTAATTGTAGCCTCCCTACAAGCTATTTCTTCTCGTTTCGTTTGAGAGGCTGGTGTCATAGATATCTTATTTCCATAGATATCATTATTATGATATGTTTGGCCGTTCGGAGACTCATAGAGTGCTGTATAATTGTGTCAGTACTTCTCTGCCAGTTTATAAATTCATTTTTTCTATTTTGTTGCTTGGACCTACAAAAAGTATTAGTGAAATACGTTTTTCCTACCTACGGATTGCTCCTTGGAAGACATCAGGAGAAGCGGCAATTCATAGGTCTGAGTTTATTGAAATTGTATTTTTGCTACATGCATTATGTAGAACTGCCTATTTCCTTCATTCTTTTTATAGTTTCAAGCGGCAATGCGTAGGTTTGAACTTATTGAAAGTGTATTTTTGGTGCACATTCTTGAAGAGCATACATTCCTCTTTGTGAAATGAGGTGAATACGCTGTTCTAAAAATATACTTTCAATAACCTCAATCCTACGCATTGCCGCTTGGACCTACACAAATTATTAGAGAAATACGTTCTTCCTACCAACGGATTGCTCCTTGGAAGACATTAGGAAGAGCGGCAATTCGTAGGTCTGAGGTTATTGGAATTGTATTTTTGCTACATGCATTATGTAGAACTGCCTATTTCCTTCATTCTTTTTATAGTTTCAAGCGGCAATGCGTAGGTTTGAACTTATTGAAAGTGTATTTTTGGTGCACATTCTTGAAGAGCATACATTCCTCTTTGTGAAATGAGGTGAATATGCTGTTCTAAAAATATACTTTCAATAACCTCAATCCTACGCATTGCCGCTTGGACTTACACAAATTATTAGAGAAATACGTTCTTCCTACCAACGGATTGCTCCTTGGAAGACATTAGGAATAGCGGCGAATCGTAGGTCTGAGGTTATTGGAATTGTATTTTTGCTACATGCATTATGTAGAACTGCCTATTTCCTTCATTCTTTTTATAGTTTCAAGCTGCAATGCGTAGGTTTGAACTTATTGAAAGTGTATTTTTGGTGCACATTCTTGAAGAGCATACATTCCTCTTTGTGAAATGAGGTGAATATGCTGTTCTAAAAATATATTTTCAATAACCTCAATCCTACGCATTGCCGCTTGGACCTACACAAATTATTAGAGAAATACGTTCTTCCTACCAACGGATTGCTCCTTGGAAGACATTAGGAAGAGCGGCAATTCGTAGGTCTGAGGTTATTGAAATTGTATTTTTGCTACATGCATTATGTAGAACCGCCTATTTCCTTCATTCTTTTTATAGTTCCAAGCGGCAATGCGTAGGTCTGAAGATATTAAAAGTGTATTTTTGGTGCACATTCTTGAAGAGCATACATTCCTCTTTGTGAATTGAGGTGAATATGCTGTTCTAAAAATACACTTTCAATAACCTCAGACCTACGGATTGCCGCTTGTAACTACAAAAAGTATTAAGGAAATACGTTTTTTCTACTTACGGATTGCTCCTTGGAAGTCATCAGGAAGAGCGGCAATTCGTAGGTCTGAGGTTATTGAAATTGTATTTTTGCTACATGCATTATGTAGAACTGCCTATTTCCTTCATTTTTTTTTAGTTCCAAGCGGCAATCCGTAGGTCTGAGGTTATTGAAAATGTATTTTTGGTGCATATTCTTGAAGAACATACATTCCTCTTTGTGGAATGAGATGAATATGCTGTTCTAAAAATACACTTCCAATAACCTCAGACCTACGGATTGCCGCTTGGAACTACAAAAAGTATTAGAGAAGTACGCTGTTCCTATTCACGGATTGCCGCTTGGAAGTACATCAAGAAAATAGGCTGTTTGCAGAATGCATCTAACGAAAATATACGTCCAATAACCTCAGACCTACGGATTGCCACTTGGAACTACAAAAACAATGAAGAAAATACGCTGCTAGACAGAATTCATTCAACAAAAATACACATTCAAATAACAGTAAGTCCAGACTTCTTGGAGTATATTTTCTCTATGACTCACCCAAGTGATAACGGAACTTATCTATGAAAGCGACATTTCAGACGACACGAAAACGAAATACCTTGTAGAGAGGCTACAATTGAATGTCAGATGCTGTTTATTTACTTTAAATGCAAAGTTTCTATTTTTACTACGTTTCATTATCAAAATATTGGAATATAGTTGAAAAAGACATATTTCATGACATTTAGGCTAGTTGTTATGTGCTTTTGAGGTCAATATCTTGAGAAAAACATAGTGCTAATTATGAAAAGATTTTTTTTTTCTGGAAAACGGTGCATTTCCGCAGATTTTTCTTTTTTGATCGTTCATAAGGAACACGTAAGTAGTCTGTAAAAAAATGTTTATCAGAATCGGGGGTGAGGCCCTTCTTGTAAATAATTACCAAAAACAATTATTGGATGCCTTGCAAGATATGGGCTGTAGAGTACGTGTGTATGAGCTTTTTTGTTTATTTGTATGTATATATGAATTCATTATTTCCTACAATTGCATAAATCAACATTATTATTATATAAGAAGATCATCGCAATTGAGTCCGATAGTGTTATCATCACACTCCCATCGCTCACTGTCATAAGAATTTCAGTACATTTATAAGCTCTTACGTTGTCCTTTATCGCACTAGAAAAAAAGGTTAGGTCGAGGACGGATGAAAATGATAAGCGGCTTTGTTGCGTATGTACACTTTATTTACATCAATTTCTTGATTTCCTTATAACCTTCAACAAAATTACTAGCATTATTTATTAAACAAGCAAATGCTGGTGAATCCAAAACTAAATTGCCAACTATTCATCTACCTATATTTTCGGGTTCATATATTGAATGGACGAAATTTCGCGTCTAGTTCACAATAATGCCTCATTAAATGATAATGAGAAATTTCAATATTTGAAATTATCCTTGAAAGATGAAGCCCTAAATAGCATTCAATCTTTTCCAATAACAGAAACTAATTATGAAGAAGCATGTAGTTCGTCAACTGATAGATTTGAAAACACAAGATTAGTTTCATTCCATCACATTGACAAAATCGTTAACACACCACAAATTACAAAATGCTGATCTCAAAATTTAAGGAAGCGCCCTATTTTTACTAAAACATCAGACAGAAAATAGGAATCCAATGATTATTTTTCAGGCGGTGTCCAAACTTAATTACCTCACTAAACGTGCTTGGGAATTGTCAATGTATGGTAATGACATTCCTCAATTAACAACCTTATAATCAAATATTTATCACATAAGTGTCAAACATTGGAAGCGATGTCATTTGATGAAAAATCAGGGCGGTCAAAAATAGTGACCATTCTAAGCTAAATTCGAGAGTCACAATGTATTCAAACGATCATCTAATTAATTAAATGAGTTTCATCTAAGAAAAATCATTCCTTGTTTCAATGTTCAGATTTTTCGAAACATCAAATCATCAAATCAATCAAAGACTCGCTAAAGCAAGAGAACTTAAATTGTGCACGAATTGTTTGAGAAATAACCACAAAACATCTGAATGTAGATCTAGCATAATCAGCAAAAACACCATTCGTTGTTACATGTCATTAAAAATAACGTCATGACGATTCCTACGGAAACAGAATCACAAACAGTTACTACAGTCGTAAAATCAAACACGGAAATCGTCACTCTACCAACAGCCTTATTTTAAGATTTAACAAAAATTGCAAATCAAAACAGATGAAAGCGTTGCTGGACAGCGGATCCTAATCGAGTTACGTTACATAAGAAGCAGCGAATATTTTAGGAATAAAACAACAAAACGTTCAAGTAAAGGTTTTTGGAATCGGATCTCGAGAAGCCGAAATTCAAAACTTTATCAAGTTTAGAAGCCAATCGAATTAAGCAAAGGCAATATTCAATCTCACACATGCTTTGTTATTCCGACTATTACCGAAAACTACCTTTAACATCATTCAACATAAATTCAGTTGAAATACCAAAAAACATAGTTTTAGTAGATCCGTCATTTAAAATTGAGACCAAAATAGATATTTTAATTGGTTCCGACCTCTTTTGGGGCATATTGAGGTCCTATAGATTGTATCTAGACCGCTGCAAACCTCTTTTCATGGAAACATCGTTTGGGTGGATTGTTGTCGGTAATTATAGAAAATTCCAGAGTGCATTTGTTGCAAAAGTTTCTGGTATAAATAATTTAGAAAAGGAGGAACGAGTTGGAACCCCATTCAGGCGAAGAAACAGCTTGTCAGCCTCATTACGAAAACACCGTTAGGCGGCTGCCTGATGGCCTCTTAAGACGGAGCCACCAACATAAGGAAATCCTTATAAATTTTCACAAAAAAGATTTCAATGCTTAGAGCGAAAATTCACAAGCCACCCTCTGTTCCAGAATGCGTGAAACACATTTTTATTCAAACTATTTATCTTTAGGTGGCACTTACACCCGCTTTATTGTCACTCGAAAACTCTTTCTTTCTTACATCACGCGATAATCAAGCAAACTATTCTAACGACGAAACTTACAGTTGTATTTGACGCTTCAGCCAAAACAACACATAATACGAGCTTAAACGATCATTTAATGGTTGGTCTTACTATTCGAGTACAACTAGATTTATTTACCATAATCTTAAGATTCAAAACAAAAATAGTGTCTTACGACTGACATAGCGACAATATACAGACAAATCTGGGTTGATCCAGCTCGAAGGACCATGTCGTTAGCTCGAACATTTGAAAAATCTGGGAATGTGATGACCTACGATATTTTTCAAAAATTTAAATCAAATATAAATCAGGAAATAAAACTTAATGTACCTATATTTTACGGTATTATATTATGAAGCTTCATGTACATGAAAATAGAGGTTTAAAATACGAATTTGAATCTACGACAGTGAAAGGTGCAGTTATGTCGTCACACTATCGGTGTCAATTGACTCACTGTCGTAGATTCAGAACAGTATTTCAAACCTTTTTGAAATTAGTGAGTATTTCTATGTACATAGGGATCCTAATATAATACGGTAAAATACAGGTACTTTCCTTCGTACGTTAGTACGCAAAGTAGATTTTTATTTAAGAACTTTGATTACTGTAATCAAAAAGGTGAATAATTTCCTGTTATTTTAACATAATAAGTTAAGTTTTACTTTATAATTTATATGCGATTAACATTTTTGGAGAATAAAGAGACATTTTCAGATGTTCCAAGTATACCACCTTCGCATTGGAAGTTTTTAAATATTAGATATAAGAGAAAAACTTTTGAAGGAAATAAATTAGCTTATTCTAACTATCACTTCCCAGTGTGATGAAGATCAAAATTAGAGCTTTCAATTTCATTGAAATTCTTAACACAATGAATGGTGGAGATGTGAGAACATTACTGTCGGAGTCAATTACAGAATCGCTGAACGAGAAATTCATAAATGTTAACCATCTGTATAAGAACTATTCAGAAAACTTCTTAGAGTAATTCACCTGTTTTGAATATAATGTGAAGATTTATTACTTGGAATGCATCGCTGATACACTTGTAAACTTTATCCTTTTCATCTTGAATAGTTGCACATGAGTCGGTGCATGTCTAAAAACATCCTTGGCCCACATCTCTATTCTAATCCTATTCGACCAACCCTAACCTCAGCACAATCACAATATCCACCGATCAGATTCATATTTTCGCTGCCTTAATTAGTACATTTCTTAACAATTTTCATGAAATAATATTTTTACACCTATTTTTTATAGTATATCAAGACACTGTAAGAATAGAAGCTCTCACCTACCTGTCAAACTGTCTACATAATAAGAATAAACTAGATCTCAAGTGGAAAAATTAAACTTGAGCGATTTTATTTGAAAAATCACTTCCACCATTGTGAGAAGTATTGTAGGACACAACAACATCCGCCGAGTTTAAATCAGTAGATTAAATGGTGAGTCATTTTGATTTTGTTATTTACACAGCTTTGAGGTAATCAACATATCCCTAATGATATAATTATGAACTGCAATCTCAGATAAAAAAGTTGGCATATATTGACTATAAAAACAGCCCCTCACCTGAATATTATTTACATTTTAGAGATTTGAGGAAACACTGTAAATATCTGTCAGTTCAATGTTTTAATAACGATATTCGCAAAATAGAAGAAAAACTTCCACATAATCTAAGATTTTTTTGATCATTTATCAATGCGGAGAGAAAGGATGAGATTGCTGCTACTACGTTCTTGGATGGAATTAATTGCTCTTATGGCAAAGATATTGCCAAATCTTTTCGCAAACTATTTTTCTTTCCCTTACATAACTAATACTATGCTCTCTTATAAATCTAAACTCTCATAAAATTGCTTCTGAAAAAGAATCGCAAATTGGAATTATCAACAGTTAAATAAAAGTAATGATATGTAAAGGTCCGTTTTCACGCTCATGCAATTTGCGCAAATTGATTTGTGCAGGCCAATTGGCACAAGTAAATTGTTGCATGAGAACCAAAATCGTTCACTTGTACAAGCAAAATTATTTGACTTGAGTAAAATCTGGCCGGTCAGATAATTTGCATGTGGTTGGCACAAATGCATGAACGTGTAAACGACACTCCAACTCGACGCATGTTCAGTAGTAGCGTATTCTATCCTGACCTGCAACCTGCACGTGACTTTTGTATTTTCGGTGCTCTGTGACACCGTGCTGTTATCTACATAATTATTTTGTCTGTGTTGTATGTTGGTTATTAAATAATGTAAAAAAAAAGGATTCATTACAGAATTTATTGAGCTGTATGAAAAATTTCTGCGGTCTTCTTGGTCTTTTTTTTTGGCACTTTTAACTTTTCAATTAAACAAACACCAGCTAGTGCTAACAACTCATCTTCGTGGTCCATCGTAATTTTTGTTCAAACACGCGACACTCACCGATATCTGTAGTGGTGAACAAATTAGTGTAAATAGACTGATCCGTTTTAAAAAAAAATCATCAACTTGCGCAAATTACATGAGCGTGAACATGGACCTCGAAATTCAGTTTTATTTGTGCAAACTGGCATGCACAAATCAACTTGCGCAAATTGCATGAGCGTGAAAACGGACCTTAACAAAATGATTGTATTTTTGTTTGTTCAATGAAATAAATGATTGAAATATTAGATTCTTGTTATTTTCAACTATGGACATGAGATAAGAAGTTCTCGGTGATTTTTCTATTACCTGCTTTTCAGACAAACAGACAAAAAATATTTGTTAGCATTGAATGATTTAAGAGTGATATTGAATCAACACTTTTTCTTCTTAAAGCTTGTAGCTTGTGACAAGTATAACACTCTTATTAAAAATCTGTACCATTCCTTACAATTTTCCATGATATCGTAACTGCATTGGAAAATTATTGTTCATTAATTTTCGAACAGCTTAAAATTGAATTTTCATCTGTAGAATATATTTCTCCTTCAGCCAAATTGGTGTACAATGAATTGCCTGATTTATTTCAAAACTATCCGAAACTCCACTTTTGTTTCAACTAACATTTCTCCATTTATGGCCCTAAATTCAAAGTGGCATTTTAGAATTTTTTTCGATGATTCGTAACTATAAAATCCTTCTGCAAATTGTGGTTGTTTGTAGTGTTCAAATCGGTGCAGATATTAATGAGTCAATATTTCGACCCACCTCATGAAGGGGAAGATAATTTAGCTTTCAATTCTATTCAACATTAGTTTTTACATCTTTTTCTTTTGCTTCAAAATAAAGCTCAATATTCAATAATATGTGATGGAGGAAAATGAAACACCATAAACTATACATAATCTGAAATCTTTTTGGATATTTATAAATGCGAATAGAAAGCATGATAATATTCCTGCTAATATGTATTCGGATGGAATTAATCACTCTTATGGCAAAGATCTATTTGCAAACCATTTTTCTTCTCCTTATATGAATAATACTATACTCTTATGAACTCCTTGGCCCCGTCACCAATATAAATCTAAGCCCCTATAAAATTTCCAAGGAAATAATCTTAAACCAACTAACGCTACTGATATAAATGAAAGAACTGAGCCTGACGCCGTACCATTCATTTTTCCAAAGAAATACGTTTTTATCTTATGTCGGACATTATTTTTCATTTTCACCAAGTCACTCGCTACTGAACAATTTCCAAATGGCTAGTTTTATTACTCCAATTTTTTTAAATCAGATGACTTATCTAATGTTAAAAATTATAGGACTATTTTTATTATCTCCACAATTGCAAAAATTTTCTAATATTTCAAATCAAATCTGATTATTCTATCATTTGAAAATACTATGATCATAAACGGACAAAATGGATTTATTTCTGGAAAATCAACAGAAGCTAATTTAATGTTATATTCTCAATTTATTGTTATTCTTATCTTTGGAAAATGGGTGGATCCGGATTGTACTGACTTTTCAAAGGCATTCGATTGAGTAAGCTAGTGCGACTATTACTAACATTTGTGCTTTTGGCATAACCGATACTTTCTTAAAATGGCTTAGATGTTATCTTAATAACAGAACTCAGGTGATACTTGTGAACGGATTTTACTCTAATGAAATTAAAGTACATTCTGGTGTTCCCATTAGTGATATAAAAGACTATATTCACTGGGCATTTTTAATGTTTGCCAATGATTTGAAAATGTTTAATGGTAGAAGTACTATAGATGATTCAATATTTCTCTAAGTAATTTGAATAATTTAAGTAAGTATCTTGTATAAAGAGAATGGTATGATGTTACACGCTAGTAAATTTCATGTAATAAAATCTTTCAACACGAGTCAATATGATTAACAAATAAATTGTATATCCTTAAATTAGAGGGATTCAAAATTCTCTTCTACATTCCACATAGATCGTATTGTGAATAGATTCTTGGTTTTATTAAGAGGAATACCTCACAATTTATCAACTTACAAGCCATGAAATTCCTGGTTTCCATGTTTCACTGGAGCGTTCTCATCTTGAATATTGTTTCTCAATATGGTCACCATGTTATGCCGTTCATAAGAACAGAATTGAGCGAGTACAGCTTAGATTCCTAAGGAATTATCCATTCAAATCCTACAGCATAGGACTGATATCATGATCATACTATTATTGAAAACGTGTCCAGTTTGTTGTCGTTAGAAAGATTTAAAACTGTCAATGATTTTAAACTGGTCTGTAAGATTTTGTCTGGGTCAGTTAATTGCCCAGTAGATTTGTATCAATTATTTTTCTTTGTACCCTCCATCCTCCTCGTAATCGTAGTAATAATTATATTTTCTATCTTCTCATCTGCAGAACCAATTATACTTTGAATGCACCACTCAATCGACTTATGCGTGTGTAGAATACATTTCTCCTTCTGTTAAATTCGTCTACGAAAAGTTTCCTGATTTCTTTCAATAGTTTCCAAAACCTCACTGTAGTTCCAACTGACAAAGAAATTATATCTTCTTCATTATATTGGCCTTACATTGAAACTGGCGTCCAGCATTTTCGCTAATTCGTATCGATGACGTTCCTCTTCAAATTGTGGTTCTTTGTAGTGTTCAAATCGTTGGAGATATTAGTTAGTCATTATTTCGGTCCACCTCTTGAAGGGAAAGAAAATTTAGCTTTCAATTCGATTAAACATTCGATTGAGTTTTATATTATTTCATTGATTTTCTCAAAATGAGTTGAAGTAAAAAACATTTTTCCTTTTTGGACTTTTAATATGAGATATTGATATAGGCTGGCGCCGTTAACGGTCAACATGATGGAAACTGCAATTCCCATAATTATTTTGAGCCATTCAGATATTGATAAATGATAACTAGAATATATCATAGATTTTCCGCTCATATAGTCAAAATAGAAAAAAAAAGCTGTGATCATTTGGTCATGTGATTTCCATCACTTTTGTTGGCAAAATAGTTTTCGGACAAATGTAAATGATTGTAGGAACATAAAGTATATTGGAAATAATCCACAAGTCGGTAATGAAATACATTATATTATACTCTATGTTACATTGGAATTTTATCCAAATGGTCTACATAATGTATTTCACAACACTATGTTTTATAGTGACTTCTGCTCAGGTTGACTTTCGAAATTATTCACGCTATAATATAATCTATTTTATACTAGTACTTGCTATCACCTAAAAAGTCAGAGAGTAATCGCTTAAAATAGACTGTGACTTCACATTTTTTGCGCCGATCACACTATATACAACGTACAGTGAGGTAAGTAAAAATATGGAATAGTTGGCTTCAAATTAACAACAATTAGGTATGGTATGGTATCATTTATCTGACTACATGAGATATATTGAATAATATCCGATTGATTTCAAAGGAATTTTGATTTTCATTATAATTTTCGAAAGAATTATTTTTTGAGAACGGGAAAGTGAAGCAATATTCAGTTTCTTACATATCATTTGAAGAAGAGATATAATCATTAGATAAATATGAAGTTCATGATACAGCAACTTTCTTTGGAGAATTATGTTTATGATCACAACCTGGTAGCACAGCATAGGTTCTAGGTATTTGCGATATGTATCCAGACAATGATATACCTACCATGATAATCATTATTTGTAAAATTATAACAACAGAAACAGTCAGCAGTAGTTGAAATAAAGTTTTAACGTGGCAAAATTATCAGCCATTTTACCGTTAATGCAGTATTGCATTGCGGAGAGTCTAGAGTCAGAGGTTACCTGGAATGCAGTGTCCGATTTGCGGCCTGCTAGACTAGAGAAGAGCACGTAACAGCCATTTTGTCACCACCGTCTTTGTGCATTGAAATTTTCATAGATTCAAAATCTGAATTGACATGTTTGAAATTTTAAAACGCAAAAATTCCCAAACTTGTATTGAATATGTTACCATTCCCGACTGTTTAAACCCAATTCATAATTGAGTATCAGCAATAGCTTCGCTATTTGCAGGAAACAGCTTAGCTTTCTATCGAACAATCAATTGCAATCAACTGTGTCAGAGACCTCTAGCTAACTCTCAAACTCCTCACTTATGTGATTTCGGCAATCCACTTGTGAGTTATCAGCTTCTACATGATTTTGTTACACATTATAATAGTCTATTGTGTAATAATTAGTATCCTTATCTAGTTGGTTGACCGTATTGTGATTCATTCGAGCATTGTCTATTGTCTATTGTTAATTTTGATATCTTTATCTCGGGGTTTGATATCATATATATATATATATATATATATATATATATATATATATATATATATATATATATATATATATATATATATATATATATATATATATATATATATATATGCTGTTTTGGGTTGCCGGGATATACTCCGCGTTGTGGTAGATTGGTTTCGATAGAAACCGTTGATATGACGACGTTTCGGCACAATCTCATGTGCCATCTTCAGGTCTTCTTCTTCAGGGCTGCTGCTCTGCTTCAAGTTAACTTGAAACTGATCTCCGATGATCCTGCTGGTGTTTTATGTATCCTTGTTATGTCTGGATGATTTTGCCGGTTCGATACGTCTGATTGACTTTGTTGGTCCGTTGCGTTCGAGCGATTTTGTCGGTTCGTTGGGTTCGAGCGAGTTTGACGGTCCGTTGAATTAGTCTGGTTGACTCTTCTCCTGTGTGGTTGAAGGGCTGGTTTCCAAGCAGTTGGTAATCTCTGTGTGTCATCTCTTTTATTAAGATTTGAAGGTCGCTTCTCGATTTCAATAGCTTCTCTTATGATGCGTTTTGTTTTGTGCTCCAGGCTGGCTTAGACTCGGGTGTTGTCGAAATCGATTTCATGTGAAGTTTTTCTCACATGTTCGGCAAGTGATGATGTGATGACTGCATTGCGGTGTTCTTCACGTCGAATGTTGATTCTTCTGTTAATTTGTCCTATGTAGCTCCCTCACCAATCTTTGCATGGTATTTCGTAGACCCCTTGTGTTGCCAGATTTATTTTGGATTTAGAGTTGGGCAGTATTTGACCAATCTTCCTTGTCGTGTAGAGACTTGTCTCAATGTTGTGTTTTTTGAGTATTCTGCTGATCTTCTCTGTAGTACCTTTGACGTATGGCAGATGGGCTTTGGCGACAGGTTTTTCTTCTTCTTCATCTGTGGTTCGATCTGTCTGGCGTCGTGGCCTTAGTGCTCGTCTGATTTTGTCTTTTGAAAACCCGTTTTGTTGTATCGTGATTTCTTGTTTTTTGTGGTTATTGTCGGTTAGTCGGTCTGATCTGGTTATGAGTGTTTTTATTACGGCTTGAAGTTGTGCTGGATGATGATGTGACTAGGCGTTCAGGTAACGATTCGTGTGTGTTGGTGTTCTAACCTAACCCCGTTCTCCGGATATTACACCCTTAGATTTATTTCTATGGGGTTACATAAAAGGTCGAGTTTATGTCACACCCCCGACTGATTTAGATGATTTAAAGAATAAAATAAGACAGGCACGTCGGACCGTAACACCCGAAATGATTGCAGCAGCACTTACAAGAAATCTTTCAACTAGGTTTTAACATTGTGTCAATGTACATGGTCATCAATTTGGACATTTTCTTTAATTTTTTTAATTACTTTTACTTTTTAATTCCCTATGTTACTTTTTTTGATAAAATAATTTATTTTTGGTAGCTACTATTTGAAACTATACATATGTTAATTGCCCCTATTATAATTACTGCACAATACAATGATGACAAGTGTGGTATCGTTGAATTTGTTTTTGAATGACGTATCCAAAATTCTAATATTATACCGGTTGTCCTATTTAAAAAAATTGTGTTGGGGTCACGTGACCCGGAATGACAGGAAAAACGGAAGTCATTTTATAATAAATGTAAGCATCAGTTTCGACTGTTTATATCTGCCGAATGGCATGTATATCATATTAACAGTTTTCTAGAAATTGGAGTGTCAAAACGTCGTGGGACACCCTATATATATATATATATATACATATATATATATATAAACAAGTTTAAAGTTTCTTTGCCTAATTGGCCACTATCGTGTATGTAACTTAAGAGATATAGAATTAAATTTTCTGAATTATGAAGATAACTTAGATAATTTAACATAGGATTATAAAGATGAATAATATATATATATATATATATATATATATATATATATATATATATATATATATATATATATATATATATATGTATATATATATATATATATATATATATATATATATATATATATATGTTTCTTCTTAGGTTCTCGCGGACGTAATGTGTAGAACTGGATTCTCGGGTATTGATCCGCGTTGTGTGGTTTCGGTCCTCAAAAGGACCAATTTCACGACGTTTCGGCAAAGTCGCATTTGCCATCTTCAGGTGATTCGACCGTAGAGTCTGGAAAATCTAGGCGAACTAGTTCGAAGTTCGCCTAGATTTTCCAGACTCTACGGTCGAATCACCTGAAGATGGCAAATGCGACTTTGCCGAAACGTCGTGAAATTGGTCCTTTTGAGGACCGAAACCACACAACGCGGATCAATACCCGAGAATCCAGTTCTACATATATATATATATATATTTGTATGTTTTCTTGGTATATTGGTTCGTATATATACTGATAATGAAATAAAAATTCTGTTTTGACGTTTCGACAACGTTTATTGCCTTTATCAAAATTGTTGATTGAAATTAGTGTTTCCATGTAATTTAGAAAAGAATAGATGATTTCGATTAATGAAATGCGTCTGCAGCCGACTTGTGTTTTAAGATCCAATTAAAACTGCAGAAAACATTGGATCGGTTGTGTGTGAAAGAGTAATGTATGGCTAACTACAATTTGAAATAGATTGAATTTGATTAAATACAAGACATTCCAATATTGTACAATTATAAATATCTATGAATTATTGTATGAATTAGTTACTCTATGATGAGTATTTCTATCATAACTATTCAAGTTTAAGATAATTCTATGGAATTTAACCTCAAAATTGTTATTCTATAGTGTCATAGTTAAATAATACTTCATCTTTTTTAGGTTGAATTTTAAATAGACAATGGAAAGTGGCACTTCAAATTAATAAAATTTTGTTAAGTTTGAATTAGATTATTGTACAGTTTCGAAAGATTGGAATCTATTTTGTCATTTACACAATTGTTCTTTTTAATTTGAATAGATTCTAATATCAAACGTTTGTTGTCGTTTGTTTCAATATTTAAAATTTTTGTATTGTTGTAGTCGAAAGTATGGTTAGTGTCTTTCACATGTTTATTGAGCGCAGTTGATGAATTTTTGGTATATTTGTGGCCATTTAATCTTTTTTCGAGGTATTGTGAAGATTGGCCAATATATACCTTTTCGCAATCTTTGCAAGGGATGGAATAAACAGTATGGGTTATTTTTTTGAAAGGTACGCTGCTTTTTAATTTTGTAAAGAGACTTTTCTGATTTAAATAACTCTTATGACATATATGTAGGTCATAAGGTTTCACTATATTACAAATTTTCTCTGAAAGTCCACTGATATATGGTAGTGATATGTAATGCCTATCATTAGTTTTCTCATTATTGGTATTGATTCCACCAAATGAGTTATAAAATTTATGAATTTTGTCTTTAGTTATCGAATTTACTAAATCAATGGGATAACCATTTCTTATTAAAGTTTCTTTTGTTTTTGTAATAGATATAGTTCTCAGTTCAGGAGAACTTAGTCGAATAGCTCTATCTATTAGATTTATAATAACATTTTTCTTATATTTTTTAGGTATATTAGAATTGAAATTAGTATACCTTCCTGACCAAGTAGGTTTGGTATACCATTTTGTTAGAATTTTGTTATCATTTGATTTTCTTACTAAAGTTAAATCTAAAAAATTTATTTCGTTATGATTTTCTAATTCAATCGTAAATTGTAACTTATGGTGAAAGGAATTGAAAGAATTCAAAAATTCATTACATTTGTTTTCAGGGATTGCAGCAATACAATCATCAACATATCTTTTGAAGAAGGCTATATTATAATTTAGTTGAGATACTACTTTTTCTTCAAGGAATTCCATTACAATACCTAAAAACTATATCTTAGTATCACTAGATGTCACATCTTTATATACAAATATCCCTTTAGAATTAGCTAAACAAATAATTCAAAATAAATGGGATGAAATAAAACTATATACAAATTTACCTATGAATGAGTTCTTAACAGCTATAGAATATACATTCACCGCTAATTTTTTACAATATAAAGATGATTGTTATAAACAATTAGATGGTTGTGCAATGGGCTCTCCAATATCAAGTATCATAGCCCAAATAGTAATGGAATTCCTTGAAGAAAAAGTAGTATCTCAACTAAATTATAATATAGCCTTCTTCAAAAGATATGTTGATGATTGTATTGCTGCAATCCCTGAAAACAAATGTAATGAATTTTTGAATTCTTTCAATTCCTTTCACCATAAGTTACAATTTACGATTGAATTAGAAAATCATAACGAAATAAATTTTTTAGATTTAACTTTAGTAAGAAAATCAAATGATAACAAAATTCTAACAAAATGGTATACCAAACCTACTTGGTCAGGAAGGTATACTAATTTCAATTCTAATATACCTAAAAAATATAAGAAAAATGTTATTATAAATCTAATAGATAGAGCTATTCGACTAAGTTCTCCTGAACTGAGAACTATATCTATTACAAAAACAAAAGAAACTTTAATAAGAAATGGTTATCCCATTGATTTAGTAAATTCGATAACTAAAGACAAAATTCATAAATTTTATAACTCATTTGGTGGAATCAATACCAATAATGAGAAAACTAATGATAGGCATTACATATCACTACCATATATCAGTGGACTTTCAGAGAAAATTTGTAATATAGTGAAACCTTATGACCTACATATATGTCATAAGAGTTATTTAAATCAGAAAAGTCTCTTTACAAAATTAAAAAGCAGCGTACCTTTCAAAAAAATAACCCATACTGTTTATTCCATCCCTTGCAAAGATTGCGAAAAGGTATATATTGGCCAATCTTCACAATACCTCGAAAAAAGATTAAATGGCCACAAATATACCAAAAATTCATCAACTGCGCTCAATAAACATGTGAAAGACACTAACCATACTTTCGACTACAACAATACAAAAATTTTAAATATTGAAACAAACGACAACAAACGTTTGATATTAGAATCTATTCAAATTAAAAAGAACAATTGTGTAAATGACAAAATAGATTCCAATCTTTCGAAACTGTACAATAATCTAATTCAAACTTAACAAAATTTTATTAATTTGAAGTGCCACTTTCCATTGTCTATTTAAAATTCAACCTAAAAAAGATGAAGTATTATTTAACTATGACACTATAGAATAACAATTTTGAGGTTAAATTCCATAGAATTATCTTAAACTTGAATAGTTATGATAGAAATACTCATCATAGAGTAACTAATTCATACAATAATTCATAGATATTTATAATTGTACAATATTGGAATGTCTTGTATTTAATCAAATTCAATCTATTTCAAATTGTAGTTAGCCATACATTACTCTTTCACACACAACCGATCCAATGTTTTCTGCAGTTTTAATTGGATCTTAAAACACAAGTCGGCTGCAGACGCATTTCATTAATCGAAATCATCTATTCTTTTCTAAATTACATGGAAACACTAATTTCAATCAACAATTTTGATAAAGGCAATAAACGTTGTCGAAACGTCAAAACAGAATTTTTATTTCATTATCAGTATATATACGAACCAATATACCAAGAAAACATACAAATATTACAAATGGTTCAAGAATATCAACAAAAGAATATATATATATATATATATTTGTATACATATATATACAAATATACAAATTACATACAAATATTACAAATGGTTCAAGAATATCAACAAAAGAATATATATATATATATATATTTGTAAGTTTTCTTGGTATATTGGTTCGTATATATACTGAAAATGAAATAAAAATTCTGTTTGACGTTTCGACAATGTTTATTGTCTTTATCAAAGTGTGAATTAGTGTTTCCATGTAATTTAGAAAAGAATAGATGATTTCGATTAATGAAATGCGTCTGCAGCCGACTTGTGTTTTAAGATCCAATTAAAACTTCAGAAAACATTGGATCGGTTGTGTGTGAAAGAGTAATGTATGGCTAATTACAATTTGAAATGGATTGAATTTGATTAAATACAAGATATTTTAAGATTGTACAATTATAAATATCTATGATTATTGTATGAATTAGTTATTCTATGATAAATAACACTTCCGATCTATCATAATCAACTATTCAAGTTTAAGATAATTCCATGGAATTTAACCTCAAAATTGTTACTCATAATGTCATAAGTGTTATTTATCATAGAATAACTAATTCATACAATAATCATAGATATTTATAATTGTACAATCTTAAAATATCTTGTATTTAATCAAATTCAATCCATTTCAAATTGTAATTAGACATACATTACTCTTTCACACACAACCGATCCAACGTTTTCTGCAGTTTTAATTGGATCTTAAAACACAAGTCGGCTGCAGACGCATTTCATTAATCAAAATCATCTATTCTTTTCTAAATTACATGGAAACACTAATTCACACTTTGATAAAGACAATAAACATTGTCGAAACGTCAAACAGAATTTTTATTTCATTTTCAGTATATATACGAACCAATATACCAAGAAAACTCACAAATATTACAAATGGTTCAAGAATATCAATAAAAGAATATATATATATATATATATATATATATATATATATATATATATATATATATATATATATATATATATATATATATATATATTCCTTTGTTGATATTCTTGAACCATTTGTAATATTTGTATGTTTTCTTGGTATATTGGTTCGTATATATACTGATAATGAAATAAAAATTCTGTTTTGACGTTTCGACAATGTTTATTGCCTTTATCAAAATTGTTAAATTAATTAAAATCTTTGGAAACGAGTAGACTGACCATGACGCCCAACTGACCAATGACCAATACGAATATGCACAATTTGTCGAGAGAAAATCCTCGTGAGAACTCCACCCCCCAAATCGACCTCAGAATCAATTTTTCGTTAAGTATCGAACAGGGCCTGTTTTATTATATCATTAATCGAACTGCAATATTATTTGTATCTTTCGTTACTATATTAATGTAATTTGACATTTGAATGTTATTGTGAAATCCTGTAAACGATATAAACATTTTTTTGTAAATAAAACCCCCAAGGGAACTTATAATAATTAGCGCAGTCGGTATTGGATTGCGCTGAACAGTTCAGTGAAAAGATCCTGGTCCGTTTCAATAGTTCGTCAGTGCTGAATCAGAAAAATAAATCAAACTATTTGCTACTGTAGAATCAAATTGGGGGCCATGTTACAGAAGCGAACCTATCGTCATCTGTCGAATGCTGGGAAAACGGTTTGTCCCACTATAAGTACAATTGTTGTCTTATAGAAGTTCCTAAAGTTGAGACTCTGAAAATAACAACTTGGAATTTGGCCATACTAGCAAAGATAATATAGATACAACCAGTACAAATAATCCTCAACTATCAATTAAACCCGCTTGTTTATTGTTAAGAAATATGGTTAATAATCCCATAATGGTTGAACAGCAGATGCCAATCTCAGAATTGAAAGAATATTTAGAAACAGTACCAACTTTTAAAGGCGAATCGGAATAATTGCCTTATTTTATTCAAGAATCTGAAAAGTTACAAGAATCTGAAAAGTTAATAAATTATTTTTACGATGCTCATTTACCGTTGAATCCTCCTAATGATTATATAACCTCACGAATTAGATCTGAAATTCACGGTGGAGCTGCATTCTATTTAGCAAATAAAATCATAAGAAGACTGCATATGCTGATAAAAGAGATGATGCTACCTTAGCCATAGATATGGTTAAACTTGAACCAGGGAACGATAATCCGTTCGAATATTATATAAGGATATAAGAACTGTTATGTTCACAGATTGCATTTGCAAATTTGAGTTATAGTGTTAATGATGGACTTATTAATCATACACACAGACACACACACACACACACACACACACACACACACACACACACACACACACACACACACACACACACACACACACAC